>MU226379.1:1136930-1160846 GCA_018584345.1 Thuja plicata | reverse complement strand
CCACTTCAAACTTCAACTTTTGAAATATCAATCGCTCAGTACAAATATTTTTCTCCCGATAATACAAAGTATAAAAATCTGTCATCAAATCTTGAAGAGTCACTGCAACGACCAATTCACGATCCACGCAAACATATTGCTTTGGTTTGTTCTTTGTCTATCTCACACAATCCCTTCGTTCACACATCTCCACATCTTATACCTTTCTAAGAGAACCAATCTCCTCAAGGACATCTCCTTTAGTGTAACGGGCCTCTTGAAAATTACACATACACTAGTCGATTAACTTATTTTTTCTTTTGTTTGGTATCTTGTAACTTTATCCTTTGGATAACGTGGCTTGCTTTCATACTATCGTGACTGCATAATTGTTTCTTTTGTTTGCACCTTATCAATTCATAATTGATAGATTAAAATATTAATTTTGTAGAAATACAAAACATCCACTGCTCTGTATACTTTATTTGCTATTCGTATATTTCCTATTGCTGTTTAAGTTGCCGTCACGTTGCGTTAATGTTATCGCATCCTTTTCAAAGATCAATCACTTATATATCGCTCTTTCTGAAAGCTTTACTTTGATGATGATAGAGGGGCTGCGCTAAGAGACTCCATTCCATACAAATGCTTTTTTGAAAATTAAGGATCGCTGCTGTTTGTTATGACTTTAAACAACTGGCTTAAGTCATCCAATATGTGTTAGATTATTGCTTTCTCAGTAAATTCGACTTTCTCCAATATAGTTGATTTTCTTAAAACTAGTCGACCCTTTCATAATACTCAGAGAAAGATACCCCATACACGTGAGATAAATTTCAACAATGTGTGCCACACTTTCTTCAAGTTTAGAATCATCATTATTCGTGGTCTCCTTCATACACACTTGATCTATCGTATAAGCACTAATTTCACCAAGAAAAATAAGTATTCTTGGCTCGCTGGAAACGACGGCACTGTTTCTTCTAAAAGTATCAACTAATTGATTTTCATTCTTCATTCTCAGGTCCCAGAACGAACATGGCTATGATACCATGTTGATGTGATTAGATTTATAGCAAATAAAATATGAAAGTATTATAAGACAAATACTGATAGAAATATTTATAGAATTATTTGCTGCATTCAATTGCTGTATATGCTTATCTTTGATCAATCAAGTAATGATCTCTTCTAAGAGAGCCATGGTAGTATACATTTTATCTGATCGAAACTACAAACATCAACATTTTTGGTAAGAGATCTTCATTGTAAAGAGATGCAATCCAAAAAAAATTGGTTATATTTCAATGTATGAATAAATAAAAGATAAAGATATAAAGACATAGTAAATAAAAGATAAAAGACTCTTTCCCTATGGTTCAATTTGAATATTTTTTACACACATGATAAATGAAACAGAAAGAAAGGGGAAAAGTATTAAAAAAACACCTAATTTCTATTATTTCATTGAAATGAAATTACAACATTAAAAAAAATACAAGCTACAATCACGTGGACTTAATGATTACAAAAATCTACAAGTTGGAACAACAATCTGCATTCTAAATTGTCCTCTCTAATTCTCGTACACCTCTTTTAATTGGAATGTGCTACCATCCAAGAATATTCTGCAAAGTGTAACTTCCATTTGACTTCGATTAGGGGTTTTGAAAAATATGAAAATATTTATATTTCACAAATGAAAAATGGTAATGATGTGATTTCCTCACCATTGGATTCGTTTCACCATTCTAGAATTCTATGTAAGATTTTGTCTTCATATGTGCATAAATGTCAAACTTACTATAAATTAAAAAACTCTGCAATTTTAATCCTTAGTAAAAAAAAACAATATATTTAGATGGTGCAAAATTGCTCTTACACTTTGGATGCTCTTGCATCATCCATACTCCATACTCGACCTAAAATTTTAGTTAATATCTCAATTAAAAATGACTTAACATCAATCAGATCACAAGATTCCAAATAACTATTTTTCACAAATTCAAATTTTATTTTATCAAAAATTTTAAAATTGAGAGGCTACTTATATTGCGAAAGAGAACTTTGACACCCATGTATAATTTGTTCTTTTACTGAATGAGAATGAGATTTTTAAACTTATAAAATTTGCATAATGAACAATAGTATGAGATGGAGGGAAAAGGCATCGTCCTGGCCTCTCTAAGGCAGCCCCTTAGTGGTGATCTGAGCACTACATCAGTTTGATGTGTTAACTTTGATATGCATAATCTTATTTTATTCATCATTTATTTGCACTACAAAGATTTGAAATAGGCGATTCATATGGCGCCATGGTTCATTGACTGCATACGTTTCTTCATTCTCTCTATATTTTTTATGATTTGGACGTCGTTTAAATTAATATTCATTTCAAAGTATGCGGACTCATGGAAGAAAAACTATATGACTATCTTTATCTCTTTTAATATCTCTTTTAATACAAATATGATGTTAAGGACATAAAAATAATATGTATTTTTGAAAACTAATAAAAAGATTAAGAATATTATTATTTATATAGGATTTTGTTTAACAAAAGCTTCACTCATTTTATTTCCTACATGGTTAATAATACAACTTTAATTTCGGCAGGGGAATGAGATACAATCTAATCATCATTTTTTTTCTTACACTTTAAACAGATGGTAGAAGATTGGGACTTTTTATACTAGTCCTCTGTCCTCTGTGCTCTCTTTCTTGGCTGTTTTTGGTTTAGTTAATAGATGTGTGGGCTGTTCTTTTAAAAGTTGATTTTCTACGATTTTTTTTTATTATATTTATCATATTTGTAATTATTATTTCTAGTAGTTAGTTGACTTTGTTGGCTTATGTTTCAGTTCTTTTTGTTGTTTCTGATCTACTATAAACTAATTTGTAGGGGTTGGAGGCCCTTCTCCCACTTATCTTAATTAAAAACATAACCTTCACATTAATCTGTTTATTTCATAAAAGAATATTTCTCCAAAAATAAACTTCACATTAATCTTTTTATTTCATAAAAAAATATTTCTCCAAAGATAACAAGATTCAAAGAGATAAATTGATTTTTTTCATCTTATAAATTCAAATTAATAGCTCAAAAGGTACATGACAATGTGGATCATGACGTAGGCATCCATACTACTCAAGAAACACTTTCATCTGCTTCCTTGGTTTATTCATGTTGATCATTCAATTTTATAGGTTTCGTGTTAGTTCCATATAGAGTGCTAATTAAGCCCCAAGAACTTTAATATCAAGATGGGTTGTTATCAGGAAGCTTCTTGTGACATTCAATATTTTTATAAGCTGAGGTTTTTGGTTGAAATGAATAGGACACACTAATAGAATCAGTTGGCCTTTTTGTGAGGCTTTAATTTTTGGAAAGGCATCCATATCGGTCTTGATTTTGTTTGTATGCACTACACAACTCTGTACTCAGATGAATGTTATCTGAGTACCAATTAGGCACTCTTTTTGATGGTAGAAAGTTTTTTTTTCAATGGGTTGAGTTGGATTTGTAGGAGTGGTCCCTATTTGTGTTTCTTATTGCAGAAAACTGATGTTAATTTTGTTAATATTCTTCTTACACTGATTATCCTTTTCTCTATTGAAAAAATATCTTTAGTTAATTAATATACCAATAGTATTCTTAAACTAGAAAGAAAAAAGGACCCACTCGAATTAGAAAATTTTACAGAAACAAAGCTAATCTCAGATCTTTTAACTAAATCAAATTAGATCCACGTTCCAAATCATAACTTACCTTGTTATTGACCATTGGTGAGTCAGGAGCAAACCATGTCTCTTTTGCCTCTGATTGGCAATGTGTAAAGCATGAATTAATAAACATGCCTCCCGTTTTAGACTCGTTAAAGATTTCCAATGTATTAAGCATCTCCACCCTATATCCTGTTTTCCAAAGAAATCAAGTAATATTATTAATAAATAGGATGTGTCAATATATCCTAGAGGGCATATGTTGCATGTTATAGCTTTCTATCGTCTGTACTTCTGGATGCATTTTTATCAAAGTAACGAGAATCGAAATCGTCTCGGAATCGGCAAGGCCGAGTTGAATCGCGAATCGGCCATGAATCGGAATCGAATCGGCCATGAATCAGCAAATTTAAAAAACCCTTGAAATTTAGAGATTTTAACAATTTAAAACTTATTTCATGCACCCTTTATTGAATATAACTTAAACACACTATAACATCATCAAATAGAAGCTAACATACATAAACAAGGAACATAAATGATAAATCCATCACATACGTTACACGTAAAATGTAAATTGTAGCTGAAGTAAATAGAAATCATAACATCAGTTCAAGTATCATTGTTTGAAGTTCAACTAATGGATTAATAATTTATTGATATTCATCTTCTTCATCATCATCATCTTTTATATGGAGCCTAATAAGACTCAAAGGTTAACTTTTCCCCACTTTTATCGGCATAGTTTCCACCCCAAACTATTAAATGGGGGTTTGGGGGCAAAGCCCCCAAGACGGAGTCAAGGGGCAGCGCCCCTTGTGCGCTCCCTGTCGCAGTACAGGGCGGGGTCGAGGGGCAGCGCCCCCGAAAGCTCAACCGACTTTAATTATTTTATCACCTCGCCATGAACATTTGTTATTGTTCTAATCACCTCTTTCTATTTGCACAAACCATCTTTAAATGATTAATGCAACTAAATCTTTTATTATTTGTTTGACTAATGAATCGCTGCCCTTCATAGATCGACTGACTTGCTGATTGTACCATAATCGCTGTCTGTTCCTCTACATATACTATATACGTTGTTGTTAGTAAACCTTAATAAATTGAATCATAACTAGTATAGGATTGCTGACATTAATTTACTGATTGCTTGTTTGAAAGATCTTCAATCACTGTTGTATGATGGTCTATTTTTTGTCGACAACCATCCAGAATTACTCTTCATGGTCTCTTCTGTTTGCAACGAATCCAGAATACCAACTTCCCCTTATTATGGCTCCCGGCTTGTGATATTATTGCTACGAGAAAGTAATGATGAGTTTGCAGCATCTTCATCTTTCATCAGTTACCACAAGTAAATCTTTAAATAATTAATTTTGTCTGTCGAGAGTCGAGACCACCTAGCTTAGTATGTATTTTTTTTTTTTTACTTGTATTTTTTTATATTTTTAACTTCATGCCGATTCATGGCGGTTCCCGCATGTGGTTCAGGCAATTTTTTGCATGAATCGCCTGAATCGGCGATTCATGCCAAAAAACCGCCGATTTGATTCACCGGCTCCCAAAAAATCGGGGAGGGTGAATCGAATCGCGATTCATGCGATTCAGGCGATTTTAGCGCGATTCTTGTTACTATGATTTTTATAGATATATCACATTATTCTTTCTCTATTGGCATGTTGCCTGACTTCCATGATTCAATCCTTCTTAGGAATCCCAAAAATTCAAAATTCACTGAAATGAGTAATGCTTTGGAAAGAAATCTAAGAAATTGAAATTGAATCAATCCTACAACATATACAATGTTAAGCATCCAAACGTTTTTGTGGTACGTAAATCTTATATATACTAGGGTGCATTAGTTGTCATGGATACGAACACTCTTATAAGTGTAAAATTTTGATTTTAGAAATTATTCCCTATTTTCCCTTCTTTTGCATCATTTATAATCTTCACAAAAGATGAGATCATATCCAAAATTAAATCTTGTTATATAACATTGTGTGTCAATTCTCCAATTAAGGTAAAATTAAGCATTAAGCTTGTAATTTAGTTTGAAATAACAATTTCTTTTATTGATTGGATTTGCATTATATTTTGGTCAAAAAATCATTGTAAACTGCAATTTCACCTTTTCATGGAAAGTATTATAATGATAAGAATTATCTAAAGAAGATTAAGGGAAATCAACAATAATGGGAAAATGATATAAAAATAAAAATTATCTAAAGAAGATTAAGGGAAAACGACATTAATGGGGAAAATGATATAAAAATAGAATACATCTATATTTAGATAAGTTGAAATAGAAATTCACATACATATTTGTTAAAAACAAAGAATGAAGAACATATGCAATTATATTGTGTTACAACATTCACTAAAGTTGGTTCCAATACTTGACCCAGACAAGTCCATAACATTTGTCCAAGTCAATGGCCATGTTTGGCTCAAATAAGTAGACCTAAATAGGTCACAACCTAGCCTTTGGTTTGCAAAAGCCAATCCCCAAACCAAGACCAAACAGGTTCAGGTCCAACCTTCTCTCCCTCAAGGGGTCACCTATAATGTCCCCTTAATAGGTGTAAGTGCCAAGTTGAGACCCTTAGCTTATTTTAATTCCTGTAGGCTAATTGGGATATGATGTGATGTCTCCATTTTTGGGCCTTCCTAAGTGTTAGTTATTTTGAAAGGTTAGCCTATTATCAATGGTCCCCATAGGCTAATGTGGTGATTAGGGGGGACACTTTGATGGTGATTCAGGGTTATTCGGCTAACCCTTTGGATATCTATTTTTAGTTTTCTCCATCTCAGTGCATCAGTTTATTTGTGGTTTTCTTTCTAGAGGCCTTCCAAACTCTGTTTATACACACTATTTTTGGTAAGGTTTGGGTCCATACTAGTTATGGTAAGTCATCTGGATGGTTAGAGGGCACCACAGTTATATCTGAAAAGGTGGCAGATTAGTTGTTGGTTTGATATTTGGCATTTAATAGAATTTAATGATTTAATTTCAATTAATTAAAGTCTAATCTAGCATTGACTTTAATATAATTAGTTAAATTAAATATCTTAATGAATAAAGGGGATATAAGGGTTAAGAGTGCATTTAATGTATTGATACCACAAGGTCTTTAATTATTATACCAAATGGGGTGCCAACATATGGAGCTACAAGGATATTAAAGTGACTTTATATTAATGAAGAAATTATATGACGGGTCACTTTATTATTATTTCCCATATACAAGTTAAATATTAAAATGTTAAAAGTGGAAAATTTAAATAGGGCTTCCGGAAACTTCATAAGAGGATTATAAAAGGAGATTTGTGGAAGTCATTTGAGATACATGGTTTATTTTATTTTTCTCTCTAAGAAGTTTGGAAAATTAGCATTCAATACAAGAAATCTGAGGACGAAAACCCTTGGAGTTTATCGGTGGTTTGGACGGAATCCCACATCCATCTTACGTGTGGATTCATCCATAATTCACCATTGTACTCGTTATTAGATTTTTGGAGGTTTCAACTAGAAATTGTTTTGAAGAGTTTGCCCAGAATTGAAGAAAATTGCAGTTTTGAACATGGCACAGCTATAGCATTCATTTGACATCATTTTTATGATGTTTTGATAAGGGTTTATGGATTGAAATAATTTTGTTGTTGGAGCTAGGGTTTCAAAACCCCATTTTAGTGATTGTTGCAATTTTGAAGAAGGATTTGGCATACTTTAGTAGTGTTTGACATTGTTCAACTAGGGTTTGGAGGTCATCTTTATATATCATAATTTCAGGAGCTGTTTGCTGCCTATAGCAGTCAACCACTTCATATTTGGTCACCATTTAAGGTAGTTGTTCTCTCCACTTGGTAATGGGCTTCTATTTATACATCCGAGTATGTGTGTAATCATTTTGATTAATTATAACCCTTATATTTGAAAGAACTTTTTTTTAGTTGTAGCAATATCAGACTCATATCAGATATGATATCATTGTATTTTCCATTGTTTTCAAGGAGAAATCATAAATTTATGGTGTGTTCCTTCATCATTTGTATCCCATGTTATTATGCCTATCATTTATATATGTGTATCTATAATTTGGCATTGAAAACCTAGGATGGCGGTTTGGGTTCAGGTTTAAGTTCGAGTATGAAGGACCGGTTTGCCGGTACAGCAAAATTTTGAAAAGGGGTTTGGGTTCTAGTTCATTAGTACAAAAACATGTAAAAATTTTATTTATATATATATACACATATTTATGCAGCCTAGAAGCATGAGTTAAGATTAGAATGTCACATAGTATCATAAAAACATTTAAACAACAAAAAGACTTGTAATCATAGCATCATGAATCATGATCATACCATCATATACTTCAAGTTTAAGTTCAACATCAAAGATTCAAAACATTAAAATTTAATCATAACATCAGTTCAAGTATCATTGTTTGAAGTTCAACTAATGGATGAAAAATTTATTGATATTCTATTCTTCTTCATCATCTTCTTCTTCTTCTTCATTGGCATTAGTTGAGTCACAAATAGAGATAAGGCCAATGGGATCAGCTGCACCAATAATAGCATTGGCGTCAAAATCTTCACATTCATCAAGTGCAATCCGAGAAGTAGAAGCATCCACATCCGCAAGCTTTGCATTTATATCTCAACTCTTCATCTCCTCTTCATTGTATTCTTTACTCTTGTGTGAGACAAGACGCAAGTTCTAATGTACAAATACCAAGTTCTCCACTCTTTTTTACTGCAACCTATTGCGCTTCACTAAGTGGATGAACGAATATGTGCTGCAATTTCTTTCTATTGCAGATGAACTAGCAACCAATGAAGACAGGACAAAGTAAACAATTAAAATAAAATTATTAATCTTATAAAATAAAAATTACTTGCTAGTTATGAAGATAAAGTAAACTATTTTTTTTTTAAATAAAACTTACTTGTGATATAATTTTGATTGAAGGGGCTGCAACATTTGGAATCTTTGGCCATGGAAGTACCACCAACTATGAGCATCCTTCCTAAACCGATGATGAAGAGCATCATTACTTAGACTTCTTGCATTCACAAACTCTATGAACTCGTCCGTAATCACATCTCGCATATCATCATCGGGAAAAAGTCTTTTAAATGCTGCCTTGTACCCATCAGACACTTCTACATCTCTATAGGGTGGCAGTCTTCTTGGTTGATCAGTAAATTGGGTGCTATAATATTTGGGTGCCAATGCATAGGCAAGCAAATGTAGGAGTGGTCATTTTGTTCCATCGTTCTACAACAATTGCCTGCAATTGTTTGAAGGTCTCTTGGGGATCTTGCTCTTTTTCATTTACAATTTGCTTGATCTTTTCAAGCATTGAGTCTATGCCATCATAGATCTCTCCAGGGCAAGGCCTATGCATGTCAGTGTACGTAAGCACGTTCATAATGGGCTCGGTGAACTTAATGAGATATTCCACACGTTCCCACCATGAGTCATCCGATATCCTTTGCTTTATTTTGGTTTCCCTCTCATTGTTGCTTTGCCTTCATATAGCCCAATTGTTGTTGATTACCATATTGCAAAGTGCCTCTTTCCCTTGCACAAATCGTCTCAAGATGATTAAATTTGATGCGAAACGAGTCTCAGCAACCTGTAACATTTTATGAACCAAAAAAATACAACTATTAGATACATACTTTAAAACAAAACACATTACACAATCAAAATATGAAAATCAGACATTGTAAGTTACTAATTTAAAAAAAAAATTAAATTACTAACTTGAGTTCAAGTTCACTTACCTTCAGTAGCTCCAAACATGAGAACATTCTGAATATTCCTTGAGTCATGTGGTGGTTTGTGACGAACATCTGGATGTCCTTAGCCTCTGCATACACCTCTTTGATCCACCCAATTTTGTTCCCAATCTTTTTTAGCATAAGATTGAGTGAATGGACTGCACAAGGTGTCCAAAATATATGTTGATATCACTCTTCAACCAACAAACCAGCAACTCTACAATTCTTTGTGTTGTCCGTTATGTGACTTGGACAACGTTTCTAGCAACCACTTGTTCAATAGCAGAGATGAGAATATTAGCAATAAATGGCTCATCTTTTACTTGCCCCTCACAATCCATAGATTTCAAAAACATTGCCCCTTTAGGGGACACTGCCAAGACATTGATCAAGGGATGATTTCTAGCATCTTTCCACCCATCTAAAACAATTGATACCCTTGTCTCAATTCATGAATCCCTTATGGGCTTCAATTGATCATCAATCCCCTTGACCTCTTGGTCCAACAAGGTGGTCTGTACTCTCTCATAACCGGGGCCCTTATACCCTCTTGGAGCTTCATTGGCACTTTTTAACATCTTCCAATATGGAGAGTGAACAACCTTAAAAGGCAGACCATTTGCATACAAGCATCTTGTCACATCAATGTTGGCAATTTCTCGATTCTGATTTTGAAATGTAGTTTCTAGTGGTCCCCTTCTTTTGTGTAAGAGGTGCTTCACTTTCAGTATCAAGGGCAGTTGAGGTAGTATAAAAGGGGTGATCTTCTATCACAACATCTGTAGAGGGGGGTTGCATTCCGTTTTTTTTTTTTAATACTTTTACTATCAGTGGCTATAAGTTGTCGACTACGTTCTTCTCTCTCTTCTGCTGCCTCATGCTTTGCAATATATTTTAATACTGTTGCATTTGGTATAGGTGCACCTTTTTTCCAGAACATTTACTGACTCCTCTTCCAGGGTATCCACACAAATGGCCTACCACATGGAAATATGAACTATTCCTTTCTACATCACAACCCCGACATTTCCAACGGAATGCACCACCTCCTGGAAGGGGTCTTACAATATCAACATACTTCCACAAAAGAGAATCAGAAGGGGGTTCTACTCTTTGTTCAATATTGCCTACTGAGGAAGAGGTAGATGTCATTGTAGTTCCTTTTCCTATGGCAAAAAATTGTATACATATTCAATATAAAAACAAGAGAATGAAAAATTCAGAAAAAAAATTGGTAGATCTTATGGACAATGAAAGACAAATAAAAAAAAAATGCTTAAACAAAAACAAAAAGCAAATGGAACAAGAACTTACCTCTTCCACTCATTGTAAGCTTGCAAAGGTGTAGAAATGAGGCACAAACACTTGAAGAAGGTCCACAAATCAATCTTCCAGCTCCTCCTTGCACAACCAAACTCTTGCTCAACCACCTATTTCCTCTTGTTTAAGACAAAATAACCTATTTGCACACCACAAATGAGAATGAGACGTCAACATAAGCCTTTCAATCCACTTTTTAGGGTTGTGGATGTCAAAAACCTATAAATTATGCAAAAAAAAGTCTTAAACTCTGTTCGCAAGCCCAAGTTCGGCAAAGTTCGTCTGCAGTTCGCCGTTTTCCAGCTGGTCCGCCTGGGTTCGAACGACCTGCTGGCTAGTTCGAACTTGGTCGTCGTGGATCGGACCCTGTCCGGACCCACAAACGGACCGAACCCGAACCACGAACTAGTTCGAACTTGGCCTGGTCCGACGTCCAGTCTAGACGAACAGGACATCCTAGTTGAAAACAAATATAAATCACCAAATTCAAAACTCAAATCAAATTTCACACAATTAGAATGCAAACTGTTTGACGAAATGTCAAACATCCAAGACTGAAAATTCAGGTCAGAATAAGCAAGGTTCTTACAAACTAATTAATTAATTAAATTAAGTTGTCCAAATAAAGACATTTTTTGAATGACTTATATTTGGTTTTTCTTTCGGTTAAGTCGGACAGCTCAAATAAAAACTTATTTATTTACAAGACCAAAATGCAAAATTAAATTATAAGGCCATTTTTGGATGGAAATGAAATGTTATGAGAAATACTATTTTATTGTTTCCAAACCATTTATAAAAAGGGGATATGAGGTGAAAAAATTCATTCTTGGCATTTTTATTTTTTAAAACCCTAGCTTTAGAGATTGGGCAATAGCTCATTTTCTGCCTTGGACGAAAATGCAAAGACAAGGCCAATTTGAGGCTAGATTCATCTAGGGTTCACAAGTGTGCTAAACAATTCAAATCTATGGAGGTTTGTGCTACAATATTGAAATATCATTTACATATTTGAGATTTTTTTGATGGGCTGAAGCTTAAAGATTTAATTATAAATTAACTTCAAGTAATTGATTACCTTGAGTGAAGTTATTATAAAAAAACTTAATACCATTTCCGTTGGCTTGGCCATACCATTTATAAGAAAAATCCAATCATATGAAATAAGGGGGAGCTGCCACAAATTAGGATTAGGTGCAATGTGATGTCCCCTTCTTGAATGAGGATTCAATAATAAATAATAAAAATAAATGAATAAATAATAAATTATAATATAATTTATTACTAAATTAACTATATTATTAATATAATAATGAAAGAAACTAATAAAATAATTAATATAATATAACATTATATAGTAATATTATTAAATATAATATATTATATAATAACATATTATATTATTAATACAATGAATGTAATAACATAAAAAATAAATAAATAATATTATATAATAATAATCTTATATTTATAATATAAATATTTGATCTTATTATAGATGATCATAATATAAATATAACATTGTAACAATAACATTAATTTATTCTAATATTTTAAAATCTAAATATTAAACGATAATATATCAAATATTATACAATATAATACATAATATGATGTAATACATGTCAATATATAATATATAATATATAAAAATATAATATATAGGATAATAAATCAACTATTATCATTTATTAATATAATCTGAAATATATACTAACTAAATATTTTTTATTTTTTTTTTAAGCACGAGTGGACGTGCCACTATATATATTATTATATAATAAATTGGTTCAAAAAATCAATCCGAAAAGAACCAGAAAGAAAACCCAATATCATTGTTTTGTACAAAATGATATATGCCAAAACCCGAAGTATTATGTTACTTTCGAGTATACCTACACAACAATTACATGTATGATGTGTAATGTAACAAAATTTCTACAATTCGAAATCTCTTACTCCTCCATTGCACTAAAACCCCGATTCTCAAAATCTGGCTGAGAACGAGGGGACCAAGAAGATGTCTCAGCCACCCAACTATGTACATGATCACCCACAGAAACAGCCGCGGCCCATCCATGTGTATCCAGCTCACCCCCTGCAGCCATGTTAACATGTTGTGTAGAAGATTGAGGCCAGCCACCAACATCAGACGGAAGATAGTTCAAATCAGGGACCTCCTCCATGCATGGCGCCAACTGATTACTAATCGGTGGAGATGTCTCATTCCTTGTTTGCACATTTGGAAGTTCAAGCAAATCTAAGAGGGCATACTTCACAAGACACACAAGCCATTAATCCATTCACATTAAACACGATCACTGACAGGGATTAGTATATCTTATCATCTTAAGTCACCTTCGAGCATCACAAAGAACACACGAGCAAGATGTCCACCAGCATTAAACATGATTACTGACAGAAGTTAGTATAGCTGCCATCTTAAGTTACCCTTGAAAATCCCAAAAACATCCCAAACTACACTAATCATTACATATGCTAACACATAACTCTTTACATATGTTGTATATATTGTTTGTCAATTGCGAGTAATTTTTGCAGATCATTGTCATGCTGAAAAACGCCTATTAGATTATTTGTTTCAATGTCAAGATCATCACACGCCCGGTTAGCCTTGTAATCTGCCGCCATGTTCCCTTCGCGAAGAGTATGTGATATGCATATTTCTTGGACGGTATCTAATAATAACCAAATTTGTTGTAGTATATATATGCTAATCTCCAATTATGTGATTCCTGCTTAATACATGCATTGATAATAATCATTGAGTCACCTTCCACTTGTATGTAATGAAATCCGCCTTTTCTAGCAAGAACTAATCCTGCAAATAAAGCTTGCGCTTCAGCCAAATATATACTAATTAAATATTATCGTAATATAAAAAGGAAATATATTATAATATATATAGTTTATAAAAATATATATTATATTGATGACTTTTCCATGGCTTCTAGCCAGTTAATCAATTCTGCAAAGTCAAAAAAATTATTTTTGAATGTTACCCCTTTAGTTCAACGTCATCTACTCAATTTTTGGGGCTTTTCTTTGGGGGAGTTTCCTTGGTGGTACCTTGGAATTCCCTTTTTCTCTGGTTTAGAGAAACATCTTTTTTGGGACAAGATTATTTCTGCGATCTCTCAACGGATTATCTCATGGAAACATAAATGGATGACCCTATCTAGGAAGATACTTATGATAAAATTAGTCTTGAATGCCATTCCTATTTATCTGATGTCCGTATTAAATATGCCTAAACGATCAATTGAGGAACTTCAATCCATCTTGAGGAACTTTCTTTGGGCAGATAATGTATCTAAAAAGAAAAAATTACCCCTCCTAGCTTGGAACAAGGTTTGTACTCCCAAAAACATTCAAGGTGCAGGCATCAGAGACCTACCTTTGCAAAACAAAGCTTTGGGTGCCAAACAGCTCTGGAAATTGTACCAAAACCCAAATACTAAGTGGACTAGGCTTATGAGGTCAAAATACCATGATTCTGGTGAAAGGGAAAGGATCTTTACGACGTTAGTTTTATGGTGCAAGAGCACCTAGGTAAGGCTAGATGGTAACCTAGGGCTCCTAGTTATATTTTGGCTTGAAGTGGTCTTAGCCAAGCCACTAGTGAAATAATAAGACTAGATAGGTCCTAGGGTGTGTTGATTTGGTTAGGAGACCAAACTAGATCATTTGATGTCTAGGAAGTAATGGTTTGTCCAATTTGGGTAAGTGTTCCAAGAATGGTGGAAACATGGCTTTTATGCTTATTAGAGTCTAGGAGAGCTATTTTGAGGTCTAATAGGCATAAGAGTGCATTTGGTTAAGTTTCACAATGTGTTGACCAAGTTTGAGTGCAAGAATCAAAAAGTTGTAAAAGTTGTCAATGTTATCAATGACAACATTTCTTACTATTATGCATTTTCAAGCAGTTGGGTTTATAACTGTCGGAAACAGTTGGAAATGTGTCATGGTCAACTATATAAGGCCTCCCCCGACCTGTGTGTGTGGTTGGATGAAGTTTGGAAGTGAGTGTAGGGACTGAGCAATTGAAAGTTTGGTTACAGTTGTGCATTTTGTTTACATTTTAGGTTTTAATGGATTGAACTCTGCACTGTGACTTGTGCATGAGGAAGCTTATGTAATTCCTTGATTCTGTGTGTGATTAGTTAGTGTGTTTGGTTTCATTTCATTGTTTTTGTAAATTCTTTTGTTTTGTGCACTGTCGCTAGTCTGAACCGGACAGTTTTTGTAAATGGGGTCATAACTCATCATCCCACCTGACATATGTACGAGCTCTTGGGATAAGTGAGATGACTCCTTGTACCATATTTGTGGAGAAGGTTGGGCCCTGGAAAGCTTGTTTGGTGTTTTTGCAGTGATGCCCTAGGTGAGCCAGAGGAGCATGGCTAGGGAATACAGTGAACTGCAGAAGCATTCCAAGTAATTGAATGCATTGGTTGCTTCAATCAGAGACTGTGGAGGGGAAGGTAGATGTATGAAGAAGCCCCATATCCAATGGGAAGCTCTGGTGATGAGTTCTTCATGGTGAAAACTTAAACCCTTGTGGGTAAACTCGGTGTATGGTGAAACCCTTAATTATAGGCTTGAAAATAGTAACCCTCTAAACGGACAGTTTGGGAAGGCAAGACCTAGAAAATCCTAAAGGTCTTCAAAAAGGGTGTCAGGATCTAGACTTAGTTTTCCACCTTGTTGAGAAGTTTTTAGAGTTATTTGCCAAAAAGTGAGTTTGTAGGGCTAATTGTTTGTAGCCCTGTTTTGTGCAATTTGGAGCAAGATCTTGAAATCGATAGTGATTTCATTACATCTTAGTGTGATTAGGCATTGTCACGAGTCCAATGCCCTGAGAACAAACCTTCCTCTCCATTGTTAAAGTGTGTTTGATCATGTAGGAACACTTGGTGTGAAGAGTGTAAGAAGACACCCATGAAGCATGTTAGTGAATTGAGTTGTTTCCTTTGTTGATGTAGACAAGTTGAAGAAGTAAAGGATTGAGCAAGGAATCCTTGGAAGTTAGGGTTGGTGAAGAGCCCTAATAGGCTAGAGAAGAGGCCTAGTGAAGACCCTTGAAGAAGATAGGGTTAGAGAGCAAGACTTGTCATTACATCAGATTGGTATTAGAGCCAGTTAAAGATTTGGGAGTTGATGTATGTCTCTATATACTGGTGAATCAGTAGGGGAAATCAGTATGGTGACTAATGCAGAGTTAGTTAAGGAGATGGGTGAGCAAAAGGAGAAGAACAAACTCCTTGAAGAGGCCCTAGATGAAATGAGAGTGAAACTACAAGAAGTAGTTGATGCCAAAGATAAAGGCAAAGAAGGTGAAAGCAGTGACAGAGGCAAAAAGATTGCTGAGGAAGATATCATCCCTGAACCAGACCCTCCTTTGAATGAAGAACCATTCTTGAAAGCCATCAAAGCATTAGGAGGAAAGGCATTAGAAGGTGTACCACTATTTAGTGGAAAAATGGATATTGAGGCAGTGATGGAGTGGATTGAGGGGATGGAAAACCATTTTGAATGTGAAGGTGTCACAGAGGCACAAAAAGTCAAAGTTGCAAAGTCAAGGCTAAGAGGAACAACATTGACATGGTGGAAGTACTTGCAAGATGAAAGAGTTAGGATGGGTTAACGACCTATAGCTAACTGGAAAGCCAAGGTGAAGGAGAACTACTTGCCAGAGGACTATGAAATACAACTTCATAGAAAGAGACAAGGTCTGAAGCATAAAGATTTGGATGTGACCTCTTATACAGAGGAGTTTCAGAAGTTATGTCTTAGGTCCAAGATTCAAGAAGAGGAGCCTATTAAGGTAGCAAGATACTTGGGTGGTCTGAAATGGAACATCCAAGAGGAGATAAGTTTATGGACTCCAACCACAGTTCAGAAGTGCCATCAATTAGCTCTTAAGGTGGAAGAGACCAAGGGGGGCATAGAGGTGGTTATCAAGGCAAAGGTGATGAACAAAGAAACCACAGAGAGTCCAAATTGACAGAGCATGGTAATGAAACTACTCCAAGAGGGGGTTATACCAGAGGAAGAGGTACTCAAGGAGGCTCTAGTAGAGGAAGGGGTTCATGCAGAAGCAATTCATACTTTGCAAGTATGAAATGTTACAACTGTGGTCAATTGGGTCACCCTGCCTATAGGTGCCCAAATAAGGTCACTTCTTCTAATAATAGCAAGAGGATTGCATATGCTCAAGAGGACACAACAAGTGTCAAAGCACTAGAGGTTGATCACATTGAGTCAGAGATGGGAGAAAACTTGATGTTCAAAAGAGTTCTGATTAGACAACCAGTTGAGGATGAGCCCAAGCATAAGAGAGCATTATTTAGGGTTAGATGTGAAATCCTTGGTAAAGTTTGCTAAGTGATTGTGGATTCAGGCTCCACAGACAATATTATATTAGAGGAAGCTGTAAACAAACTCAAGTTGACAAAGATACCTCATGTCAATCCATACAAAGTGACATGATTGAACAAGGGCCAGAGTGTGTTGGTGAATGAGAAAACTTGGGTGGAGTTTTCCATTGCAGGATATAAGGATAAGTTACTATGTGATGTGTTGCCTATGGATGCATGCCATCTACTCTTAGGAAGGCCTTAGCAATATGATAGGGGTGCAGTGTATGATGGGAAGGAGAACTCCATATCCTTCAAGAAAGGTGACAGAACTTTCAAAATACAGTCCTTGTTGGAAGAGGATGACCCACAACCTAAGACTCCTAGTGTCTTGTTGAGTAGCAGAAAGGAGTTCATAAATGCCCTTAGAGATGAAGGGAGTGAAGGCTATGCCATTTTTCTTAAGCCTAAGGAGGAAGAGAAGCCTAAACAATAGTCTTTGCGATTAGAAGTCCAGGAGTTGCTTGAGAAGTATAAAGACATAGTCAGTGATGGGACTCCTGCAACTTTACCTCCTAGAAGAGTGATAAGTCATCAGATTGACTTTGTACCTGGTGCATCATTGCCAAATAAGGCAGCTTATAAGCTTACTCCAGACCAGAACCTAGAGGTGGCTAGACAAGTGTAGGAGCTATTAGACCAAGGGCTAATCAAGAAGAGCATCAACCCATGTGCCGCACCAGTGGTCTTAGCATCCAAGAAAGGTGGTAAGTGGAGACTTTGTACTAATTCTAGGGCTATTAATAGAATCACAATTAGATAAGATTTCCAATTCCTCGAATAGAGGATTTGATGGACTGTCTTGGGGGGGCAAAGTATTTCACTAAATTGGATTTGAAAAGTGGGTACCACGAGATCAGAATTAAAGATAGGGATGAATGGAAGACAACTTTTAAGACAACTAATGGGTTGTATAACTAGTGGAGAGTTATGCCATTTGGCCTCTGAAATGCCCCTAGCACATTCATGAGGCTCATGAATGAAGTGCTTAAGGACTTCACAGGGATATTTGTGGTAGTATATCTAGATGATATACTTATCTTCAGTAAGACAACAGACGAACATGTGAAGCATGTGGAGATGGTACTCAAAAGGTTGCAAGAAGAAAAGTTATCAATCAACCTAGAGAAGTGTGAGTTCTTCAAACAAGAACTTGCGTATTTGGGATTTGTTGTATCCCAAGGTTCATTGAAGATGGACACAAGTAAGGTGGAGGCTATTTTGAATTGGCCCACACCAACCACAGGGATAGAAGTAAGGAGCTTTCATGGGTTAGCTCGGTTTTACAGAAAGTTTATAAGAGATTTCAGTGGTATTTGTGCACCAATGCTAGACACCATTAAGGGTGGTCTAAAGACTAAGTTCAGATGGACCTCTACAGAGAAAGCATTTGAAAAGTCGAAGAAGCAAGTAGCAACACAACCTATCCTTAGACTCCCTAGTTTTGATCAACTGTTTACTTTGGAGTGTGATGCAAGTGGTATGGCAGTAGGGGGTGTGTTGAGCCAAGAAGGTAGGCCAGTAGCCTTCTTCAGTGAAAAGCTCAATGAAGCCAAGAAGAAATACTATTCTTATGACTTGGAATTGTATGCCTTAGTCCAGTCTCTTAGGAAGTGGAGACATTACTTGTTACCAAAAGAATTTGTGGTGTTTACTGACAATCAAGCCCTTAGCTATATAAACATACAAGAGAAGCTCAGTAACAGACATTTGAAGTGGATGGAATACCTTCAAGCATTCACAATCACAATAAAGCACAAGAAAGGACAACTGAACAAAGTTGCAGATGCCTTGAGTAGGAGGTTGCTAACCATTCAGGAAGTTCAGTTGAAGAGCATTGGGATAGAGAGTTTCAAGGACCTCTATAGTGAAGATGAAGACTTTGGTGAAGCCTATAAGGTATGCTCTGATTTCAGAATCACTTTCATAGTCAATTTTCTGATTTTACCTTGCAGAGTGGGTTGTTGTTTAAGGGGAACTAATTATGTGTTCCTAAGGGTTCAATGAGAGAATATCTCATTCAGGAGAAGCATAATGGAAGCTTGAGTGGCCATTTTGGTGCGAACAAAACCTTAGAGTTAGTTCAAAGGTTTTACCATTGGCCAAAGTTGGTGAGAGATGTAACCAAGTATGTTGAACGGTGTGTAGTGTGTATGAAAGCAAAAGGAGGGGCTAGAAATGCAGATTTGTATCAACCTTTACCAATCCCTAACAGACCATGGGAGTGTGTTAGCATGGATTTCATTGTAGGGTTACCTAAGACAAAGCATGGCCATGATAGTATTTATGTTGTGGTAGACAGATTTAGTAAGATGGGTCATTTTATTCCTTGTAGGACTACACATGATGCTAGTAACATCGCACACTTGTTCTTTAAGGAGATTGTACGAATCCATGGACTACCCCTAAGCATTGTATCAGATAGGGATGTTAAGTTCATGAGCCATTTCTGGAAAACACTATGGAATAGATTGGGTACCAACTTGTCATTTGGTTCAGCTTACCACCCTCAGACTGATGGCCAAACTGAGGCCGTTAATAGAGTACTTGGGAACTTGTTAAGGTGCCTAACAAAGGAGTATGGGCAGACATGGGATGTAGTCATTCCCCAAGCAGAATATACATACAATGACAGTGTTAACAAAACAATTGGTAGAAGCCCATTTGAAGTTGTTTATGGGATGCACCCAAGGGGTGTATGTGAGCTTAGAGACCTTGGAGCCATGGAGTATAGGAGTGGTCATGCTAAAGACTTCACTCAAACCATGAAGGAGATTCAAGAGCAGGTGAAGAAGACAATACTGGAGTCACTCAAAAATTGAAGGCTAAAGTGGATGAGAAGAGAAAGGATGTTCAATTTGAGATAGGTGATTATGTCATGGTACATCTGAATAAGTCTAGGTTGCAGAAGGGGATGCCTACAAAACTATAGATGAAGAGAGTGGGACCCTACAAGATCTTAGCCAGATATGGGGCTAATGCCTACAAACAAAATCTACCAATTGATTTGAGCATCTCACCTATTTTCAATGTGGTAGACTTGATCAAGTTCAAGGGACCCTTAACTGAGAGGGATGTGAACAAAGAAGAGGTTGGCCAAGATGTAGAACCTCATGCTTTACCTCCCAAGGTGCAAACAGAAGCAGACAAGGTGTTGGATTCAAGGGTCAAGAAGACTACCAGACATAAGGTGTACATGGAACACCTCATCAAGTGGAAGCACAAACCAGAGTCAGAGGCAAAATGGGTTGCAGCTACAGATTTCAAGAAGATGGGCATTCCTGAAGACATTTTGTCCACAGGAGTGACATGACTTTCCTTTGTGGGGGAGTATGGTGCAGGAGCACCTAGGTAAGGCTAGATGGTAACCTAGGGCTCCTAGTTATATTTTGGCTTGTAGTGGTCTTAGCCAAGCCACTAGTGAAATAATAAGACTAGATAGGTCCTAGGGTGTGTTGATTTGATTAGGAGACCAAACTAGATCATTTGATGTCTAGGAAGTAATGGTTTGTCCAATTTGGGCAAGTGTTCCAAGAATGGTGGAACCATGGTTTTTATGCTTATTAGAGTCTAGGAGAGCTATTTTGAGGTCCAATAGGCATAAGAGAGCATTTGGTTAAGTTTCACAATGTGTTGACCAAGTTTGAGTGCAAGAATCAAAAAGTTATAAAAGTTGTCAATGTTGTCATTGACAACATTAACAACATTTCTTGCTATTATGCATTTTCGAGTAGTTGGGTTTATAACTGTCGGAAATAGTTGGGATTGTGCCATGGTCAACTATATAAGGCCTCCCTCGACCTGTGTGTGTGGTTGGATGAAGTTTGGAAGTGAGTGTACGGATTGAGCAATTGAAAGTTTGGTTAGAGTTGTGCATTTTGTTTACACTTTAGGTTTTAATGGATTGAACTCTGCACTGTGACTTGTGCATGAGGAAGCTTATGTAATTCCTTGATTCTGTGTGTGATTAGTTAGTGTGTTTGGTTTCATTTCATTGTTTTTGTAAATTCTTTTGTTTTCTGCACTGTCGCTGGTCTGAACCAGACAGTTTTTGTAAATGGGGTCATAACTCATCATCCCACTGTGGCATCTGTACAGGCTCTTGGGATTGGTGAGATGACTCCTTGTACCATATTTGTGGAGAAGGTTGGACCCTGGAAAGCTTGTTTGGTATTTTTGCAGTGATGCCCTAGGTGAGCTAGAGGAGCATGGCTAGGGAATACAGTGAACTGCAGAAGCATTCCAAGGGATTGAATGCATTGGTTGCTTCAATCAGAGACTGTGGAGGGGAAGGTAGATGTATGAAGAAGCCCCATATCCAATGGGAAGCTTTGGTGATGAGTTCTTCACGGTGAAAACTTAAACCCTTGTGGGTAAACTCAGTGTATGGTGAAACCTTTAATTATAGGCTTGAAAATAGTAACCCTCTGTACGGACAGTTTGGGAAGGCAGGACCTAGAAAATCCTAAAGGTCTTCAAAAAGGGTGTCAGGATTTGGACTTAGTTTTCCACCTTGTTGAGAAGTTTTTAGAGTTAGTTGCCAAAAAGTGAGTTTGTAGGGCTAATTGCTTATAGCCCTGTTTTGTGCAATTTGGAGCAAGATCTTGAAATCGATAGTGATTTCATTACATCTTAGTGTGATTAGGCATTGTCATGAGTCCAATGCCCTGAGAACAAACCTTCCTCTCCATTGTTAAAGTGTGTTTGATCATGTAGGAACACTTGGTGTGAAGAGTGTAAGAAGACACCCATGAAGCATGTTAGTGAATTGAGCTGTTTCCTTTGTTGATGTAGACAAGTTGAAGAAGTAAAGGATTGAGCAAGGAATCCTTGGAAGTTAGGGTTGGTGAAGAACCCTAATAGGCTAGAGAAGAGGCCTAGTGAAGACCCTTGAAGAAGATAGGGTTAGAGAGCAAGACTTGTCATTACATCATTTTCCTCAAGGATCTAACATGTGGAATTTCTTGGTTTCCCGTCGAGAACTCATCTTACCCTCCCTTTCATGGCTCATACATGATGGCTCTAAAGCTCGATTTTGGGAGGACTCGTGGAACGGGCATTCACCTTTATCTCATGTCCGGGATTGGCATCCTCTAGATATCCATCTTAAGCAGGTTTGGGTTGACCGACTTCGTCACTATTTAGATATTCGAAATGGCCTTGCAGTTTGGAAAGATCTCTCTGAATTCAATGATATCTCAGATCTGGCAGCAGAACTTAATAAAGAGCTCATCTCCAGGGTTATTTTGTTCTCTCCTCTTGAAGATGAACTTGTTTGGCTAGGTTCTCCTTCTGGCCAATATACGGTTAAGATTGGTTATGATTCAAATTTCCTTCATCAATTTTCTGACCCCTGGCCTACAAAATTACTTTGGTGATCTGTGTGCCTTCCTAAGGCAGGCGCCTTTGCTTGGCTGGCCATCCGAGATAGGGTTTCTCACTGGAGCCAATCTGGATAGATTAGGAATTACTGCGGTCTTTCCTTGTAGTTAATGTGGGTATTTCATGGAAACTTTTGACCATTTATTCCTTCATTGTCCATTTGCACTTGAATGCTGGTATTGGTTGATTTAGAGGCTTGGGTGGTCAACACCTATTGGTCCCAATCTTTGTGGTTTTTTCAAAGCCTCACCCTTGCTATACAAATCTTCTACATTTGCACCCCTTTGGGAGATCAGCCCCTCTTTAGTCATTTAGAATATTTGGCTTGAAAGAAATGAAAGAATATTTAGGAAGAAACCTACTACATGGGTAGAAATGATAGGTAAATTAGAGAAGTCAATTTCAGAAGTTATGCTCTCATATCACTTCAAATTGTTTAAGATTAAAAAGAGTTTTACTAAATGGGACTTGCTTATTCATGATAATTGGTCTCTTCTTCAATCCCTTCCGCCTCATGGTTGTCAATCTTCCAGCACATCTCCTTCCTCCCAACTATCTGCTACTTGGTCACCTCCCCCATCTGGTTTCCTTAAATTAAATTATGATGGTGCCTCTAGGGGAAACCCGGGCATCTCTGGAGCTGGAGTTATTAGAAACCATGAGGGTAATATAATTACTGTTGTTTGTAAGAAGTTACCGCCAGACTCTAATAATGTGGCAGAGATTGAAGCCCTCCTCCTCGATGTCTCTCTTGCAACCACCGGGAATATTTCCAACATCATCATTGAAGGAGACTCAATGGTGGTTTATAACATAGTGTCTTCTAGAAAGACTTCATCTTGGAAACTAAGATATACACTCGACTTGATTCTCGAGAAATTGAAATTTTTCCAATCTTTTGAACATAAACACTATTTGAGAGAAGCAAATATGGTTGCAGACTTCTTGGAAAACAAGGCTATTGTTGATCCATTTCCGCTTCAGGAGATGGACAAGGTTTATCTTTCTCATTTGACTTAATTTTGATTTGGATGATTTAGAATGCGTCATTGTGTTGTCATATCTTTTTTTTGTTAACATTTTCAGATTATCACAAGGAATATACAGTCTATAGAGGTCTTTCAAGACTAAGCACAAGATATGAAGAATATAATCACAAAGAAGGAGAGATAGTACCCGGATTGTAACTCTGAAATCCGTCCTTGGAGTCTTTAAATCTGATCCTTCAATTCCTTCTAGATATGACCCGAGTTAGCCCACCTAGGGCTTCTCTTAG
>MU226379.1:1121384-1136413 GCA_018584345.1 Thuja plicata | reverse complement strand
ATATGCATTATTTATTTCATATTTAATTAAAATCGATCCTTAATAAATAATAAATATAACCCCTTTATATTTATTATTATTATTAAATTGATTTTATCATAATTAAATATACCAATAATAATAAATATATATCCATTATATTATTAATATTGTTGCCACTAATTTTGTCCAAAACATTGATCTTTGCCGTAAAGGCCAAAATATCAACAATTTTCACATAAATTCCAGTTATCATGCGCTTTACATTTTGTTTGGGGTCTACCATCTTAATCCTTCGATCTGATTTCATATCCCAATCACGAATACTAGGGTTGGCTCATTCTTAAAGCTCATCCTTGTTGAGGAAGTTGGTCATCTTTGTTATTCTCCAACTCTTAATACACTACTTTTGATGATTAAGTATGCTTTATTTTGTTGTCATATCTCATTTTTCACGTAAATTCCAGTTATCATATTACTAATATGGATTTTAGCCAAAGGTAAAGTTATTCTTTGTGCAGGTGTGTCGCTTTGGGTGCACAATTCTCGGATGTTGTATACGGCTTCGAACAATTCTTGGTGTTGGCCTCCTTTTGTTTATTGTGGAACTTTCAAGTTTTCAAGTTGATCCTATTGTAATATCTTCAGGGTTCTTTGGGGTTCTTTGGTTTTGTTCCTTTTGAGGTAGGAGTTAGGCGTATGGGTTTATTTCTGGGGGTTGGATGGGGGGAGATCATTTCTATAATATCCTTGTGGGATTTCTTGGTCGGACTAGGTTCCGAATCAATCATGTTGTCTTTATGACTTTTGTGACTTGTTTTTTGGGAGCAAGACCGAAGGTTTTCTTTACCTGGTTCTTTCTTACTGGTGCTCGTTAAACCGGGAATGTAAAAATAATAATAATAAATAAATTTAATAAATAATAAAATTCATGGTATATTACCACTTTTTCCAATATATATATATATATATATATATATATATATATATATCAACCCTTAAATATCATTAATACTAAAATATCATAACAATAAAATATATTATAGTATATATTACATATTAATTAAATATATATATTATAATATCAAACATATATATATCAAGTATATATAATATAATATATAAATAAATATGATTTAACATTTTAAACAGCGACTAATATTCAGTCGCGGCTCTTGAGGAGGTCGCTTCTCTCCTTTCCCCCACATCGGTATATAGGGGAGAATCATACCATATATACCCATGATCGAACAAGTGGGAGAAAAAAAGTCAGTCAAACATAAGAAAAAAAAAAGCAGCCAATAGAACTTAGAACCAATACAGTCAGCAAAAAGACAAAGACAGCATTGAACAGAAAAAGACAAGGATATCCAGTCGGCGCTGGAAAGCTCCAGTACAGTCAGCAATAAAATTATCCAACCAGCGTTTATTTTGCAGTTCTTAAATTCCATCCATCCCATTCACCATCGAACAGCATTGTATTAAACTACAATAACTTTGAGTCAGCAACCACATGCAAATGAAACATAGGGATTTATTACTAAGAGTAAACAACCAAAATATTAAACAAGATACAATCAACGTATACAGCCAGTAGTAATTTTGGAAGCAACTCAGATCATTCAGTCATCAACAAAATACAAATAAAACTACAGCATTATACAAAAGCATCAAATCATAAGACGGGAGATCATTATTTTGTCTTCTTCAAATCAGAGAAAATCTAAATTAGTTTATCTCCTTTTCATATATTGGTTGAAGATAGACAAGCATCCAAGATACTGATTCGTTCCAGCAGACAGTAGCCAATAAGGAGGAAGTCTCAGATATAAAAGCATTAAACATAAATAATTCTAAAACGAAGTATCCCAAGGATAAGCAGCCCTCCTTAAGGACCATATATTAGAACTAAAAATTGGAGAAATCCTCATTAGCAAATAAGAACTTGCAGTAGCTAGTGAATAAGGGCAAGAACCAAGGAAATTCTAAGTTGAATGTTATAATTTCTAATAAGGAATTAAGGCCGAGATTAGACATCTCTAAAGGTCTACTCAACAAGGAGTAAAAAAGACTTAACACCGGAAGAGGGGACATCACATGCAGAAATCCGCGTACTGGGGTTTGCCGGTTTGGGAACCTCAAAACTCTTCGGTGCAACATATTAAATCTTCCATACCTTCTTTGTCACTGCTCTATCTGTTGGCCACAACTATATGATGAGGACTAAACATGGTCCATGCAATCTAAGCTTGCAGAAGTACTTTAATATTTCAGAATCACACCAGTTTATATAATAAGTGCTTGTGTACGAATTTATCAGCAGATATAAAGACATTGTGCTTCAATAATCATATCATAAAAGGTTTATTTTATAATCATGTGATTGAAGATATATTTATTAATAAAAAGTGCAATATAATAATAACCTATCGTACTAAGCTTTACATTTGATTAATTGATAGTATCATTTCCCAGCATTACATTAATAGGCATTCTATCAAACATTTGCCATGATAACAGAAAAAAAAAGACATTCGAACAAACATCACCTAAGGCATTACATAGAAGGCTCAGGTGCGTGTAAAGCATACCTAGGTCACTTGGGCAATACCTCAACTGTATTCAGGGGAATTTGGGTAGGTGACACAAAAATACATTAAAAATCAGTTTTGAAAGCACATTTTTAAATTTAAAAAAACCTTAAAATGCTAATGTAAACCCTAAAAGCACAAACATAGAAATACCTTTCCAACTTCACCACCACTTCAAACTTTCAAAAATAATTGATTTGTTTATTATTGGAAGAAGAAAATATAGATTACAAAATCAGAACAGCGGGACAGAATAGCTAAATACAGAGAGCCATCAACAAAAACCAGCTGTTGCCACTCATTAAAAAGCTACAGCAGGTTGGGTAGCAATAAGAAATTGGTTTTTGCTTCTTAGGGTTGCTTTTCTTATTTAGCATTGAAGGATTGCAACGCTGCCTCTGATAAAAGCTATGGAGACATTTTGCACTAAGAACATTTAATGTTCTAAGCTTTAAAAAAACAAAATTGTAAATTTTGTTTCTAACTTGCAATTTTTCTCAAGTTTTCGGAATTGTTATTCAATTTTTTGCATTCCATAGAGAGATATGTTTTTTTACCCATAGTACCATGAATACATAGAATGGGAGGATGGAATCTTAGGGACAAGGGGACCGATGGCGGGGGGATGGTCCATGCCAAACACCTTATCACTTGAACTGCAAGACCGATTTGAGTTCAAGGTTCTCTAAACCAATATGAACCAACCTTATTTGTGCAGCATCATCATCAGCTGGTGCTAGGTCTTTTTCTCTACATCCCATCAGATTGTTGTGCTTTCCTTGTACATAAGCATGTTGTAATCAATTAGATGCAAGATGCTTTCTCTTCTTCTTACCCTCGCTCTCTCTTTCTACTATTCTCACTCTTGTTGCTCTCACTTTCGCTATCCTTCTCTCTTTTTTCAGCCTTTCTCATTCTTGTAACTTGATGTCACAGCTTGTAGCCTTGCTTAATACAGTTGAAACTTGATACTTGTTAGCATTTTAATTTGTACCTTTAAGTGCAACACAAAATGGAATAGATGTGCAGTTGAACTACACTTCAAATTAGAAAGGGAGCCTCCAATAGAATAAAAACTAGCGCAATCCTAAGCTCAAGGGTTAACAAACTGCTGAGCCTGGCAAAATTCAAACATTTCCAAAACAACACAGAAGTATTTCTTTACTAATTAACAACAAACTCATTACAACAAGAGTATTGATCATTATAATGTCATCACAACCCAAAATTATTACAGGCCTTCACACAAGCCTTAACAACACATGCATCGACCCAAAAAGCTTTCTCTGGTCTCTACTCGCTGATTTCTTCTCATTTTGCCACCCCAAAAGAATGTCTCACCAAGATGAAGGTAACGTCTTTATATAGAAAAGCATGGAGAATACAGCAGCCATCCCACCTCCAGTCATGATGGGGCATGTGTTGAGTATTCATTGGCACTCTAGATCCAATACTCGAGCTGTTATAACCATTTACAAAATTATTTTATCATTTATGATGCCTTGTCTTATTTTGGCTGGAAAAAATAGTCACTAGGACGTTGCAGGAATCTGACATCGTCTGGATACATCCACACAGTGCAAGGAATCTCGCCTTTTGACAGCCTTGCGGAGAAATATCAAATATGACTAAAAGGGAAATCACAAAAGCTCGAGCAGTATCAAGATGTAGCTAAAGAATGAGGGAAAATTATGCCTTTATCAAGTTTGCAAGGAAAAAGGACTAATGGGGAAAATTGGGGGATTTTGAGGGTTAATTAGATAATATCCGTTAGAGGAAAGTTTCACAGGAAACATTAAGAGCAGGTGGTAAGCTGAGAGTTTGAGGCCACAAGGGCTTGCATAAAAAAAGGCCGACATGGGTAATTTTGGAGTTTTCAAGGACAATAAGATATGTCCAGTTCGCATAGAAAGTTCCACTGGAGTCGCCAATGAGATGGAAATGTAGCCAATCAAGGGACAATGGAAACTATGGGAAACTGATGGGGTAAGGGATATGTCAAGGCATAACACAAAGTTCCACATGTCAAGGTGAGCAAAGACTTTGGTGGGGACTTGACGACCATGACAAGTTAGCGGGATCCGAAGGCATCAAGATGGGCCAAAAGTTCCACAATATCCGAACACAGCCTAAATTTCAGCAACTTCATAACTTCCTCAAAATTAATCAGAACTTCATTAAACTTGAAATGTGATCAACCATTTGGCCCAACTTTAAGGTGACATCATCACTCGGCCAAGAATCAACTTGTCACATCCCATTAAATTTACCTAGCTCTTAGTTACCGATGCGGGCCTCCAAACGCTTGATGCGGGAGCGGATGCGCGCCGAGGCGGAATCGGGGGCGGATACCCTGTGGATGCCGCCCGGATGCGCATCACAGGCGGATTACAAAGGCACGATCACATTCGCGGGAGCAGATCCAACGCTTAAGCAGAGAGATATTTCTGTGGTTGGAGGGACGGGTGATTTCTTGATCGCGAGACGAATTGCAACCCTTTCAACTATTTGTTTCACCAAATAATTGAAACTATAGTGAAACAAATTGAAACGATTTGTTTCACCAACTATAACGATTTGTTTCACCAAATAATTTTGGGTTTCAAGTCTTTCCAATTATAGGACCGAACGGATCTTGTCTGTCTTTCCAATAACACGATATGATGAAAATGAACTATAGGTCGTCCAATATAATTTGAAAATGGTTGATGGAGATGTACTAAACGGAAGTTTAGTTTAATAAAAACTATGACATTTATAACTCTCTATTTTCTTTTCTAAAACAATTTTGATAGTTTAATAGTTTTGAATAAATTATTTTGTGATTTATGATTTTATAGTTGTAGTTGTAGCAAGGAAACAAATCGTTTCCTTGCCCTGCGTTGGAAGATGAAATCGGAGGCGGCGTGCTAAACTAATTAGATATATTATTTATTTTAATTTATTAGATATATTAGATAATTTTAATCTCATTTAATATTATTATTAATTTATTAGTATATATATTATTTATTATATGTTGTCAAGTATTATATTGATAAATTAATAACAATATATTATATATTAATTATATTATAATTTAAGTGTGTGTATATATATATATATACGCATCTAAACGCATCCGCATCACCTAAAAAAAAATTTCACGCATCTGCGCACCCGAATCGGTAACTTAGACCTAGCTTAATCATTGGATTATTGTACTAACTAAAAACAATTAATTAGATAACTTGATTGTGTTAAGTATTAATGAAGAATGATTATTCTAATTTCTAACAACTAATTGTGCAAGTATGACATGGATCGTTGACATTCTCTTAGATTTGAGAGATAAGAGTATCATCAAGAAAAGCTTCTAATTGATAGAGGTAACTTGTTAAAATGGAATCAACACACACCCGCCTAGGCTCACATAGTAAGGTTGCATGTCTGCGAATAAAATTGGGAATTACAAATTTTCTTATTTTCAAAATAATTGCACTTTTCTATGAAAAGATATTCTATGAAGAGAGTCTCTCGTTGAGAAAAATAATTTGAGATGCCTTGCATACTCTTATCCTAGCAACATAATACAGTGCACCATAAGGAAAGCATCATTGATACCATATTTAGAGTTTCATGTCCAAATAATCGGAAACCTCGAACAAGAGAGAGGATTGAATGAGATGAGGATAATAAATCGTATATAAAATTTAGGCTAATTAAATAATTCTAAAAGCACATGTGATCATTGGGTCAAGAGCCAAACATTTGTTGTTGATACTTATTTGTATTCAAAATACTGCCAAAACCAATTCCCAAACTAAATGGGAATTGGCATTTTCTTTCTTTTATTCGATATTATTATGATAAGGAAATAAAATTAACATTTAAAAATTACTATATAATATAAAATACTATCGTAGTAAAGTCATAAAAATTAATATCATTATTATTAATCTTATTTTTTATATTGTATGTTAGCGCTTCATTTTATTTTTATTTTCATTTCAAATGGACCACAGAAAGAAATGAACTATTAAAAATGGAGTCAAAGATCACACACACATATATTAGGTAAGCGCTACCAAAGGGGGCAGCTCCCTATTTTAATAGGAGAAAAGAAAGACTACAAAACCACACTAGTGGTAGAGGAAGCCAATACCAGCTCCAATATCTAAATCCCTAGGTGTGGCCTCAAGAGACAGTAAGCCACAACTATTGTTTACAAAGGACAGTAAATTGTCAAATGCATTTCCCTTCAACTCTCCATTCTTAAATAGACTCCACGGCTCCATTCTTAAATATACTCCAAGTTTTTTGCACTTTGGTTTTCTTTCCTTCGGCATTAAGATCAAGAATCCCAATCAAAACCTTTGAATCCAGGATCACTAGAATACTATTGACAATGGAACAGGCATTCCCCACATATCAATCTACCGCAATCCTACTTGCCACTCTACAAGCATGTAGGTTATCTCTCAGCACTTGCACCATAGGAGTGAAGAGTGATAAAAAATAACTCCATCATTGACATGTCCATCTGCCTAAGTCTCTGTGCCAACCAGTTTCACAATGGCTGCATGTTCCTCCTCCATGGTAATTTTGAACAGAGCCTTTAACTTTTCAACCCTTGGCTCCATAGCACACCTGCAGTCAATGCCGAACCAGGAAGCCATTCTTGACAAAATAACTAAGCTCTTCAAACCAATTGCTATGATCTCCATCATGCAGCTAAACATATATTTATAAAAAATTCTCATCAGCACTCTCCAATACCTGAAGAACAACGAGAGGAAAATTTTTGGTCCATCTTATTTCCCAAGAATAAAGGGATCAAAATACATTTGAGAGACTACAAGAACCAGTACCAATTTGTGCTGTCCCCAATCCAAGCCCATAGATACTAACAGAGCCAAAACAAAAGGAGGAAAAAGGGACCAAGAATAACTGAACCAATCTAGAGAAAGCCCAAAAAGCAGAACATAGACAGGTTTGAAAATATCACCAACAAAAATCCTCTGTTAACATCTATATGAATTAGATAACTAGTCCAGATCATTCAATTATTCTATCCCTGATTTTGAGGCATCTCTGACATTATCCATCACGGAATCTACTTGTTTCAACTTGACCAACATATCCAGATCTATCGAATCATCTAAGGAATCAGAGATTGTTTTTATGTTTAATTGTGAAACCCCATATTATCTAGTCCATTGGCTGCACAATCTCTGGAATATATGTGTAATTCTTGTATCACCCAATTCTTTTTAAAAAAAATTGATCCTTTCTACCCACAGCTTTAACTTCCAATTTTGTATCTGATTTTTACAGCCAGCATTGATGCAGATTTGAGAGTCCCCTTCAATATCCACATTTCTAATCCCCTTCCCCTCACACGGCCACAAACCTCGTGCTAAAGCTTCAATTGGCCTCATTGTTTGTAGCCTGACCCAACTTATTTGGAAGAAACCAAACACACTTACCTGAATCATCTCTGATTATACATCCGATTCCAGCATCTCCCAGACTGCCTTTAGAGGCCTTGTCAAAATTAAGCTTATATCTTCCTTTCTCTGGTTTAGTCCATCAGACCTCCCGTCTAGATTTGGATTTATTTGTGATATCGCTTGAAGAAGGCTTAAGTGTCCCCCATCTTTTCTGAATTTCATTATCCCAATTCATAAACTGAGAAATTTTTTCAGACTGCAACTTTGAATTTGCCACTTCACAAATAACCTCTTCGATATTTGATAAAATCTTTTCAACCAGTAAAGTATGATCTTAAAAAACTCTTATATTCCTCTTTTTCCATATATTCCACACCACCACAGTGGGTGCAATCACCCAGACATAAATGCATAGCCAAGTCTGTGCCAACTCATCAAGTAATCAAATAAAATTCTCTGTCTCACCCCAGACCATCCTAGAGAGTTCATCAACCAATCCCAACATTAAGAAGAAAAGGAACAATTCAGTAGTAGATGGTCCGTTGTTTCTTCATCCTTGAGGTATAAAGGATACACACTAGGACCTTCTATACCAATGGTTTTTGACCTGTCACTGGTAAGAGTTCTTCCATGAAGTGTTGCCCACAAGAATGCACCAGCTTTGGGAAGGACAATATTTTCCCAACATAACTTCTTTGGCCAAACTTTTCCCTCTCTTTGCAATTTCTGCACCATGAAACCAAGCTTAACCGAATAATTTTCGGAGCTAGCTGCACACCAAATAATGGAATCTTCTTCATCCAAAAGCCAATTTTTTTTAATCTATAATACTTCCAAAAGTTTGTTTCTATTGTTTTCCAAAATAAGTGAGAATCACATAGAACGCCAACGGAAACTGCATCCACTTCCACAACCCATGGGCTCCACATAATCAACAATGAACATTTCCTGCCTGGAAGTTATATCTGTTAACCAGTCGGCATCCCCAAAGAAGCTTGTTAAAGGAACTTCATTGTTCCAAGAATCGGACCAAAATATGGCCCTTCTCCCATTTCCAAATAGCCAAGCAAGATGGTCTATGATTAATTTTCCGCTCTCCCAAATAAATCTCCATATAGCTGATCCACAATTAGAGCTTGCAATGATTAAAATTCTTCTTGGATTAGAGGTATCCAAATATTTCTTTTGTAATATTTTACACCACAATTTTTCCGGTTCTTTGAACATTTTCCAAGAAAGTTTAGCACCCAGAGCCAAATTTTGCATTTCCAACTTCCTCAATCTAGCCCCACCCACCTCTTTAGGAAGAAAAACTGTGGTCCAATGAACTAGCAGAATCTTCTTATCATCTTTAGCTCCTTTTAAAACTTTTTTGAGATAGCCTTCTAAACTAAACCCAACTTTATTAGTAATTTTGAAACATGATATTACATAGATACGTACAACAAAAACAACAGATTTTATCATTTGTATTTTTAATGAACTCTTTCATAAGCTTACTTGCATCCAATTTCAGCAACATTCCTCTGATTTTCTCCACAGCCATAGAATGAAGAGTTTCAGAGGTGTCATCCTAATGATGGATCATGGAGTGTGGTCCGAAATGTTGATGGAAAAAAACTCTTAACACAATCTACCTAGAAAAAAATTGTAAGTATCTCTATGGATTGTTAAAATTTGATATTATTAGACAATTATGCCGTCAATAATTTTTCTAGCCAGAGTAAAACCGTTTTGCTCCTCAGAAACAACCTTATTTAGAATTTTCTTTAACCTATTTGCTAGTGCTTTTGAAATTATCATATAGATCATATTGTACAGTGGTATTGGTACAAAATCAGCTGTATTGGAAGTGGAACACATCAATTTTTTAAGAATAAGGGCAATTACCGTGTTAATGATATCCCTCACAGATTTTTTCTTCTTCCTGACATCTTCCGCCAACATCAACAAGTTTGAGCCTAGAAAATTTCAACAATTTTGATAAAACTTTGCCAAAAATCCATCCTGTCCTGGCATCTTCTCATGATGTAGCTCAAAGGTGGCAAATTTCCTCAAGGGTGAAAGCTTTTGTCAACATTTTGTTGTCCATGTCATCAATACAACATGATATAGCAGAGAGGAAAGCGTCCATTTGTACCAAATCCACTTTCCGATTTCTAGCGAGCATCGAACTAAAGAATTTGACCACCTTTGCCTCAATGGATTTACAGTACCGGGACATCGTGTTGTACAACCAAATTGAATTTCATCTATTCAGTTCCATTCTCTGCAGACTTCCATAGAATCATGGGAATACTTTGTATTGGATCTCCTGCACATATCCAATTTACTCTAGACTTTTCCCTCCAATAGATTTCTTCTCTAGCCAACTATTCAATATGTTTTTTTGGTTCTTTTTCTTTCTGGTAATCTGCTTAAAAATCCCAAACTAAATAATCTTTCCATTAAATTTATACAGCTTATTCTCCACTAATTCCTTTTTGGTATAACTTTTTTGAAGCATTCCTTATTACAAATCTTTAATTTTTTTGTGATGAAATTTAGACTTTTCATAAAACAAAAACTTAATGTTCTTGAAAAATTATTACTTTCATACCACCATTTTTCTAAGTTATCCATTGGGGATTTCTCTCTTCACCACATGCTCTCAAATTTAAAATAACGACTGGGTGATTTTCATTGAAATTCAGATTTAAAGCAACAATGTAATGATCTGAAACATAAATAGCAAGGATACTTGTGTCATATTTAATGGGTCCCCCAACCATCTTGGGCAAATAAAAAATCTATCCAGCCATTCTAAGATATTCATGAAGCCCTGTCTACAATGGGCTCAAGTATATTTTCCATTTTTTGGAACACAGTCAACTACATTCGCTTCAATAAAATTTCCGAAGTCTGACATAGTTTTATTAAATTTCAAAACCCTCTGTTTTTCTCAGAAATGTTCAAAATAGCATTAAAATCTCCTCCAAGTATAAACTTATCACAATTCAAACTTTGGATTTTAGATATCACCAAAATTCCAAGTCTTAAGCTTATCTTGTCTTTATAGGACCATACACATTGAACAAAAAAAATCTAAATCAACAAAGCAGCATCTTAACTAGCATAACATCTAGTTGTTATTAGAATCACACAGATTAATATCCAAAGTCGAGGCCCAAAGAATACTAAGTCCTCCAGAACTGCCACATGAATCTTGAAAGACTCCATCCCAATTTTTGCAAATTTTAAGAATTTGGCTCCTTCCTCTTTACAAATCTTAGTTTCTTGAAAAATTATTATATCGGTTGGTAATCTATTCAGGTGACACTTGACTAGGCATCATTTTACAGGGGCCAAGAGGCCCTGACATTCCATGTAATGATCTTCATTTTCCTCCAAGGGAGGATGTGGCTCCCTTGGATTTGCTTAGAAAATTCCTAATGTTTTGAAGCCCTTTTTCTATCGCTTCCTCTTCCCTCTTTTATTTTTTAGTTTTCCTTCCTCTGCTTTTCCCTGTTTTTTCCAAAATTTTCACTTTGGATTGGCTTATGCATCTTGTGTCCAAAATGCCAAACTCTTCTCCAAAGAATTCTTCATTTGTTACCCAATCTTCCTCAAATTCTTCAATCCCATCTTGAGTCTTCTCTTCCATATTGGAGGAGTCCATCTTTTGTCCAATAGGCACCCCCGATCCACTACACCCAATCGTTTTGTCACTATCTGGCAGACAAGGATTTGGTTCTATACTTGGGTTACATGAGCCAACACTGGAATTTTAATTTTATCAGACCTTTCCCCAATATTTTCTAGGGTCTCTAGATTATTCAAATCTTTCACATTTCATGCTTCTAAAACCATAGTGTCCTCTTGATGCATGTTTTTAACGATTGCTTGACCATTTAGAGGCTTTGGATACTATTTGTCCATTGTCTTTGGTTCTAATTCTGCAATTTTCCTCGAAGTGTGTCTGACATCTGCAATGAAGGCAGAAGAATTTATCGTCTTTGATCTCAATATTCTGGATAAAATCAACTTCATCAACGCATAAACAAATCTTTTTTAGTATTTCTCCGATCGCTGCAATTTTAAGATGAGTGTGAAGATAGGAATCATTATTCATGATATCTGCATCGATATCAACTAGAGTCCCAAGCGATCTACCAATCTTATCCATGCAATCTTTTGACCGATATTCCATTGGCAGTACAATCTGATCCATACAGGATGGTCATCGGGTTTCATCTGTAGAGGATTAAAATTCTGGTGTCATTTTCGCATATATAGGGGAGAATCCCGCAAAGACCACAGTCCTCCTTGTGGAATCCTTTTCAGTTCCGTGCTTGCAAACACAACAATAAAAAATTATTTTGGAAGAAATTTGATTATTTGTTGAGTCTGCCATGATTTGGTTATCCAAGCCCTAATTTTATTTCGGTTCATTTTGGAGCCAATGAACCTACAAATCACCATTGATTCTTCCGGCAGCTCTAAATCCAATGCAGTTTCTTCAAATAAATCAATAGTCCATATTCTCATATCTTCTTCCGGAGAGCAAACATCCACACTCTGTAATTGTGCAAGAATGGATTCTGAACACCCATTTTTGTTTGCCTGCCTGATCTGCTCTCCTCCTTTGCCCATTATTTCCTGAAATATTTTATTACCTATTTTTAGTACCAGGCCTACAAGCTTAAGATCGCACACACACACACACACACACACACACACATATATATATATGCATGCATGTATGTATGTATGTATATGTGGATGCATGTATGTATGTATGTATGTATGTATGTATATGTGTGTGTAAAACTCATTTTAAAAAACAAAAAATGTGTTATAGATTCATAGAAGAATGAAAACAAAAGAAAACAAGAGAGTTCATTTGTCAAACAAAAATGTAAAATACAAATTAAAAACTTAAGAAAAACCTTTATTTTTCAAAAATCTTCCTCTATGATTTCTTTGGAAACAAATGGGCTCTTGCAAATGTATGGGGATAACAAACTAACCACTTTGGAACATTCACTAATCCATCCTCAATTCTATTGTAATGGAAAGCAAGGAAGAAAGTTCAACAAAGACGCTTGCATTCAAAATAAAAGAATGAATTTGTTTTTGTCTTTAAAATGTATTGGAACCGCGTTGTAGGTTTTGGGTGGGCATTTTTTGGTATTGAATCAAAGCTAGAAACCAAAATATAAAAATAAAAATCAAACAAATTCACTCCCTTGGCATCAAAGTTCGACTAGTATGTTGTGGATTCATCCCGAACAAACCCATAGGCTTGGGGCAAGGTCGTAGACTATACCTAGGTAGGACAGGAACTAGACCTGTATCCAAGCCAAACTACAGCTAAAGGAACAAGCCCTAGAGCTCAAACCAGTAACATAGATGAAATTTAAATGAAATTAATAGATTAGAATTCAACTCTAGCTGCGACTACTTGTATGACATGCAAGTTTCATTATAAATTATCTTGTCCACTAATTTTAATATCACATGGGACTATTAGTTGTACCAACAATTAAAATCATTATAATTTTATTCTTTAGAAATGATATCTCTTGCAAGGAATAGCAAACTCCTATAGCTATATGTAGAGGATGCGAAGAAAAGTGACAATCCATAAATACGGAATTCCAACAGAAAATAGCAAACTCAAAATATGTTCTCATTTCAAAACTGTGATGGCTAACAATAAAATGTACTATTTTTTAGCACAAGCTTAAAATAGGCTTTATAGTTTATTCTATATCCAACTGTTGATGATTTGATTTTGCCAATGATGTCCTTTATTTCAACTAAGTTTAGTGAACCCTTCCACAAAGCTCTAAAACTTTGACATTTTGGTGACCATCCCGCTTGAATCCTATAAATTAAAATCACAACTTTATATGCTTTGAATTTGATGAATTCCTTGTTTCGTAGACTCGTCTAGGAACAACATTAATTTCAATGTGAAGGCTCATCTCATCAATTTTCTTTGTCAGCTTCTTTTTTAATTTTGTTAATTTTCAGTGTAACCCGGGGACGCATACTCGGCCCAAAACCCCAGAGTACCGGGTACCGGGATGTCCCTGGGATAGATACTCCGCGTACCGGAGTACCGCCACCGCCGCCCAAGCTCTGCCGTTTCGCCGCCGCACCCGTCAGGTACTTTGGTACCGGTACTTTGGTACTCGACGGGGTATGGCCGGCAACAGACTTAAAAAGTGCTTTTTTTTAAAGTTTTTTAATAAAATTTAATTTTCTAATTGGTTCTTATGGAACCCTAAAAGGATGTGGGTCCCATATAAGGCCTTCTAAGCCTTCAAAAGGCCCATATACTTCATTTGACATTCTCATTCATAATTTTCATTTTTGCAACAGCTGAGAGGAAGGAATGAAAAAGAGTTGAAAGAGTGATTGGAGAGTGATTTTGCAAGTGATTGCAAGATCAAGAGGAGCAAGAGGAGCAAGAAGATCAAGATTCATCAAGCAAAAGGTAGGGTTTTTAACTTTTTACAATGAATTTTCTTTGTTTTATTTTCAGATTTTCATTTTTTTTATTTTTTTTCTACAAGACTAAAACTAAATGAAAATGTTGAAAACTTGAATTCATTGTTTTAAATTTAGATTCTCATTCTTCATTCTTGTTAAAGTATTTGTAAAATTTAAAAATCTAAATGCTTGAATGCATTGTTACAATGTTATTAAAATTAATTTAAAAAAATTACAATTTAAAAAAATTACAATTTAAAAATCTAAATGTTTGAATGCATTGTTACAATGTTATTTTAATATTTTTGATATGATTATTAAGTTAGGCTGAAAGTTGAAACGTATTTCAATTTCTAAACTAGTTATTTAAAAATAAAAAAATTTAAAATAGTAAATAGAAATTAACAATTTGAATTTATCTTTTGAAATGCAGATTCTAAATGGCCTCTAGTGAAGCCATGGAATTGAATTCTGACTCTGAGGGTGCAAGTTTATCAGAGTATGGGCCTGAGCATGAGGAAAGTGACCACGGGGCTGATCCAGAAGC
>MU226379.1:1066557-1118756 GCA_018584345.1 Thuja plicata | reverse complement strand
CCTCCCCCCCCCCCTCATCCCCCCGCCGCCGTACCCCTGCCATACCGAAATTGAGGCCCTTTTTTTTCGCGTACCCGAAACTCGTCACCCCGTACCAACGTACCCCCGTACCGGTGTAACACTACTAATTTTTCTTATGGTGTGGTTCTATCCTTTTGTCAACACTAATAAAAGACATCAAATATTTAAAAAATTGCTTCATTTTTAAGCACAACTTTCTTTGGTAGTTTGACAAAATCTGAAAAAGTACTCAAAGTTAAATTGTATGCTAATATTTTTCCTATGCTAGCCATCAGATTTTAGGAAATACATATACTAAAAAAAAGTGTGCATGTATTTTCTGAGTGAGCAATTGTCTTTTCAAATTATCTGATTCATTATTAAAAGTCACTTTAGTTCAGATGCAAGTTTCCTTTGGTAACTATTTCTCTTTTTTTTTATAATGACAGCTGACTTGAATATGTTGTTGGTACAATTTTATGTTTACAACATCAGATTTCACCTTGACCAAGCTCAAGAACAATAAACAACCACAAGCAAGAAATAAGAAATAATACCTTGCAATATCTCCAATTGAGCTGAAGTGCAATTAACGGGGTTAATCTTACAATAATGCCAATGACCATGAGGATCAGCTGATCCAGGTACCAAAATATTATGAAACTGAAAACCATTCAAAACACAAAAGAGTTGACTTTCCTCGAATATGTGGGGAAAAAATGTTTAATCAATGATAATAATAAAAATAATTACCTGCCAAGTATCATATGCTGCATTCAAGACAAATATGGGTGTTTGGATGTATGGTAATAGATATTGTGGGAAAAAACACTGCAATTTCATTCCACAATATAAGGCATCCCCTCCAAGATAAACATATTTAAATCATGAAACAGATTGTGAACATTATATGGCACCTGGTTTGGATCTGATTGTGAGATAGTACATGCTTGAGGTAAATTCTTCTCTACTCCCTGCAGTTAACAATATTGACAAGTGAATGAAAATACAAAATTATTAAAATGTTAGGAAGAAAATCAACGGAAAGTGTTTTCAAAAGTATTATATCCATTCCCTTTGTTTCAAATTCAAGGATACTCATTCTAACTGAGTAACAGGCTAGTGGGTACAAAATCCAAAACGTAGTTAAGTTGTATAGGATAACTATACCATTTTTATGCTTCTAAGACGCACATCCAAGATTCTTGATAAATTATTTTAAAAAATCGAGCCATTTATCGAAAAAATTTGAAGGGGAATCTTAGATCACATTCAGTTCATTAGACAAGAAAATTACATAGCAACCTATAAAAACAACCATGAAACTGAAAAAGGCCTGTTAAGCTGTGCAGAGTAAAGGGCATGGACTAGCAGAAGGAAATTACTTTTGCTAGGATAGAAATATTAAGGATCAACTCCCCTTCTAAATAATACATACCTGAATAGAAGAAATAGGATTATAGCCCTTAAGGTGCACAAGTCCTCAATTCCTTTTTAAGGAAACCTAGGCACCACCTATTCTGAAGTAATCCTTTTCATTCTAGAAGCCTCAAGCATGACATACACATTCCTCTTCAATTGCAAAATACCAACTAGTATAATCAATAATTGTATGACCACAAGAGTAGGACACTACAACCATGCATTTTGTCCCTAGTGATCGTGCTCGTATTCTAAAGAAATACATCTTTATGGAAACATCTGATTGGCACCAAGTATCCACAATACTCCATTTGGTAGTTCATATTTTTCTAGGAGAATCCTTTTGTCATCGAGGAAGACACGTACCAATATGAGTGAAAATTCATCTCACTGAGGTCAGTAATGAGCCTTCAAGAAGGAAATAATTGTCTAATAGAGAATTTAAGAAGTAGGAAATCGTTTTTAAGGAATATCTCCTTTAGTCTAAGAAGTAAAGGGAAGTCAATGCATATGTTCCTAGCAGTTCAAATCAATTTTTCTTAATCACACCATAGCATACAGAATTTTGAGAACCGTGTCAATCGCTAATTTAAGGCTCATACCATTGTCCCTAGTCAAACTCAAGGTGAATGCAATTAAAATGATTCTTGTTGTTCCTTGTCTAACCAATGCAAGGAATGTCCTGTTTGTTTGTACCACACAAAACTCAAATTTCATGCTCCCTTCTGTTAGGTTTGTTGTCAATTTATCCTTGGTTTCATGTGATTGCCATGTCAATTGTTGTCTTCCCAGTCTGCTTACAAGGCCATCTTGTTATGATCAGAAGAATGCAAGAACAGAAAACAGGGCAGATTCTTTTTTTTTCTGACATAATTCAAAGGAGATAAGATGTCAGATTCAAGTGCATTTTTTTGCAGGTTCTACCACAATTTTGTTTGCCAATCAAATAAATTTCCACCCAGTCATCTGATCAGAAGTTGGCATGCCTTTTGCAAGGCAAAACCATATGAAATCTACACCCAAGACATAGGAAATTTGGCTCAGACATAAGTGATTTCTACCAAAGTGAAGGACTAAAATTAGGCACAATTTTTTATGGAAAGAAACCAAATAAATCTCTGCCAAGACCATAAAATATGGCAAATGATTAAGTGATGCACACCTAGGGACGAGGAAGGAAAATAGGATTGAGTCAGAAAGCCTATAAAATTTGGTTAAACAATTAGGAAATCCGATCAGCAGTGAGCAAACATGGCTAAGAGGTATTCGGTGCATCCCTAGGTTGGCTGTGCCACATTGTATCTGTGCCAAGGTATGAGAAAATGGCAGGCGCTTAAGAGTTTTCCAGCTTCACAAATCACACGTTGCAGTTATATCTTTTAAACTTGATACTCAAACTCTAAAGAAGCAGCTTGGATGTATCATGAAAAAAGATCCCTTCAAATACTTGACTTAATACAGTGTATGAATATAAGGTGCATTAAATATTCTTTCAACATAAAATCTCAGACAAAGGAAAGCATAAAGAACCAAATAACAATTCAATGAATACCTGTAAATTAACAGTGTCATTGTAGAAAGACCTTATGTAATGGGTTCCAGATATGTCTTTCCTGTTCATCGTGGAGGTAAGAACATAAACTAGGATTTAATTATTGAAAATATGATAATTCCTGTCATATTTCAATAGTCATGTTCAAAAAGGATACTTAGAAACCCAAAAGTTTTAAATAATCATAATTTTGTTATTTTTACTAAAAAAATGGATCGATGCCTGAGAACATCTGATAATAGCAAGATTCTTTTTAATTTTTGTGTAAAAAGAAGGAAAGAAGGAATAACATACGCATCAAGAAAAAATCCTGCGTCACTGTGACATTTCACAGAAGCAGTTCTTGGTAGAAGAACCTGAAAATCATCACAATGCAAGAATGTCGCTAAACCCCCAGCTGAACAACCAGACAGAAGAGCCTTCAAGCAAGAATTAATGTAGTCAGTGCATTTGTTTATAGTTTATACCATATGAAAGAAACTGATGTCTAATCTGATGGATGCATTGGCATTATCTAATCGAATTCCACTGCCAAAAACCAACATTTAGTATGTCTTGATTCTGATTACTATACAACATGGATGCAATAAAGGATAGTAAGTTGAAATTTGTCTAGAATAGAAGAAATCTAAGAAGAGTTCTAAAACTAGAGGATCTATGAAGTAAAAAAAATGATCAAACAAAAAAATTTAAACAAAATTCAAATTATTATTGTAATATACCAGACAAAATAATTATCCAAAAACTTGCAAATTTTCACAATTTGGTCATACAGGCATTTCATCAAACAGTATGCAGACCATCTTTCTTTTGCATACTTTGTAATCAGCAATTACAAAATTATTTTTTCTCAATTTCCAGTGGCTGATAATAGTTGCTTTCTAATATTATTATTGAAAAATATATTCACCAGGTGAAATATATGAATTGCTGTTATGCAATTTTACATTCATCCAAACAAACTAATGGTATTACAAAGTAAATAATGCTCATGAAACTAGTGGCTTATCTCACGGAAGAGAGTAAAAAATCCACATCAGCATCCAAATGTTGTGCTCGACTCTCTTTGAAGACAATGATGTGGTGTGCTCCCTTTGGGAAGCCACTGTGGTATAGCTGGGAAGGTTCTCAGCAATAAATTAATATATTTCATTCTTAAAACACTTCCTCCTTGGCACGCACTGCACCGTAATTTCTAATCCTCCTTTTGCACACATAGCATGTCTTTAAAAATTTATTATTTGCATGCAAATCTCTATAGATTCAGACCTTGAGTTTCATCCACTTTAGAGTGTCTTTCCCTCTCTCCTACACAGTGTGAATGTGATGTCCCCAAATTAGCAGGTTCTGGGAGCCTGAGTATGGTCAACTCATCAGCGCGACCCTCGTGAGTTGACAGTATGTTTTGAGGGTCTCAGTGGTCAAATTTGTCATTTGTCGCAAATTTGGACTTACTATTTATAGTAAGTCAGTTTGGGCCGGTTACTATTTCTAGCAGTGCAGTTGAGGGCCATGTTGATCAGTCGTTACAGCAAGAGATGCAGGAATAATCATCAGAATCATATTTGATAATTAATTGTGTTAATTAATAACGATATGTTATTAATTAATAATAAGGCTATATTATTATAATAATAACACTTTATTATTATAATGATTTAGAAGTTGATATTATGGAGAGTGGTTAACTGATGATAGTTTTTGGAAACTATGGCAACCAAGGAATTATAAATATGGACTCATTTGTGAAGCTGATCATCGAATATTTTATATAAAAATTGGTCTTGGGAATTGTTCCTGTGTATTCTGAAAGTTGTGCCCTTGCTGAAGTATAAGGGTCAAATTAGTTTCCTAGAAGACTGATTCTTCTAGAGCTAATCATTAATTGGTTGCTGAAGTATAACCAATTCATTTCCTTCATAGTGTTTTGCCTGTGACTGGAGGAAGAATATAATTTTGAAGATTGAACCGCCATTGAACTGTGACTTGCTTGAAGAGGTCGATTTGCTTTTGGGAAAGGAGAAAACTTTACAGAATTCGATTCAATTGAGTCTTGACTGGAAATCGAATTCAGTTTGCTGGAGTGGTTTGTTGATGACTTAAGGATTGAACGGTTTGCATTGGGATCAGCTGGCTGTAAGTCTATTACCCGCGGCAGTTTGACATGGTGGGTTAAAACGCCAAGTCTGGCTGGAAGCATTTACTCATCCCTGGCCGCGATACTACTAGCAGCCCGCGATACTCCTTAACAGCACGTGAAGGAGGTAATAGCGCACACAACCGCACCTGTTGTTGATGCTGGGAGTTAGCTCTGATCTACACGTGGGAGATTGAAGGTTCAGCTGTCACGTCCAAAGCTAATGTGACATAGCAAACCAGAAATCGGGTTTTGTTAAAATGTTTTGTATTTTCTTTAAATCAAGTGTTAAACGTTAATATGGGAGATTGCATGCATAAATATTTAAATTCAATGCATATGGTTAAATATGTTTATTGAAATTTTGAAACCAAAGAAAATGATTGTTATCTCCAATTGGCAAAGACTTTGAAATTATTAAGAGTATTTGAGAAAGAGCTGGACAGGCTCATTACAGTGAAGCTCTCTAATGTGAGATAAAATGACAATGATTGGAAGCACCTCTAGGGAAGGTAAAGGCTGCAGTAGACAGAATCTAAAATCCAGATATATTGTAATGCAATAATCCATAAGAATATTAGGAGAAAATGGCCTTATCAGTAATGGACAGGGACGATTGGGAGGGGAGAAGAAGAATTAGGAATTGAACACAAAGGAATCAAAGACATAACCAGTGTTTCATCCTAAATCAATGTACATATATGCATCTTCTTAGTGGCAATCAACCTGAGCTTACCTACCTTTGAAGTTACCTCTGTATTGCCAATCGCCTCTTCCTTTTTCTTTTCTGGAATGCTCCCTTCACTTTATCTTTATCACTATTTCCAATGAAGATGAAGGTATATTTACTATTGGTGTGTTGGCTAAAGGTTTTGTAAGTCACTAAAATTACAACTTACAAAACTGTTACTTTAGGCAACGTCTCATGAGATTCCTCTCTCCTCTTAGCAATAGGGGAGGCTCCCTTCTTACCGTAGGCGGCTTCAGCAGAGACCTAACTGAAATTAAAAAAGGGTGGTTCTTCTTAATCAATTCTTCTTTTTTCAAGAATGATTCTTGTACATTTACAACTCTTCAACTTAACAAAAGATTTCTACTATTACAATAATACCGGTGACTTGGGAGTTGACGTAAGAACAACTCCAAATACAGCATTTTACAATTATATTTTGGTGGAATAAGATCGGGAACCCAAAGTCTCTTGCGCTTATCCCGAATGAGGATTCGATAACCTGAACAAACGATAAGGCACAAAGTCTCTTACCGAATATTCACTAATTTCTATAAAAGTACTCAACACTGAAGCACAAAGTCTTTCAGCCTTAAGTATTTGAAGCCACGATTGACTATACCAATTTTCCCTTCTGCAGCACAGTCTCCAAGAAACTCAAATTGAACTATAACCCTGAACGCAATATGCAGCTCAAAGTCTGCAAGATTGAATTCAAATCCCTCTTGAACAAAGCATAAAACTCGCAATCAACTCAAGAAAATGTCGTCACATCACAGTTTGGATTGGCACAAAGTCTCAAAACAAGCTCCCTCTTTTACTGAAAGCAATTTAATTTACATCTAAGCTCAAAGTCTTCGAGTGCATATACAAACTGGCATAGTTCTCTTGCATTGCCAAAACATGAAAATATACAATGAGCTCACTCCTTTATATAGGTGAGTAGCGGAAAAGGTGGAGAAATAAAGGGAAACCCTTAAACACCTTTGACTTATTCAAAAGATTCTGTTTGAATTATTCAATGTTACAAGACCTAAGGCACCTGCAACCTGATTACATGAAACTACTATACAGGTACATGTTCCCCTGTATTTACAACTTGTTCATGTTCTACGTGTAATCTGACATAAAAACTACACCTATTCTATTAAAGCATGTGAAAACGACTAAGTGTCTAAAAAGACACGACTTCTACTACATCATCCTTTGTTGGTCTTCATGCTGCTACAGGATGCTCTGTGATTGATATGTTCAAGTTTGGTGAAAGCATCTTGGACTGAAACAAGAACCTACATCCTTGGTTGTTCTGCATCATAACGACCACTTACTGAGAAAGCATCCCTTCATGACTATTTCAATCTTGAAAGCATTCTATGCTCTCAATCATTCCATCATTCATCCTTTTCTTTCTATGACTCCATCATGTTGTCGTTCTTTAGTTACCAACAAATCCATAACATGATCTTTCAAGCTATAACTTTGGAGATCTGGAAGAGTATGCATATAAGATATGAGCGGAAGGCCTTTGAGCAACAAAGGATGGAGAAAAGTGAATGAAATCAGCTTTTTAAATGGGAGAAAAGATGAAAAACAGGGTTTTCTAGAGGTACTGCATATGAGTGGACAGCAAGCTTAGAGCAAGTAAATGGAGCATGTATACGCATATATACAAATAGGAAGTTGTTTTACTCATAGGTGGGATTTTTATGCCCCACTACAAGTTATCCGAAAGGCACTTGATGCATACAAACGGGATTTTTAAATCCTTTCGCAGCCTTGAAAAAAATGAGGAAAGTGTATGCAAAACACTTGAAGGTGGGCTTTTTAGATTGCACTACATGATGGGGGAGTAACTTACTCTTTTTGAGTAAAACAATTTTAAGAACGGGGGTTTTTAATCCTGACTGCACATGCAAAAATGAGTGTCTTGCATTGCAACTTTGAAAGAATTTCATCGAATTTGGGGAAGATCAACACTTGAAAGAAATTTTCATTTGCAAATGAAGGGAAGACTTTCATTGTTTCAAAGAAAACAACACTTAAAACAAGAACTACAAATCTGAAAATGATTTGTAATGACAAAAACATATATACAGGACAAGAATAAAAACAAAACAAAACAAGCCCTAGATCGCACCAAAAATATTTTAAAAATGAAAGCATACTTCCTCTTGAGAATCTCAATTGGAAAGGAAAAGAAGACTTGGAAATGTGAAGAAAAACCCCCAAATCTTTGATGATTTCGGATATAGGAAAGATCTCCAATTTTCAGTTATATAGGTGAAAAAGTTTGCTCAAAACTCTTCCTTATTCAATGCATTTCCAGTCATGGAGGATTCTTTGACAAATGGCTAAGAATGCAAATCAAAATGCTTGAATATAGCAACTCAATGACTGGTTCAAACATCAAAATCATGACTCGTATTATGCATTGCAAGCCATTTTGCATCAAGGAAGAAAAATGGCGACCATGGAGGAAGAAAACACGGTTTATGAAGATCAAGCAAGCTTCCAAATGATTTGTGTTTACCCTTCGAAGCACACTTGCATCCTCTGCAAAAAACGACGACCAAGGAGGAAGAAAACATGATTTATGTTGCTCAAACAAGCTGCAAGTAATTCGTTTTCACCTTTGGACGGGTTTTAGGCTTGATGTTGCATGTTTAAATCTGTATTTGTCTCACAAGAATGAACCAAAATTCCCTAGACGGGCTTCTTGGAGCACGATGCAAGCTGAGAAAGACCAACAATGGGCTTTTATCAGCATATAACATCTGTTATAACCTCATAAAGGGTCCTCCCAAAGTGATGACGGGCTTTTGCAACTCATTCGCATGTCATTACATGTATTTAAAAACATGAAATTGTTTTAAAAATCACCACCATTAGGTTATAACGGGCTGTTTAGAAAGCATTACATATGCTAGGATAAAAACGGGCTTCTTTAAAGCCTTTACATGTATGTGCATTTAACATATGCAAGAGCTTTCAAAAATGCCACTTTATTCCTTTGACGGGCTTTGGAAGATGAAAGACATATTTAAACATTATTATAAGTTTTTAAAATATGTAAAGGCTCCCAAAATTGCCACCTTTTGCATATAGTTGATGACTTAACACATATGTGGTTCTCATGTGTAATTACAAGCAAATTTTAAAAGAGAAAATATGTAATCGGACTTAAAAAGCCCACTATTACATTATAAACTCATTAAAATTCATATATCCCCATGCGAATATATAAAGATGAAGTTTTAATTCCAATTTGCAAGTAAATAACACCCAAGACAACATGCAGTGACCAATAAAAAGCCCACTTATACAAGATTTTAAATAAGGAATGAAGACATGCAGTCAGGCTTAAAAAGCCCACCCGCAGTGTACTTAATTCCTCATTATCTCTTGAAATACAACTCCGATTGAGGCCTATGATAGCTCGAAACAAGTGGAATTGAAAATGCCACAATCCTAGGGTGAAAACAAAACCAAAATCAAACAAAACAACTACGAAAACGCCTTAGAGAGTTTATCCTACAAAATTTTCCGTAGGGTTGCCCCAATTTTGCGAATACAAACATGGTGACTCTAAACATGTACAATCTCTTTCGTTATCCCGAAAGGTTTTCTTTTCATTTTTTAATTGAGGAAGAATCTAATAGGCTTCAAGAACATCTTTGCCCTTTCCTGATTAGAAATTTCTTTGTTGGACCAATTTACCAAAGGAAAAGGTTGTTAATCAACACTATTCTTTATAAACGAAGAAATGATATCAACCTCATAATCTAAAATACTATCCACATTCTCCAAAAGTATGCTTGAAAACTGATGAATAGTAACCGTTAGACAACTAAAATCTCTCCTTTTGACATCAAATTTATCCATCCAATTGGTCCAATAGTCTTCAAAACCTCTCCTTTTGACATCAAATTTATCCATCCAATTGGTCCAATAGTCTTCAAAACCTCTCCTTTTGACCACAAAGAAGTTTTGTCTACCAAACATGTTACACTCCAACCCTAGCATGTTGTAACTCTTGTTAATGTAAGTTGTAGATTTCATATAACATCTGAAAAATATTCCGATACCATGTGGTCTAAGAGGATATTTATGTCAAACTTTACTTAAGGAAATGACATAATCATACCACACATGTCCAATACTAGCTATGTCTATACCCATGTAACGTCTTCCTTTGATTTAATGGCACACATCGTTGGCCATGGTAACTAAGGATGACATAGAGTGCATGCATATCCTTCAAACAGGCAACAAAATTCTCCTCAAAACCTATAAAAGGCTGGATACATGAAGATAAATAGAACCTCAAATTCAACTTGACAAAAATGAAGCTAGCAAATGCTTCCCTCTCCGGTAATCTGTCATTACCTATTATTGTGTTTTTACATATCAGCAATTCTCATCCATCATAACAAAGACACAAAATTTGGTAGTACTTGAACAGCACAAAATGCATTCCTATTCAGAAAATTTGTAGTGCAATGATTAAAGCTGAATATTGTTGTCTGTTCATGCCTTCAAAAAAATGATATGATAAATCAATACATGGAAATCTAACCTTTTTCTAATGAATATTTTCACTCCCTTATATAATATACCAGTAACTTGGGAACAAATCACGTTGATAGCCAAAAGCCTTTGCCAATTTGGGACAAGCCCTAAATGTGACTCGTGTACAAGTCCTCCAAAGTTCCTAGCTAAGTTTTTTCTCTGTGTACAATATAATGAACAATTTTCGCATGTGATTCATGCATCATCAAATGAACATTCATATTGCCTTGATATAGAAGATTTGGAAAAAGGTTAATCTGATTTATCAAAAGTACAAGTGTGGGAAAACCAAAGTGCAATCATATACTTAAAAAAATAAGAAAACAAAATTAAAGTAAGGGATTAAAAGTGATCAAGGCTCAAAACATATGAGTTGTAATTTGATTTTACTATCTCTGATGCTCCTATCTAGGGCAAAGCATTGTAATTAGTAAAAGATCTTTGTCTTAAACCAAAATTCTAGAATCAAACAACACCAAAATCAGAAAACGAAATATGTTGATCAAATCCCAAGTACAAGCAACAAGCTACATGCAAATACATATTTTAACATTCGTATATATGAAGCTTAACATCATGCATTTAATCATCACACTAAGTGTTAGACTTTGGTCATTATTGTTAGACTTTGGTCATTGATGTCAAGACAATCCAACAGTGAAAATATTGGCTTGATTAACTTGTCATGGCTGTGATTATTCTGCAGAGGATAAAATAGCTTGATAGGCTGTAAACATGTACATGTGGTCCTGTTAACAAAACACAATTCTGGAAATGAATGACTTACAGTATGGACTACATTATTTTATCTGTATATTTGAAAAGATCCATCACAAATGACTGTAACCCTTCTTAATATCTGTTGAAGCTGTATCTTCCAATTCACACGGCATTCAAGGACATGAATTGAAGTTGTTTTAAGAGCAGAAAGTTATATGACAAACCAACTTACAGTATTTTCCTCTACCAATTGAAGCCTCTCGTGTTTGAAACTTAGCCAATACATATATTTCCATTACGCACAGGTCACAGAAATGGCAATCTTCAGCGATCAGTGAGGATTTTTTTCCTGAATTCATGAATCGACTCTAATCGAAGAGATCAAAAGCGTCTGCGGTTTAGATGGTTCTGAAAATCACAAATACAATGTACAGTTTCTAATTCATGGGTCGTGGATTTGTATTTAAGTGCCACGATAAAAGAAGGCTTTAATTAAGTAAAAGGAATAAAAGACAAAATTGTTGTCTTATGTGTGAAATGAAAAACGCTTGGAAAGAACAGGAGTTTGACGACATTAAAAGAGACCAATTTAATCCATGTTTAATTAATTATAGTTGTAATTATATATATGTAAATTTAATTCTAATTTTATTATAATATTAATTGTAATTATTTATGTAAATTTAATTCTAATTTTATTATAATATTAATTAAAATATTAAATATATTTTAATTAATAGTTATTTAATAAAAAATAAATTATAGTTTCATTTTTATTTTTAGTTGTAATTGTAAAAATTTCAAATATAGTTATAGATTTTAATATAAGGTAGAATTTAAATAATAAATAAAATATTAAAATTACATAATATTGCATATATGATATAGTATTTTTATATTATATATATTATAGAATAATATATATCATATATTTGAAATTGTAATAATTATTTATAGCATATATATATTAAAAATATAATATAGCAAATATTTTAGAATATATAATAGTTATATATTATAATATTGTTCAAATATATTGTAATTTAATTTTGTAATGAAAATTACATGTTTATAGTAATAAAATATAAAATATATATCTCATAAAAATATACTAAATTGTAAATTAAAAAAGTATTTCATTCTTAAAATAAATTAAATGATATATGAATTATAGGATAAACATATTTGGAACTTTCATCGGGCTCTAACAAGAGGAACAAAGTTATTGGTCCGCCACTTGTCATTTAATGAGACCAGTTCAGTTATAAGGGAGTTCGGTTCAAAACAGACAAACAGCATCATATATCCTCGATCAAATTGAAGAAAAAAAATGATATATTGTATGAGAATAAAAATATTGCAGTGAAGTTGCCTCTGAATATGATGTGTATAAAAGCATAAGAGCCTTAATCAATTACAAAGGAACGCAATAATTGGAAGAGTTGAAAGAGGATTCTCAGATTGGTAAGAAAGGAGATTTTGAAATTGCTAATAAGAGAAGATACAAGAAAAATCTGAAGGTACTCAAATTGATTCCTCAAAATTTGAACAGGTATATTATTTACAGAAAAATTTATTCAGACTCCTAACAAACATTAGAAATCAATTTGGATTCCATAACATTGTCTACATATTCAGATATTGCTGTTTGTGAACTGCTTTTCAAATCGAAGAGATGAGAACTCTACTTGCAGTTTGAAAATTAATTAATTCATCAGAACATAGATTGCAGAGATATTTGAAAAGTTTGAAATCTACATATACTCAGATTAATTCTAAAGTTGATTCATGTTCAGATGTAATGATCAGACATTGAGAACTGAAGGTTGTGATTGACATTTTGTACAGTATATTGTTCAGCTTGCAGACATAACACAGTGAGTTGGAAGTTAAAGTTTGCTACAGGAGTACTGGCATTATTTTATATCAGATTTAATTTGTGTTATCAAAGTTGAATTGTTGTATGAGATTCCTAGCTCAAAAATTGTAATCCTTTCAATATATGTTTTTGTTGGGTTGGTGGTCACATAAAATTGTTGAGGAGACTATGAGTAGGTGCTCACATTTGTAGGAGTTGGTGCTCTTGAACAGGGGTTTGGAGACTCCTTAGGGTTGGATCCCTTAGGGCCTGTTTGTTTCGTGGAATTTGTGCATGCTAGAATTGCCAATTCTAGAATTGAATCCATTCTGGCAATTGTGCTATTCTCAAAACGAATTCTAGAATATGGGCTTGTCTTGTTTGGTTCCCCTGGAAGATGACTGAGAAGATGCCAATTTTGCGTTTGGTTCCGCACAACTAGAATTGGAATTGGAATTGGAATTTTGTTTTTGCACACATACACATACACACACACACGTGTGTGTGTACACACATACAGGTGTGTATATATACACACATATACACATGTATACACACACATATATGCACACACGTGTATATATATACATATATATACACATTTGTATATATATGCATACACATGTGTGTATATATACACACATATATACAAACACATGTGTGTGTATACACACACATATACACATGTGTATATATACACACACGTGTGTATATACATATACATGTGTATATATACACACATGTGTATATATACACATATACATGTGTATATACACACACATGTGTATATATACAAACATGTGTGTATACACACATATACACACACATGTGTATATATACAAACATGTGTGTATATACACATACAGATGTGTGTATATATATACACATACATGTATATACACATACATGTATACACATACACACATGTGTGTATACACATATATACATACATTTGTGTATATATACACATATATACATATACACACATATACACACGTGTATATATATATACACACATGTATATATACATACATACACACATATGTGTATATATATACATGTGTGTATATACACACATATATATACACACATGTATATATATACATCCTTATAGCAATATAATACACATTATTGAAACAAAAATGGGAATGAATTTTCCTTCCCAAAATAATACTTTCAATTCCAATTCCAATTTTCAATTCCAATTCCAATTCCAGGTCTGAGAAGGAATTGTGGAATGCTCAAAATGACCCAAAATTAGAATTCGCATAACCCTATTCCAATTTTTAATTTTGGAACCAAACAGGGAATTGAACATTTTGGGAATTCGGAAATGCCAATTCCCGTTCAATTCCGCAAAACAAACGGGCCCTTAAAGATTGTAACTAGATTCTGATTTGTGAGGCTGGATTAGGACAGTAGATCCTAGCAGCGATTCTCACCGTGGTTTCCTCCATCACTGGGTTTCCATGTCATATTCTTGTGTTTTGATCTCTTATCCAATTGTGCTTATCTTTCATCTTCAATTTGATGCTTTATCTCAACATGAAGTAAGAAGTAATTGATTAAAGGATTGAATTGAATTATTGGTTAAGTTTTATTACTACTAATTCCTCCCCCCCGCCCCCTCTTAGTAGTAAGTTTGTGTTCTTCACTGAGGGCCAGTTGCACATGGCTTCCAGATTAGTATGTGAAAGGTAAGGGAATGGGGTAGGTGGTCTAATCATGCAAACTAGAGATCAAACCTACTCCCATCCACTATTTCATTAGGAGGGATTGACACTCGATCCAACTTCAAACTAATTGAGGTTGGCAAGAGCTGGATGCAAAGTGGTTTGGAATGCACTCCACATTTTTCTTATTGATTGATATGAATTGATTTGATGCAACTAGACTAGATAAAAGACATGAAATTGTACACTACTCAACATAAACAGAGTGCTACAAGTCTGACAAAGCAATATTGAACAAAAATCTGGAAAGGAAAGTCAGAGAGGAACCTGCAACTGAAATTTGGGCTAAAAAAGGTAGGACTAATTCACTAGGCATCATCGTCCTAGTAGACCCAAAAATGATATCGTTTGCAGATCCAAAACTAGAACATCGTTTTGATGCTTCCCCTGATAAATTTCTGAAAACGAGCTGGACTAATTCGCCAAGTGCAGACTATGTGCGAAAGTCAAAAGTGTCCCAGTCCCTATTTTAAAATCTGAACCTTCTTGTCTCAATCCACCTTCTCTAGATCTACAACAATTAACCTCTGAATCTACGAACCTAAACACAAAAGGGAGAAAAATGGTACTTGAATTGTATAGGAGCTTGCCTTAGCCAAGCCTTGGGAGGATTCAACCTTCCCAAAAACAATGATGATAGGGAAATTTGAAGTAAAATGCTGAAGATCACAAGATTATACCTCAACCTTGATGATGTTGATGAATGCTCATGCCCTTTGAACAAGATCTTCAGGTGTTGATGCTACAACATGACACCTCAAAACAAGATCAAACATGAAAGCTCCTTGACATGACGAATGTTGCAACTTGTTATTCCTTAATGCTTATATCTGAAGTATTTTGTCAATAATTCTTGCTCTAGAAAACTTGGGGATAAAAAATGATTGAAATTAATGAGAGGATGCTCTTATATAGGGTTCCTAAGGTATTTCATAAATTAGGCTGACCTTAAATGGTCATATGCAAATATCGAGATCAAATAACAACTCGAAGGAACCAATACATCACCATATTCAAATTTGGGCCCATTTTGGAAAATAGTCCACTAGGACCATAACGCCTAGCACTTTAGTCCACCAGGACTATAGCACTCAACGCCCTAGCTCACCCAATAAGAGTTGGATAGGTGGCACATAGAACATGCAAGGTTCAAGACACATTATTTGATCTCTACCTAGCACATGACAACAGTTTGACAGTGAAGGGGCTAGAAATAGGCTTGGAAAGAGCAATGAGGAGACGAACTGAGGCAAGGGCACAAAAGGGAGTGTGAAAATGTAAAGGGTTACAATTTATGACACTAGAGTATGATAAAATAATGATCATCGGTCAGAATATTAACATGAAAAATGTATTTTCCAAGTCCAATCACAGTGGTATGAATTTACTGAAGTACACTGCAAATGGATCAAGAATAATGAATGCTACTTGGAACAATATTTAAATAAAAATACACATTAGCCATGCTCCAACTCAATATTTACAAGTTCAATAAATTCTTTGATATACACGTAAAAACACATACAATATACACAACATTAAATACTAACATATACAATACATGAAATTCTTTTGGAAAATTAATGTCAAACTAGACCATGCTAAGAAAAAAGTTTAATAGAAACAAAAAATTGTGTGGTTCAAAACAGAATTTTATTGTGGTTGAATTTAAATATTTTGTCTACAAGGCAATCAATTAGCATGTGTAGAAAGAAATTGAAATTGATTGATGTAGAATCTTCATAGAATTGATTTTCTCAATATTACATATTTACACCTGAAGCCTCTTTATTTCTTTTCATTAACAAAATGGTTTTCAAAATTATAAAACAGCAATAACTTTGAACTACCTCATTTGAAAAATAAAGCTAGTTGTGCCAAAAGTAAAAGGGAATAATTTTCATAATATCAATGACAAAGGGCATTTTAGGAGAAATTCTTAAAAATGCAAAGTCATAGCAGGACATATGACTTCTGAATTGAGCTAGTGTGCCCCTTTAAATTTGATACTGCAGTTATAACTTTTTTTTTGCGTCCATCCATCCCAATATGGAGTTAGAAATGGAAAAGTTCAATTACCCCCCACCCAGGCTTGTGTGTGTTAATAATATTATTCTATATGAGAACGTTTGTTTTCAAGTGTCAGAGAACAAAAGATGCATGTGCATGAGAGCAAGTGAGAGAGCAAGAACCTTTTCCACATGTTCCATTCCTTTGGATAGGAGATCAGCAATCATGGCATGCCAAATCCTTTGCCCTCTAAAATAAAGACCTGATACCTAATATATTTTAAAAAGAAAAAAATGTCATAAACTTATACTGCACATTGATTATAATCTTTCAATTGATGACAGCTAACATATAAAATGCTTGTAAAGAAATTGATTTTTAATTTTAAACAAATACAAGCATTTTCAGCCATCTAAATGAACTCAAATAAGTTTCTTGCTTCACAAAACTTGATACATTCATATCAACTAGTAAAAGAAGAAAAAAATCATTGACAATAAATGGTGCAAGGACTTCATTTTAATTTAATCTAAGATCGTCATACTGTTTATTTACAATATTGTTAGCAATTTAATTTGTTAGTGTGTGAAGATAAACCTCTTCAAATTACAGAGGGAGCTCCTTGAGATCTAAAGTAACCCTAAACCAAGCTAAACTAACTGTTGTTGCATATAGCCATGATCAGATGAATCCATATTATACTCAATTAGAGAAATTCATACATACTTTCGATCAGATTAAATAAGAACATATATATATATATATATACACATTATTCTCTTTATGATCAAATTAAATCAATAAAGATGAGTATTGAATTATAATTGATTACGAATCAGTATTAAACCCGATAATCATTTATAATGGATCGGTATTGACCAATATGCATTGAAGCGGTGTCATATGCAATATGTTATCATAGGGTGTGACTATGAGACTCCTCAAGGAGTCACGTCTATCATAGACGTGACCACTCACTCTAACCTATATAAACATTGATCGGTCTGTTCTGTATTACCACTGAAATTGATAAGTGGGAAGTACATTGAATAGTGATGCTTATCTATATATCCTCATTATAATTATGATTATAGTCAAACTTAACATGGTATCAGAGCAGGTGACCCCCAGGCCTGCTGGTAATAACGGCAAATGAGGATAATGCGACTTAGACATGGTTAACAAATACATTGATTGATGATAAGAAATACATCGATGATACCAACAGATGAATGTATTATCAATCCTTAGTCACTCGCTTGCGTATCTGAGACTCCTATATTGGGACACGGAAGAATGAAAATAGGCAGGCACTCATCTACGGTGCTTGTAAAAAGGAATACACCCAAAGCAGTCGACATAATGGAGAGAGAGACGTTAGGAGGTGCTTAGAGTGAAGCACCTAAGTTTTATGTTGGTGAGGCATGATACTCGGCGTGGCTCTTGGATGAGTTTGTTAACGGGAATAATTGTTGGAATTTCTATTTTTAATAGTATTGAGACAGTCCATTCAACACAAACATCCTTTACTGGTGGTAGCAAGGATTTCTTTGAGCGGTAATATTATTGCTTGGCAATTCTCAGAATGAAGTCAGATATCACAAATTACCTTTGTACAGATACCAAAGAGAAAATCGTATAAAAAAAATTCAGATAATTACTGGGCATGTCAAGCATAGTTGCAACTTGTGAATATGGACTCGAGACAACAATAGAAGCCATATGGAGATTGGGTTGTAATGAATAATTAAATCTAGAGACTATAATGATGTTAGCTTTGAGAATGAATGTCGCTCCCAGCTTCAATGGCACCTCTGATCAGAATTTTCGTAAGGTTTTAATGGAGAATAATATTAAAGTCATGGCACAATATACCATTCTCGTGAATAGTATTAGTTGGGTTTAGGTGTATGGAAGGTTATATTGAGCCATAGCTCCAAATTGTTGTAGACCCCATTTTTCAATTGAGAGTTTTCAGGTGTAATAAGGTTATGTCTGTGACAAATATTTACAAAGTTCGACTGCTCTATGAGGAGATCACTTCTTTTCAATACATGACTCATCACTCAAGATTGCAATCTGCGGTCTTCATTTGAAACACATTATTTGCAGATCACGTGGCTATGCTAAATTGTACCTAACTCAAGCGATTGAATAGGTGGTGTTACAGTCCTTTCAGAGCCTCCCTCACTATGGCAGAGACATAGGGACAGTTCATTAAAATCGTGATGAATGAAGAAAATTATGAAATAATATCTCTGATATGGTGACTTCGCCATTTTATTTACTTGGTGCGTGGAGGTTTCGATTTCATACGGTTTCAGCATATGCATGTTGGAGGTTGACTAAGGCTCTCATTATACCATCACCTGGTTACCATCACATATGCAACTCGCAATTCACGCCTGCATAAATTGTGACCAAAATATTTTATGATGTGGATGCTCGTTTATCAGAGATCGCATATATATTGCAGACCTGTGTAGAGATTAACTTGGTTTGAAGGTTTTAGCTATTTCCATTGGCCAGTGTTGAGGTACGCAGATCTGAAGACCCGTGAGACTGTGACGAGTATGACATGAACATAATATCGATGGCTTACTTTAATTGTTGGATGGAGAATCTCGGGCATTGCCTCTTTACACGGACTAAGTTGAGGTTGTTGTGTTGTGGAGACCTTCGTATTTTCCCTGTTTAGAAGGATCTACAATTAGATACGATATTAGTCTTGTGGTGTGAAGGGATTCCCATATAAAAATTAATATTATTGGATTGCTCTGAAATATGGTGGCTTGAAGAAGGATTGCTTAAACCTGAATTGCAAAGATAGAGGTGTTTGTTATTCCCAAGGCGAGTTACCTACATATTGATGTGGTGCAGTTCATTAAAGAGAGACATTTATTTTGTGTGGCTATATTTGGGAACCTAAAGTATTGTTTCTAGAATTAGAGCACTGTAGTATGCCATCTTGAAGGTTTCTTATTCTAAATTTGATCTATTTCTTTGAAAAGGGGGAATCAACATTTAGAGGGAGTGGACCATGACGAGTTGGTTCCTCTAGTGATTAGCAGTCAGAGGACTATGATTCACCAAGATTGATGCCGACTCCAATCGCGTATTTCATGAGAGGTCAAATCATCTATAACTATTTTAGAGAAATGATGCAAAGGAATGCTATTCAGTTGAGGTACAATAGCACTAAAGAACAAACAACTGATATTCTCACCAAGCCTCTTGCCAAAGTGAAGTTTGTGCATGTTTTGAGACAAGCTTGGAGTTGTGGAGAATGAAGCCCTTGCTGAGAGGGAGTCTCAGTATCAGTGATTCCTTGAGATGTACTATAATCCATTTTTCTCTAAGACAGAGAAATCTGTGGTGAAAGCCCATGTAACATTTATCTGAGACAGGGAAATATGAGGTGAAATTCCTTGTTAATGCATCTTTCTCTGTAAGAGAAATTTTAGTTGTAAGCCCTTATTAGTGCATTCTTCTTTGTGAGGAAGAAGTTTGAGGTAAAATCCCTTGTTCCACCCTCTGGCAGTAGATGTGTTGGAGCTACCCTCTGGGAGTAGCCATGGTGGAGATCATGCCAGTGACTCCATGACTAAACTCTTGTGTTGAGTCACCCTTTGGGAGTAGCTATGGTGACTGTCATTATGCGATGACGACATCACGTGAGTGACTCCCTGATGAACACTTGTGTCTGTTTGCATTTTCATTCATGGGAGCAGCCATGATGGAACCACTCTATGGAGTAGCCATGGTATACATCACTCTATAACTCATATATTTGAGAAGACCCTCATTAGCTAAGAGAGAGTGTTGAAGTTATCGAGAAGGATTCCTCCCTAGCTAAGAGGGAGTGTTGAATTTAGCTTCGGGAGGATCACAATAATAATTCAAGTTGGTGGAAGAAATTGCCAGAGGGCAGCAATATTTGACAATAAGAGATCAAGAATCATAAGAGATTGCATTCAAGGGAGAAAGAACTTAATGCCTGCAGTTATGGGACTGAGTTGAGAGTTGATATCAGATTCAGAGGGAGTCTAACAATCCATTATAAACAACCTTGGAAGAAGAGGTCAGGAGGCTGATGCACGAACTTAAGCTTTAGAGGGAGCAACTAGAGGATTTGCATCAGTAGACATCCAAGGATCTCGATTCAAAGGAAGTGCAGACCATGTTAAGATGGGTTCCTTAGTGATCAGCAGTTAGAGGACTGTGATTCATAGGATGGAGTTTCAACATCAATGATCAATTATTTTGTGTCTTATAGAGATTCCTTATCACTATGTAAGAGACATGGCAGGAAGGAATGTGATCCAGTTGGAGTATATTAATACGAACGATCAAACAATAGATACTCTTACCAAACTACTCTCCAAGGTGAAAGTTGATCACTTCAGGAAGAATCTTGGTATGGTTGAAATTTAAAACTTTTGATTTGTACTAATATAATAAAGATGTTTAATGTGTAAACTTCTTTTGTCATATGTGTGACTTTATGGGCCCACCCATCCTGTGTACATTTCTAAAAGGTGATGACTTTTTAGTAAATGAACACTTGTATTTAACATTATAAGGTGACGATCTTGTAATGTGGGTATCACGTGTTAGGTGATTCCTCATATCACATGTTAGGTGATATGTAAAACTGGGTATCACGTGTTAGGTGATTCCTCATATCACATGTTAGGTGATATGCAAAAATGGGTATCACGTGTTAGGTGATTCCTCATATCACATGTTAGGTGATATGTAAAATTCAGTATCACTTGTTAGGTGATTCCTCATATCACATGTTAGGTGATATGTAAAACTGGGTATCACGTGTTAAGTGATTCCTTATATCATGTGTTAGGTATATGTAAAACTTCATATCATCACGTGTTATGTTTGTCTTCATGAGATATGTGAGACTTCTTATCACGAGAAATGTGATATATATGATTTTATCTTCCCTAGCTAAGAGGGAGTGTTGTTGCATATAGCGACGATAAGATAAATCCATATTATACTCAATTAGAGAAATTCATACATACTTTCGATCAGATTAAAGAAGAACATATATATATATATATAAATATATATAATAATATAATTATTATCATAATATATATATATATATATATATATATATATATTAATATATATACACATTATTCTCTTTATGATCAAATTAAATCAATAAAGATGAGTATTGAATTATAATTAATTACGAATCGGTATTAAACCTGATAATCATTTATAATGGATCGGTATTGACCAATATGCATTGAAGCGGTGTCATATGCAATATGTTATCATAGGGTGTGACTATGAGTCACGCCTATGATAGGCGTGACTTGTCAAGGAATCATGTCTATCATAGACGTGACCACTCACTCCAACCTATATAAACATTGATCAGTCTGTTCTGTATTACCACCGAAATTGATAAGTGGGAAGTACATTAAACAGTGACGCTTATCTATATATCCTCATTATAATTATGATTATAGTCAAACTTAACACTAACCTAATATCTTCTTTGGGATTTTGCATTAATGAAACAACTACTTGCCTATGTTTTTGCCTCAGATATAACCACCAAACTAATAACAACTATGTCTTACAAGTGAGTTTTTATAAATTTATAGATGAAACAACAAATATAAACACAACATTGACACCTTTTCACTTGCTAAAAATAAAGACCAACACTTCAGATTACACAATATAGAAACACATAAAAGGCACTTGTTTGCAACAATGAAACAATCAAGTTAGACAAAACCACAATGAGCTGGACAAATAACCTCAATACAAAGGTTGCTGGAAAAATTTACTTTCCATTAAATTAATGGAAGTACAAATGAAGGTTCAACAATAGCTTTAGTAGCATAAGCCTTTTTTGAAATCAATGAAGCAACAAAAGGCCTCTCCACCTTGGTTGTCCCAACTCTTTTAAATGAAGTGCATAAGAGTGATGCAATGACCAATGATAGAGTGTTTTGGCCTAAAACCAACCTGTCCTTTTTCCCTTTTTTCCTACCCATCTACTAATTCTATGATTTATCATGCTCCCAAAAAGTTTTCCAAGAAGAGGGTTGACAATAACAGTATGGTAATTAGAAGGATTATTGATGTCACTGCTTTTGTAAAGAGGAATAATAACACTAGTTGTCCACTCAACTGGGAAGTTTTATTATGTGACATTGTTAAAGATTTTCTTGAAGTGTGGTGCTAGGATCTCAACACCCCATTTTAGAAATTTTGTCTACAACCCATCAATGTCTTAATCTTTACTACTCACTAAATTCTTTATACCTTATTTGAAATCCTCTACTAAGAATAGTTCAGTTGTAGTGTTAATTATGGGAAGGCTATTTTTCTCTTGTGCTTGTTCATAGAGGAGCTTTAAATATTCTAACCAATGCAAATTCATGAAATTATTTCAGGATTACCTAGGAATGCATCTCTGGGCCTAAATCCCTCGTCCTTGTCCCGGAGACATTCTGGGATGTGGAGACGTCCTATGGACCTCCTCTAGGCATCCCCAATTCTAAGGAAAATCTTGGAAATGTCTCGGGAAACCAAGAATGGCTCAGGCCACCACAAGGGGCAGCCAACCATCCCAGGGATGGTCAGTCATCCCTTGCGGTGATCCAATTTTTTAATAACAAACTCACTCAATATTAAAAATTTAATTGGTTGGTGGGCCCCTATCTCCCAGCTCATTGGAAAGGGGAATTAAGGTCTCATTTTGCTTCATTTCATCATTTGTGTGTGAAGAAAAAGAGGAGCAGTAGCAGGGTTTGAAGGGAGAAATTTTCTTTTGAGCAAGGATAGGAGCCAGCTAGAAAAGAGTTTCAATCTAGGAGTGGAGCTGCGAATCCGATTGGCTAAATATTTTGCAACTGACAGTTTAAAAGATCAATTACAAAACAGTGGTTCCAGCCACAGTGTGTGAAATACACTCTCTCCTAGTTATAAGGGAAGGTTCCCCCTTTTTATTGCTACTAGAATCAACAAAACACTTAACTACTTCTATTTACACTAAGCTAAATTAGGGTGGGACAGTCATCTTATTTTCTAATTTCAAAATAGATGTTACCATTACAACACGATCTTTAATCAATGGTGTATTGCACTTACAAAGTATTCGTTGTAGCAATAACCTTGATAAACAAAATATTAGACATACGAATAACCTTCAACACACCAGCAACTTTTAGTAACTTAGGAGTTCACAAAAGCTCAAAGTCTTTCAATGACCCCTTATGAGATTATGAGAACAAGAATGGAAAACATGTGCAGCACAAATTCTCCAACACGTATTTCACCTTGCATGAACAAACGAAGAAAACGAAGCAGCACAAAGTTTGCAAGCTATTTCCTTGCTTGAGCTTTCTATGTTAATCTTAGACTTGACAAGCAGCTCAAAGTCTACAAGACCAAATCTGAAACCAAATTATAACTTTGAAAGCAATATGCAACTCAAAGTATGCAAGATTGAGTTCAAATCCTCTTGAACAAAGGTATAAAACTCACAATCAACTCAAGAAAATGTCGTCACATAGCACCTTGAACCAACACAAAGTTTGAAAACAACTTGCCTCTTTTATCGAAAGCAATTTAATTTACTCCCAAGCTCAAAGTCTTAGAGTGCATATACAGACTAATGGAGTTTTATTGCCTTGCCAAAAGATAAAAATTACAATGAGGCTCCCTCCTATATATAGGTGGGGCTAAGAGAAAAAGGTGGAAGAAACCCAACAAACCTTGACCTATTTCATAACTAACTTTGACTTATTCAAACTGCAAGTCCTAATGTACTTGACCTGCAATTTGATTACATGTAATAACTTTACAGGTGAAAAGGTCACTTGCAATTACAACTTGTTTTTCAATTACATGTAATAAGTGCATAATTGAAAACTATTCGAAGTGTCTGACAAGACACGATTCTATTTACATCATCCTTTGTCGCATTCCTTATGCTGCTACAAAATGCTCCATGATTGAAGTACTCAGGTTTGGTGGAAGCATCTTGAACTGAAATAGGAACCTGCATCCTTGATTGTTTTGCATCATAATGGTTGTTACTGGGAACATTTTTTCAATGCTTCATGACCATTTCAGTCTTGAAAGCATTCTATGCTTTCAATCATTCCATCACTTATCCCTCTCTTTGTTGTCTCTATCATGTTGTCGTCTTTTCTTTGTGTCATTCTTTAGTCACCCGAGAAGCCAATACACAATCTTTTAAGCTAGAACTTTGCAGATCTGGAGGTATGCAGGTGAAGAACAAGAACAAAGGGGTTTTGGACAAGCAAATTTGAAGGAAAAAAGGACTAAATCAGCTTTCAGAATGAGGCCAATGAAGAATTTCGGAATTTTTGATGGGCACTGCAGTAGATAGAACATACGCATTTGGACTCAAAAATGGGAAGTTCAAATTGTAAATGCATATACATATCATGGAAGATAATTTTTACTTATAATCGGGATTTAGAAACCCACTTACATGTATATTGTAGAAGTACTTTCACCTGCATTTGGGTTTTAAAATTCCAACTGCAGGTAGGGAAAAACCTTTTTTTTTAAATGATTTTTGATGGGCACTACAGGGAGAGAACATACGCATTTGAACTTAGAAATGGGAAGTTCAAATTGTAAATGCATATACATATTGTGGAAGATAACTTTTACTTGTAATTGGGATTTAGAAACCCGATTACATGTATATTGTAGAAGTACTTTCACCTGCATTCGGGTTTTAAAATTTTGACTATAGGTAGGGAACTTTTTTTTTTGGAAAATGATTTCAAAGCCAAATTCGGATTTTGGAAATTGCATTGCAAATGGGAACATCATCTAGGAATTTCATACTTGTAGCAACGTTTGGAAGTACCTCTTTGCTTGAGAAATGAATTTGTAATTAGGATTCAGAATCCCGATTACAAGATAGGAAGAACATTCTCATTTGGGAATTTAAATATGTAATCGAATCTTAGAAACTCGATTGCATATAAGGGAAAAACATATATTGGGAATTTCAAGATTGGAATTACTCACAAGGGATGTTACTTTCAGCAATCATTTTCTTTTCTCAAATTGAGAAGCTATTTTGGGGAAGAACAAGAGTTGGAAGAATTGGAAACAATTGCAAAATCTTGCATTTGTTTATATTGCATCCACATTACAATATTTTAAACAAAAACTCACAAATGAACAACAATAAAAACAAGAAAATGCCATATCTAATCCAAAAACGACCTAGAGAAACAATCTTTAAGAAAAACCAAACCTGAAATCCAATGCCAAACCCAATGACGCCCAGGTCTGGAAAAATGTAGACGCTCGCAAGAATGAATGCCTTAAATCCCTTCAAAAAAAATGGCAATCACAAGGCGGAAAAATGGGTGTATGTGGCAAAAATACAGAGAGAAATGGCGGGAATGCAGGCGTTTCAATTCAATTAGGTCTCTACTACCCACGTTTTCCCATCTGAGACTTAGTCTTTGCCTTGAATGCTGAAGAAATGTTTGCATTTGACTGAAAAAATCTTGTTTTAAGCTTAGCTAGGACAAAAAAGAGACTTGTAATCGGGTTTAAAAATCCCGATCATAGCATTCATTTTTTATAAGACGTTTTTATTTGAAACGATGGCATTACTTGCAATCAAAAAATAAAACCCTGATTGCAAGTTAAGGTCTTTGCGAATGAAAGGATGCTTGCTTTTTCAAAACGACTACTGGTAATCATAGAATAAAATCCCAATTGCAAGTTAAGAAGTAATTAAACATGTCATTTATGCAAACGGGATTTAGAAACCCGATTAAATGTGTTATTAACTTGCAATGTAACTTTAAAATTGGGGATATGTCAGATTTCGGGATTCATTTTGCAAGTTACGTGTTTTCACAAACTCAAAGAATATAACACTTGCAATCGGGATTTAAAAACCCGATTACAAGTATCATAAGGAAAAGAATAATACTTGCAATTGAGATTTTAAAACCCGATTACAAGTATTATTAGTTCTATTTTTCCTTAAGTAAAATACATGCTTTCAAAACATAACTTGTGTTCAATGACTCAAGACTACAAAACGAAAAAAGATGAAGGATATAAAACACTAAAGGGAGATCAAAAAGATCAAAACAAACACGAAAAAGTAATTACAAGCTCAAGATTTTCACAAATCAAGTACTTGCAATCAGGAAAATAAAACCCGAAATTGCCAAAAAAAACAAGAAAAACTTGTCGAAAATCTCAAAAATTGACATCCAAAGAACAAAAAACTAAGCCCGAAGCAAGGTATGACTCATTGCCTTCAAGAATTAATCTCAGAAGGCCTATCTCAGAGAGGAAAACTACAAATTTTTAAAAAAATTTGTAGTGTTATCTTAATTTTGTAAATTCAAAATTACGGACAACAAATCCTTCAAATAGGTAAATTTTTTCCTTCCGTGTTTTTTTCAAATTTTTTTTAGAGCTTGAATCATGAAATGTTTTGGTTTTCGCATTTTTTCAGTTTGAAGTTGCATCAGTTTCAAAAAAACATGAGTAGAAGTGAAAGTGATAGTAGTAGTGAGGATGAAATGGAAGTAGTTGGAGGAAACAAAAGCGCAAAATCAAATTGATTTAAGTGCCCCTCAAAAACTTTGGAAAAATATGCAACAAGTCCTTTTAATAAGTAAAAGCCTCCTCTCCAACTTGTTACACTTGTGGATAAAAAGGAAAAAAAATCAGGGAGAAGAAGGATATGGCTTTGTCACGTTTGCAAGAAAGACTTTAGAGGCATATAAACAAGGGTACGATCTCATTTTTTGGGTGTTGCAGGCCATTGAGCTAAATGTGTCTAAAACTAAAGAAAATGAGAAGATAGAGTACCATAGATTGCATATGCAAGAGGAAACAGGGGCTCAAGCTATGACAATGTTAGCACCTTCTTTTGCAAGTGCACAGTCATCTATTCCTATGTCATCCATTTTTGGAAGTTGTAAAGTTGTTACAAGAGGAAAGAGGAAGATGAGTGGTGGTGAGAGGCCAGGGTCAATTGAAGCTATGTATAATGTGCAAGCATAAGCATCTACAGAGTCTTCCATTGCCAAAATCTGTTTTACTCATGCCATCCCATTTCATGTGGCTCATTCCTCTTACTTCAAAAAAATGATCAAAGATGTAGCCATTATTGGTCCCTCATTCATAACCCTTGGAGATCATAAGCTAGGTCATAACCCTTGGAGATCATAAGCTAGGCACTACTCTCCTAGAGGAGTATTCTGAGGTTAATGTGCTAATGAAGGATATGAGGCAAACTTGGTTGAGGACAAGTTACTTTATTGTGATGGATGGGTGGACTGGTGTTAGACATCGTCACTCATCAATGTCATAGTCACATTCCCTATTGGTTCTTATTTTCTCAAAGTTGTGGATTTCAAGGGAGTGTAAGGATGCATATTCTAATTTAGCTATTTTGAGAGATGCCATAGAGGAGGTTGGGCTTTCGAATTTTATACAAGTGATCAATAATTCAACATGTGTGTAAATCAGCTAGTGTGTTTACAAGCACATCTTTTGGACCCCATGTTGTGTTCATACATTGAACAATTCATTGAAAGATATGAGGAAGATAGATTGGATAAAGAAAGTAGTGGCAGAAGCTAGAGACATTCAAATGCTTATTTGCAACCACCACACCTCACTTGCTCTCTTCAAGACATTTTCAAAGGAGTTCCTCAGACCGGTTGAGACAAGGTATGCCACGTCATTTTGTTTCAATGTATGGAAGCATTGAAAAAATTTGAAACTTCTAACATGTGTATTCCAATTACAATATTGCTTTTAAGTTTTAATTAATATAGGTATGCAACTTACTTCATCTTGTTAGAGAGGATGCTTGCGGTGCATGAGCCTCTACAATTGATGATGGTGAATTTAGAGTGGACTAGATGGCAAAATTCAAGTTCTACTCAAGGAAAATCCATCAAACTAAAGATCCTTGATGACGATCAGTGGGCCATTATGAGGTAAAACATTGCTGATTTTATTATTAAATTGTTGATTTTACTAAAGTAAATATAGAATTTTTTTACCAATAAAAAAATAAAATATTAGATTGCTGATTTTCATATTAAATTTAGGATTTTAATTTTTAATTTTTTTTGCCCAATGTTTGAACTTTCAAAATTTCTAACATGTCAATTAACTTGTCAATCAATTGTTTTGCACTTTTCGTTTGCATTTTGTAGATATGTTTTCTCTTTCATTTCACCTATTGTGGGTGTCATTAGATTTGTTGTTACAAACTCTCCCATTTGACACTATGATTGGGAAGATAAACCAAACAATTTTGGCTAAGGATCCTCCTTTGATTATATGAGCAACATATTAGGCATGTTGTGATGCGGAGGTGGAACACAATGAAAACCCCGTTCCATATGGCTCTTTGCTCTAAATCTTAAATGGTATGCATCAAGGGATGGAAGGGTGGCTCCATGTGATGACCTAGAGGTTTTAGATGGCTACACATAGGCCATTGATAAAATCCACCTAGAGGAATAGGCTTCAATTCTTTGTAGGCAATTCCTTGACTCTGCAAACCTTCTCAGTCCAACATTAAGAAAACCACAAGTGAGGTTGGATAGAGCTATATTAGCTCGAACTAACCCTATTGGATGTTGAACATGGTATGGGAGTGATACACCACACTTGAAGGTTATTGCCACTCACTTCCTTGCATAGGCCACCAATTCCTCTGTTGTAGAGAGGAATTGGTCCACACATGGCTTTATACACCCCCTCAATAGGAATGGACTTACCTCTAGAGGAGTGGAGAAGCTAGTGGTCATGCATAGTGCTCTTCGACTTCAAGATCGTCAGACTCTAGAGTCTCAGTAAACTCCAACTTTATGATATAATGTTGAACCCAGAGATGTCACCCAGGTTGAGCACAAGGCGACGCCAAAGGGATTGATTGGGATTCCATTGGATGAGGTGGACCATGACAATGACAATGACTCAAAGGAGGACTCTGATTTTGACGTAGTGTTGGGAGATGTAAATTAGGGGCAGCAGTGTACTTTGTTTTTTTTTGTATTTTCCTATCATACTTGAAGATGAAACTATATGTCAGCAATGTAGTATTTGGGAATTTTTTTATAAGTTTATAACTTGTATGTTATTTGTTAATTTCACATGCATATTGACAATGACTTCTGAATTCTGAATGTGTATTGAGTATTGACAATGAATTATGAACACAAATGTTATATGTTAAGATTCTATAATGTAGAAATTTCAGCAAGCAGATTAATTGGTCCTCCCTTGGTCCCTTAGACCATTGGTCTCGTGGACGTCATTAAAATTCCTACATTCATTCATTCATATAAACATTTATAATTTCCCTATATATTTAAATATTCCCTATATCTTATATAGTTGTCCCCTTTGCCATCCCCTAGCCATGCCTGACCTAGGCTTGAAAAATTAGTGACACTGAAACCCCTCCCCCCGTCCGAAAAACTTGGTGTAACCTTGTATTAATTTTGTAATATCCTCGTCATTAAGTAAATAATAATAATTCTATTTGGGTTCCGATCGATTTAGTTTATCTTGGGCCCATCTTTTATTTTAACGTAGGTGTAGATGTTGTCGTGTCAGCTTTATTTGTGCACCTCGGGGGTTGTCCAACGGGTATTTATGACCAGTGTGTAGGATGTATTTCTCATGTTGAGTTTTGATATTTTATTTGTAATTGCGAATTCTTGTTGGAGTTCTGTTGGCTGTCATTTCGGAGGTGAAAGACCCTCCCTGTTTGGTATTTGCAGTTTCGGTGGGATTCAACCCTCACCCTACTCTACTTGTTCTCTTGTTTTGGATCTGACAAATCTGAAGCGCTACCAATCAATAATATTACTATTCCTCTTGCAAGTACTTGTTCCAAAATTGTATTGAGCACTAAGTTCCTTACGGATTATATTAAGCAGATCTGTGTGTATTGAAGGTTGGAGACAAAACACCTATGGACACCATACTAACCATAGTCCACACTGTACGGCCCTCACTCCACAACGTATGGCCCTCAACACACACCATATGGCCCTCATTCCCACCGTACGACCCTCATCCTCACATCGTATGGTCCTCCAACTCTAACTGTGCGGCCACGACCCTCATCTCACACCGTACGACCCTCACCCTCACACCATACAGCCTCCAACTCTCACCATGCGGCCAACATCCCTTACCGTGCAGCCTTCCTTTCTTACTATACGGTCGGCCCATTCTTACCCTTCGGCCATCAGTCACACCGTACAACCCAGGGACAGAAGTTGCACAAACCAACTGAAGGAAGATTTGGGGAAGTGTTCCAGTCAACCAGGGTTTGGAACATTACAGTGGTATCAGAGCTAGTGATCTTCCCAACCTATTGGGTAGTGAATGCAGAAAGAGTTTCGTGTATACGCCAAAAGGAGGTATCGTTCTCTCAACAGAATGGGGAGCCACAGGATCTGGCTGTTGTAGTTATAGAATTATTGAGGGAATTAACCAGAAGTCAAGCTCAACTCAATGAAACCATGATCAGAAGGCAAGAACGAAAACGACTTATGGAAGAGGCTTTGCAGAAATTAACTGAAGGAAGGACGAATGGGGAAAAAAATGGACATGGCGGCGATAACTCAGTCACAGGGAGAGAAAACTCTCATACACGCCCTCGACCGTCCATGCCGACATTTCCACCACAAAATGAAGTATCTCAAAGGGAACTAGAGCCCACCTTCGAGGAAAAGCAGGATCAACTAATGCAGGATTGGAGGAATACCAATCGCGAGGGGAACCTGTCCTTCAAAGATTATGTTGAACTGCGAATGAGATACTCAAGAGATAGTGGTCGCGGCTATTACAACAATGGTCTTCAATGGAAGATAGGCAAGGTAAATCTATCATCTTTTGAGGGAGTCGGATCAACAACTACGCAGGCATGGGTATAGAAGACGGACACATACTTTAAGCTTAACCCGATGACGGAGGAGGCAATCAAGTTTGCAACGCTCCACCTGGAAGGGATCGCTCACGAATGGTGGCATCATGGTATGGTGACCCAAGGTCATGATCAAATAACGTCATACGCCAAGTTCACGGAGAGGTTGATAGACCACTTTGACGGGAAAGATCCAGAACTTAATTTCAAGGAGCTCGTTCAACTGGAGCAATCCGGGTTAGTTGACCACTACATTGTTGAATTCCAGAGGCTATCCATGTTGGTAACAGATATCTCAAAAAGGCGCTTGATTGTGTTGTTTGTGGATGGACTGATGGAACCTCTCAGAGGTTTGGGTAAAAGAATTTAACCCCATCACGCTCACAGAAGCAATCAAAAAGGAACGCGATATGGAGACTTCTTCCTCTTCCTCTAGGAAATATTCACACCCCAAACCACCACTTGCTCCTAAGGAAAGAGACAACAAACCCCCACTGAAGAAGCCATTGTTGGATGAGGCTACCAGACTGGATCTGAGAAAAAGGAAACACTGTATCAACTATAAGGAGCCGTGGGAACCAAGGCACCCATGTCTGGGCAAAGGAAAGATCCACTACATTGAGGTGATGTCCAAAGGAGAAGAAGACCAGGAAGAACTCGAAGCCGAAGGGGACGGATAGAAAGATTCTAACCGTGTGGACAGGATTGCCACACTGGTTCGGAGGGGAGGTGTCATTGTGGCACTTGTTGGCACCCCAAGGTGTACTGTGTTCCGTGTACGCAGTACGCTCCAAGGACAGCGGGTTGTGGTAATGCTCGACAGTGGGGCCACACTCAACTTTATCAACTCATCATTGGTCAATAGAAGAGATCTGTGTACAGAGGCACATCAAGGGTTCGAAGTCAAGTTGGCGAGAGGAAACCTCTTGTTGTGTACCCATTTGGTTCTGCAACTGAGCATCACCATGGGGAACCACACAGTAACAGACGATTTCTTCGTGGTAGATTTGGATGAGATGGAGATTATACTGGGCATTCAGTGGATGGAGACAGTCGATGAATACACACAGAGTTTCAAGAGAATGGAGTTCTCTTTCGAGGTGGATGGAAAGAAGGTGGTACTAAAGGGGATGTCTAACAGTGGTCTAAAGGAAATCTCAGCACAACGAATGCAGGCCATTTTTAGACACGATGACGTCGTCTGGGCCGCACACTGTTTGGTTTCAACCGCCCCTCTGAAGGGCCAACAGGCGTACTACCATAACGACGAACTCCAGATGGTGTTAGACAAACAGTTTTCTCTCGCTGACATTCCACCTGGCATACCCTCGCACCGTGGTTTTGAGCACACCATTGAGCTGGAGGAGGGAACCAAGCCCGTCATCACCACTCCATACCGCCGTCCTAAAAGGTTTAAGGATGAGATTGAAAAGACAATCTAGGAACTACTCAACAAGGGATGGATCAGGCCCAGTTCCAGACCTTTCGCATCATTGGTGGTGTTGGTAAAAAAGAAAGATGGTACCATGCAGATGTGTGTGGACTATCGTGCGTTGAATAAGAAGACCATCAAAAACAGGTACTCTATTCCTAGGATTGACAAGCTACTAGATGAGTTGCACGGCGTTGTCTATTTTTCGTGCACGGCGTTATCTATTTTTCCAAAATAGACCTCCATTCAGGCTACCACCAGATCCGCATGAGGGAACAAGATGTGGAGAAGACAACTTTCCATTGTCACTACAGACACTATGAATTCCTTGTCATGCCATTCGAGTTGACCAATGCACCCGCTACTTTCCAGTCCTGTATTAACCACATTTTCAGCAAACAACTGCGCAAATTCATGTTGGTATTTTTCGACGACATACTCATCTACAACAAGACATGGGAGGAACATATTAGGCATTTAGACGAAATGTTGGGAATCATGAAATCACAATCCTTGTTCGCCAAGAGATCCAAATGTGAATTTGGGATGACGGAGGTATTGTATTTATGACACATTGTCAGTGGTCAAGGTGTTCAGGTGCATCAAGGAAAGATCCAAGCCATCTTGGATTGGCCGCCTTTGACTACTCTCGCAGAGTTGCGCGGGTTCTTTGGATTATGCGGTTACTACAGAAGGTTCGTAAAGGGTTTTTCCCAGCTCGCTACACCCTTGACCAACCTAACGAAGAAAGGATCTTTCCAATGGAATGAACATGCACAATGTACCTTCGACGAGTTAAAGGAAACCATGAGTTCCTGTCCGCTCCTCGCATTACCAGATTTCACTCGGCCCTTCATCGTAGAATGCGACACATCGGGGGAAGGCATCGGGGCCGTACTCATGCAGGACCGTCACCCAATTGCATTCGAGAGTTGGAAACTCTCGAGAGTGGAGAAGTTGTATTCATCTATGACAAAGAAATGCTCGCCATCATGCACACCCTGACAAAGTTTAGACAGTACCTTGTGGGATCTAAGTTCGTTGTCCGTACGGACCACAACAGCCTGAGGTATATCTTGGATCAGAAGTAGTTGAACGAAAGACAACAGAAGTGGGTGAGAAAAATCCAGGCATTTCACTTCGATATTGAGTATGTGAAAGGGAAGAATAATGTTGTGGCTGACGCTTTATCAAGGAAGCCTGCCATATGCTTGTTGTCTCAGATTTCGGCGGATTGGAAGGCATACCTGTTGGTCGAATATTCTAAGAACCCTTTTGCGTGTCAGTTGATGGATGGCGAAGTGCGTGACGACAGATACAAGGTGGTCGACGACATCATTTATTATATGGATAGGATTTATTTAGTGCCCGAGTCCAGGATGAAAGAGAAAATTTTAAAGGAGATGCATAACTCACCCTTGGTTGGGCAACCAGGGTACCTGAGGACTTACAGACAAATCAGAGAAAGATTCTCCTGGAAGGGCCTCAAGAACGATGTCCTACAATACGTTCGGGAATGTGCTACCTGTGAGCAGAACAAATCTGAGCACACACTACCACTTGGTCTACTACAACCATTACCGATACCTGAGCAAAAGTGGGATAGCGTCTCGATGGACTTCTTCTCAGGGCTTCCCAAGGTGCAAGGGAAGGATTGTACCTTCATGGTGGTCGATCGACTGACTAAGTACGCACACTTCTTTGCCATTCCCATAGGATATTAGGTCGCACAAGTTGTGGATTTGTTTTTCCGTGAGGTGTTTCGCCTACATGGTCTCCCTCGAAACATCGTCAGCGACAGGGATAGCCGCTTCCTCAACATCTTTTGGACAGAACTATTTCGGCTTCCAGGGACGGAGTTATCACCCGCAAACTGATGGACAGACCAAGATTGTGATTAAGTGGCTGGAAGACTACCTCGGGAACTATGTTTTGGCACAACAGAAGACATGGGTTAAGTGGTTGCATTTGGGTGAACACTGCTAGAATACATCATACTACATGTCGATTGGCATGGTGCCCTTCAAAGCACTATACGGCTACGAGCCACCATCATTTGTTGATATGGCACGGGGCGATAGCCAAGCGCCGAGGGCCAAGGATTGGCTACAGGAAGGCTTGGACATTTTGAAGTCTCTCACGGAAAATCTTCAGAGGGCCTAGAACCAGCAGAAGATGTATGTTGACAGACACTGAATAGAGAGAAGTTTTGAAGTTGGCAATCTGGTGTACCTCTGGCTTCAACCATACATACAATCTTCCCTGAAGACATGTGGCAAGGACAAGTTGAGGCCACGTTTCTACGGACCCTACCGGGTGGTGCGAAGAGTAGGTGAAGTTGCCTACGAATTGGACCTATTCGAAGGTAGTCGAATCCACAACGTCTTTCACGTTTCTTCCCTGAAGAAAGTTGTGGGTCAACACATCACGGTCTCAACAGATCTGCCACCCCTCGACGAAGGAGGGAAGTTAGTGTAAGAGCCAGCCAAGATTGTCGACATTCAAGAGAAGAGGCTGAGGACACGCATAGTCAAAGAATTCCTTGTACACTGGAAGGATCTACCGCTAGAAGACGCCACCTGGGAAGGCAAGCAAATTTTGGAACACCCCAGTCTACGATTGCTTGAGGAAAAGCAATATTTGGGACGAGAGGACTGTAATATCTCCATCATTAAGTACATAATAATAATTTAATTTGGGTTCCGATTGATTTAGTTTATCTTGGGCCCATCTTTTATTTTAGCGTAGGTGTAGGTGTTGTCATGTCGGCTTTATTTGTGCACCTCGGGAGTTGTCTGATGGGTATTTATGACCGGCGTGTAGGATGTATTTCTCATATTGAGTTTTGATATTTTATTTGTAATTGCGAATTCCTGTTGGAATTCTGTTGACTGCCTATTTGGTATTTGCAGTTTTGGTGGGATTCAACCCTCACACTACTCTGCTTGTTCTCTTGTTTTGGATCTGGCAAATTTGAAGCGCTACCAATCAATAATATTACTATTCCTCTTGCAAGTACTTGTTCCAGAATTGTATTGAGCACTAAGTTCCTTACGGAGTATACTAAATAGATCTGTGCGTATTGAAGGCTGGAGACACCTTAAGGATACCATACTAACCACAGTCCACACTGTACGGCCCTAACTCCACAACGTACGGCCCTCATTCCCACCATACGACCCTCACCCTCACACCGTACAATCCTCCAACTCTAACCGTGCGGCTACGGCCCTCATCCCACACCATACGACCCTCACCCTCACACTGTACGGCCTACATCCCTTACCGTGCGGCCTTCCTTTCTTACTGTATAGTCAGCCCATTCTTACCCTTCGGCCATCAGCCACACCATACAACCCAAGGACAGAAGCTGCACGAACCAACTGAAGGAAGATTTGGGGAAGTAATCCATTCAACCAGGGTTTGGAACATTACGATTTTCTATTTGCTTTCTCTTTTGTTTTTCTCGCCAAAATCCTTTGGGGTTGAGTTTCCCTAAATAAATTCATTCCTTTCTCATTGAAATCACATAACTTTCTTTTTTATATTTTATTAACCTTTTATAGTTTTTCTTTTTTTCACTGTTTGACTCGCTCTCTTTAAAGGATTTTTTATTGGCTTTGCATTATTCATCGTACTAGGAGTTAGTTGGGAAAGTTTTAGAAAACCCCTTCATAGGTTTAGATCTCTTCCACATCTTTAAAGCCTTGTGGATTAAAGAGTTTAGTATGCTGCTGCAAATATAATCACTTACTTCATTTTCGTCCTTGCATTCTATGTTGGTTTTTTTGCCAATTGAAAGTGTTGTTCAAGTGCATCAGCAAAGAGCTCTTGATTCACAAGAATATTCCATGAGAATGAACTTTCTTGTTCAATTGTTGGGTCTACTCTCTTTGTATACCATTCATGTGTATGCCACATTTAATAAGGGAAGGCATGTAAAGATATTTCAGCTACATTGGACAAGCCCCACTATTGAACTCCAACAAATTGGAAATAGAGATTTAGGAACAGATCACATAGTCCACCACACTTTGACTATTGTAGTTTTTACACATGATACCACCCAATCTCAGCCAAACCTTCATGCCATTACACAAAAGTATGCCATATAGGCTACATAGGCCTAAAAACTCTGCCCAAAAGTGTGAACACTCCCATTTCCATCTTGAGAAGTCCTTTTCCACATGTGATCCTCATTTTCATCTAGCCATAGAGGGTTATTGCCCCTTCCTTCACCACTACCCAACTGAATAAATTGATTGTTTGCTATCCTAGCATTAAACTCACCATTTAAAACTATTTCTCCTAAAGCACTGAATGCAGAAATATCTTTTTTCAATGCAGCATATGGATCTTCATTATCTAAATCTGTCTTCTCGTAGAACTTGGATTTTTAACTCACAAAATCAATTGCAAGAGACTTATTTCCAAAAAGACTCTAATAACACTTAGAATAATGATAATTGTTGCTACTTAATTGCAAGAATTATAGATTATGATTGACAATTGATACCACTTATAATACAATGTCATATGATATATTTCTTATCAATAGGATAGACTATCACTGCTATCTCTAATATATCAATGGAATTTATGCAAGGATAATCTCTGTTCTATATCTGATCTGCACTTCTGCTATAATAGTATGAATTGATATATCGATACAACTTTTCACAAAGGCTGCTAATAGCTGTCTCTGATATGGCACTAAGAATATGCTAAAATCTGCTTCTTATCGCTTATAGCCATGATGTACCTTGCTGTTCCTGATATATCTTTATAAGTATGCAAATATATTCTATATTGCTTATAGTGATGTTCTGGCTATTTCTGATCTGTCTTTATAAGTATGCAAGCATATTGAATATTGCTTATACCAATGTTATTGCTGTTTCTGATCTGTACCTTATATGTATGCAATTGTCTCCAATATCACTTATAGCGATAATATTGTTGTGCCTTATCTGAACTTTAGAAATATGCAAGATGGTGGTGCTCTTCCTGATTACTTTCCCTAGATACTTGCAACCTGATTTGCCAAGGGCTAGTGCTCACTTGAGCGATCCAATTAAGATGAATATGTAATCAGAAATAATCGATGATGCTTTCCAAAATAATTTGCAAGGCCTTGTATACCTTCACGTACCTTTTCATTAAGGTTGTGACTCTTGAATGGTTGCAACTCTTCATTAATTAAATTACTCTTATCTGCAAATCACAACTCTTGGATAATAAATTCGTTTTAGACTTAATTAATAACTTAACCATTCCTTGCACAACAATTTGTGATCTCTTGCAGATCAAGACTAATTATTTCATTCTTTCAAAGCGATATTAGATGGATATTGTAGTGATTATAATTTTACCTAGGCAGTGATAATGGTATTTACTTGGCTCAGTACTATTTTTGCTACGTCTTTCTCCTATTTCTGCATATTTGGCATCAGTGTGTTTTGCTGATTGCACTGATTGATGAAGCCAATATTTCAATTCCACCTCATCCTTCCTTTGCTACTATATTTGTCTGATCGTTGTTCTATCAATCAAATATTCAGTTCCTTAATAAATAGCCTCCACTTGACAAATACTAATTGTGGCTTCTTACTGTTGATCCCTGTTCATTATGTAGCTGTTACTTTGTTTGCCATTTTAATCAACTTAATATTACAAGGTCAGATATATGATTGCTGCACTCGTATACAATGAAACTTTCTTTTGAACAATTAAATCACTTCTTGGTGATCAATATGTCAAGTCTCTTTGCTTGAGATCTTTCAACTCTAATCATGGGAATATAGGAGTAGTCATTGATCACTTGGTCTTATTATGGCAACACTCCATGTTACTGTCTATGCTTTTACTTGAGGATACTAGATGGGAAAATCGTGAGGTCTTATAAATAATACAATTTTCCTTTATTGGATCATTACTTCAGTTTTGCCTTTGGTCACGCTTGTGCTTAATGCTACATTGTTATGCAAACAATGGTGACATCACAGTCCCCTCCTTAAAGATGCTTGCCCACAAGCATTCTTAAACCATGATTCCTAGATCCCAAACTTTTTAGAGCCGTCTATGTAAAACAGTCTTGTGGAGCGGCCTCCTGAAAATTACCAAGAGTTAGAATATCCGCTTTCTGCACTCACTCTTTAGAAGATTGTCTTTCAAAGTATCAAGTCTTAGCATTATAAGAGCATTTTTTCTATACTCTTCATAGGCCCAATTTTTCCAACTTATTGCAATTACGAATGACCTAGATTGTTGGTAGGCATCGCTGTCCCTTGTGATGGAGGTGAAAATCTGAATGGTACTTGTAAGATCTTTTATCATTAACTTCCATGAGCTTAGAGATGCTTCAATAGCCCTTTAATCATCGATTGATGCCATTTTTGTCGGAAAACAATGGTAGTAGTAACTATTTTGTGTAAGACATCTACTGGAAGTGTTGCTCCCCCTTTTTACCAAACTCCAACAATCAACATTTGATCTTTGATCAAAGGAAGGAATCCTGTCCTGAATTGTAATCTCTTGTGGTTTGAATGGAGAGTGTTTAGTGTCAGCATTGTTGGGGTTTGCCCCTTTGTTCCAAACTTGTTTCCACACTTCATTGATAGGAGATGCACTAGGCTCCCAAGTCTTATGTTGTCTTCAATTGTGATATATGATATCAGAATAGCTTCTTCATCTAATTCAAAAAGCAGATTGTCATAGGTCACGTTAGCTTCAACCGCAAACAAAGGATTTGTAACAAGCTGAAGGTTGTTTTTAAAATTGAACCTATTTTCTTCCAACCTTTCTTCATTTGATTTCTCTGGACAATGTTTCAAGCCACAAGTCATAGCTATGTTGTCTAAATCATCATTTCTTCCTTTCTCACCTGATTCCTTGAAGTACTTAGTTACTATGCCTTGATCTCTTGTTCATTAGGTCTCTTCTATAATTTTCAACTTCTCCTCTTCTTTATATTGATTTAAGGTCTCATGACATCTAGATGCTCTTCTATTCTTGTTCACTATATTTTTGTCTCATCTGTCTGTCCCTTCAATGTCACATTTCTTTGTTTATCTTCCTCAAGGTTATTAGATTGGATACACAAAGTAACTTCTGATTCACTTGCATTTTAAGCATTACTCATCTCATCCATAACCACTAACTTGTTAGTGGGTGCTATGTATTTATTGAGAGATAAAGTAGAATCATGAAAGTCATTGTGCCTTCTAAAATCACTAGATGAGTAATCCTCAAAACATGATCCTCGAGATTGAGTAAGGGCAACCTCATAATCTTCATGAATCCAAGTACTCACATTAATTGTGATAGAAGGGTCAGATGAAGAATCAACTGCTCGTTTTGATGCTTGATGATTATTTATTGATTTAGCTTTTTCTAAGGTAGCTATCGAATTGTCTACTAGTTGTGATTTTTGGTTTGATGAGTGTGTGTAAAAACTCTTGATACAATTTTTGAATTGCAATCATTCATCTCTTGTTTGTTTAAGTGTCCATGCTTCCCAACTTTTTCCCTCGAGTTAGACTGATGACCTCTATGTCCCTTAGGCAAGAACTTCATCCTTAGATCTATGTAGTTTCTTAGACGCATTTTATGTTGTAATCCTCCATTAATCTAATCTTCTCAAAAATGGACTTGAATTTCTACCAATGTAGGTTCATTGCCTTCTTGACGTTCTACCCTAGGTGGGAAAGTTGGTATCATTCTTGTAGACATACGTCTAGTTGGAATTTGATTATTGATGGATTGGTCTCTATTGCCTCCATTTTTATTGTGGTTTGTGTTAGCATTCCCAACAATTGAGCCAATTTCTTTTGAGTGCTCGTTTGTTCTGCCATGAATTGAATCATATAGTTGTTGAAGTATCTATTTCCCCCATACTCATGTCTTCTTGTTTGTTGTTCTTTAATGCAACTTTTGCCATCACCTTATCTCTTTTTCACTCTGCATGATTGTTTCCATTTTAATACTAGTTCCTTAATCATCTTCATCTTCTACTAAACTGAAACATTTCCCCACAGGCTGGCAAGTTCATTAGCTTTGATACCACTCTAATGTCACGTTTTAGGAACAATGCAAACTAACCACAAAAATGCAATGCTATGATGCCACTTGTGATGTCCCCTTATGTTAATTCTCAGGAATTAGGGACAATTAACTCATAAATCAATAAAAGTACTTAAGTGTTGACGTTCAATGAAAATAGTTACAAAAACCTTACCCCATATATCAAAACCCTAAACAACTAAAACTACCGTTGATCATTGAATGAATGCTCGAGTTCAATCAAATAAATTAGGAAATCATGCTAGGCTATGTGGATCAATATGATACCAATGGAACATAAAAGCATTTAATGAATTTGTATGAAGATTAATTAGCATTTAGATGGAAAAAGTGCTAACAGTCATAAATCCAGAAGCTCTTAAAAACTAACTATGATGGACTTTGAAAATTTCATGCATCTAAGCATTTAATATTTTAACACGTGTAATGTCCCCGTTTTTATGCACATTAGAGTTTGAGGGATTTGCCTATATTTGGACCCTCGTAGGCTACTAGGATGATAGAGGGGGTCGTGTGGTAGAGCTAGTGGTCAGTTTCCACTCTGGAGGTCTGTGATGTCGGGATTGGTCTTTGTTTGAGTCAGATCGGCACACTTACTATTTGTAGTAAGTGTCTATTTTGGGTAAGTCAGAGTTTCTATCTTTAGCAGGGCACCTAGACAGTTTGCTAGCAGTATGGAGTTGTGGTAACATTGACAGAGCTTCCAGTTTGGGACTTACTATTTATAGTAAATCAAATTATGGTCAAAGCTATTTTTGACAAGGGCACCCAGACTCATGGTATGCACAGTGATTAACTCATTTGTCAGTTGGCTCAATTTCAGGGACATACTATTTATAGTAAGTCAGTGGATGTTAGAGAGGGACCCTTACTATTTTTAGTAAGGCAGTTGGGTGCACAGTGGACATAATGGTTAACTCCCAGGTTCAGACAGAATTGAGATATAATGATCATTTGTGGAGTTATGTTATTTTAATTATTAATAAAGTGATTACTTTATTAATAATTATTTATAAGGTTAAAAAGTCACTTTATATTCAATGAGGCCGTGACCCTTCATTTAAGTGACTTAAAGTGCAATTAATGGATTATATTTTGGAGGTCAAAATATTAAAGTATTTTATAAAATCAATGTGCACACAAGTTATATTATTTTAAATGATATTAAAGTGCATTTATAATCCATAAATATGAGTACCCAAGTTTGAAGACTTATTATAAAGTCTTATTAAAAACCTAGAAGTGGATTTAAGAATAGATTTAAATGCTATTAAACAGATTGGAGTTATAAAAGCACATCAAAAAGCAAATCAACCTCATTATTCATGACTTGTGCATTTGCTTTGTTTGTGTGGAGAAGAAATTGAAACAAGGGTTTCAGATTTTGAGCTTGGAGAATTGTGAATTCTTCCAAGTTATTTCAGCATAGTGAATTGGTGAAACACCCAACGAATTATATCAAGCGTTGGCTTCATCCAGAGGCCAAGAATGAATTTATTGTTGCAGAATTAAGGGTTTGAATGCTTTATTATTTACCAGAATAGTTTGCACTGATAGAAGGAATTGGCAGCAATTATTAATCAGATTTTATGAGCAAATTCGTGAAGTTTATTCAAGGGTTTCAAGACATCATACCTACAGGAACTCAAATCAGCAAGCTCAGACATTGTTTGCTAAATTTTTGACAAAATTTCAAGGCACTATTAAATCAGAAAATACAGTGATAAGTTAGAACCAGCAGGGGTTCTCTACAGTGGTATCAGAGCAGTTTTCCTGCCATCCTGTTGGGGTAAGGTTCATTGAGCTTAATTGTTAGACTTAAGTGATCAGCACTTAAGTTATTTTTGCAGTCATGGACAGATACAGGAAATCTGGAAAACATGGAAATAAGTTAGACAGTTTATCTGAGTTAAGAAAGCAAACAAATGCCTTTGTTAAAGATATGGAGAAATGAAGGCAAACACTGGAAAGATTAAATGCACCACTTTTAGATCCAGCAACTGTCGATAAAGCAACTAAATACTTGGGTTCTTTGTTCAATAGGTCCTCTTCACAGGAAAGATATGAGGAGAGACATGAGTTGTTTACAAGTGAAACATCCAGAGATCTCCATGTTGAGTTTTCAGCAGCTGTTGATTTTGGTCGAAATGTTCTTGTACTTAGTGGATCAGCCACTAATCCTATTTGCACACCTGAGGGTGGAGATTCTTTACAGGAACATGTGGATGTGCCTGTCTCATTGACAGATAATGTTACTGAGGTTCAGCATCCTGAGCCTATTGTTGATAGTGTGGATAGTGTGAGAGTTGAGGTGTTTGTAGAGGTACCCAGTAGTGATACCTCGTTGGTGGACATGTGCAAGGTTGATAGCGCACACAAGGAGAGTGATTATGAGGTTACTTCCTTAGTGACTCATGAGGATGACTCTACTTACAGCGAGTCATGCTTGATTTATCAGACCTTGGGGGAGGACTCTGAGTTGTTAGTAGATGAGGATGAGTCTAATGTTAGTACTCAGTTTGTAGATGTGTGCTCAGATGAAAGTACACGGAGATTTGGTGATCTTGAGGGGAGTTTGCAAGATACAGCTTCCTTCCATAGTGTGGACAGTGCAGTGAAGATTGTGCATAGGAGACCCATTGTGCAGAGTCATCATGTGACTAGCCAGTTGAGAGTCAGTGAGAGACATTTTTTCTACTCTCGAGCATTTCGATGTCGCTCGTCAATTGTTGGTTGTTTATGGTTGGGGTGCTCCTATGATAGATGAGCACAGTGGTAGCTACCTTTCCCTAACAAAGATTCATTCCTTGCGGGAGGCTGTCAGGATTTTGAGATAGGATTATTTACTGTTGGTAGCCGATCGAGATCACCTAGTTGAGTGGGGGAGTACGGTATATTAGGCATTGATGGACAAAGAGGAGGAGGCGAGTGAGCTTACTCAGGAGCTCACAGCGACTTCTGAGGCTTTAGAGCGCACTCAGTTGGCTCTTCAGGGGTCGCAGTTGCAGTTGGGAGAGGTGACTGTGGAGTTAGAGCAGATTCAGTCTTTACTAGCCATGGATCCAGTTCAGTTGCAGATAGTGGTGGTTGGTGGTGAGTTAGCTTCCACAGTTGGCAGTGATTGATGTGTTGGGGATACAGTTACATCCATCCTTGAGACAGATGCAGTAGATACAAAGGAGGTTAGTGGATCAGGGGAGGACAGTAGAGAGAGTTTTGTGGTATCTGATTCTCCAGTTGTTAGCACGATGACAGATGATACAGAGAAAGTTTTTGGAAATTCTGTGGTAGCCAGTGTGGATTTGTCCGAGAGTTGTGTGCCAGTTGCTGACACCACTCCCTTTGATTCCCAAGACATGGACAGGGTATCATCTTGTTTAAAGGCTAGCTCTCATGATGATTTGTTTCCTTCTATCGGAAGCAAATCTATTCCTCCTTTTCATACAACTGATAGTGATAGGCAGTTGGTAGTGCCGCAGTTTCAGAGGGATCAGTTGTGGATTACAAGGGAGCAGGTTGATGTTGCTTCTTATAATTCCTACTGCACAGAGTCATTCATGGAATACTTGCTTGAGAGTCCGATTTTGCAGGAGGGACCTTTCGGGGCTTCTGAGGGTACACTCATCCGGGGTTCTCGAGGTATTTTGATGTTAGTGGGGAAGATTGTAGATACCTTGACTACAATACTTCCTCATCGAGATTTTGTCGTTGGGTTTGCTAAGAGGGTTACCCAGGATCCTACCCGACCAGTTGTTCAGGGTCAAAGATTGGAGCCATCTCTTGATTCTCGATTTTATTTTGATGAGCCTCTAACAGGGATTGGAGCATTTCACCATGATTACACAGTGAGGAGCGCTCATCATTTCTCTTTTGACCCACCGGTTGAGGACTTGTTTGCACGTCGGTGTGGGTTGGCTCCAAAGTTATACCATTCTTTTTGGGATGGATTTACTCCATCTGTAGTTGATGGGGTCGGTGTGATGACCCCCTTTTTTAGCAGGTATTGGCAGTGGCTTGGTCAGCTCATCATCATGACCCTTGTGAGCTGATACCGGATTTTGAGGATCCCAGTTGGCAAACTTGCTATTTTTAGTAAGTCTGAACCTGCTATTTTTAGTAAGTCAGTTTGGTCAGTTTCCATTTCTAGCAGGGTAGTATCGGCAGTGGTCAGTATTCCAGACGATATTCAGTTTGTGCAGTTCTTTAGCTGGGGACTTACTATTTATAGTAAGTCTATTTTTGGCAGTTGCTATTTTTGGCAGTGCAATGGATGGCTATGTCAATCTGGCATGATCAGCAATGGATGCGGGATTTATCGCATGAGTCATATTTATTAATTAATAGTTATTAATTAATATTTATAAAATATTAATTAATAATAAAGCCACATTATTATAATAATACTTTATTATTATAATAAATTAGAAGTTGTTAATTAAAAGAGCTGTGAACTGAAACTCTTTTTGGGAAACTGTGGCCAAGGATGGATTATAAATATGAGCTCATTTCATTGGGATGGCATCGGTTGATTATATGATATTTTGTTTGTTTTCTCTGAGGAGAAGTTCTAATTCGTGCCCTTGCTGAAGTATAAGGGTCAAATTGGCTTCTGGAAGACTTATTCTGAAGTTAATCTCTTATTGGTTGCTGAAGTATAACCAATCCTTCTTCCATACTGTCTGCCTGTTACTAGAGGAAGAAGTAATTCTGAAATCATTCGTGCACACTGAGGGTGCGAATTGATTTGGAGAGTGATTCATGACTGTCGGAATTGCATCATCGAATTCTCAATTCGGTTGTAACACTGGGAATGTATTTGTTAAACAAATGAATGGCATTGTTATGTTGACATCGAAAGTGGACTAGATGTACGCGTTAAAGGTGACTTCATAGCTATGGCCGACGTTGTAAATGTGTGTGGAGTTACGGTCGGCTGTGAGTTTATTGCTGATTGGTGTTTGCAGACCCGTAGACTATCAAAGGATTGATGCCGCGGGCCATATTTAAGCAATGGCAGACGCTGCAGATTGCATGATGGAGTGACAGCATTACGGGTTGGGTGTGCAGCGGTTTAGTGACTTGGCATTACTCTTCATTGCATTCAGCCGCGTGAGGAATCACCAAGCCGCATCCATCACTACTCTTTTGCGGATGGAGTAGTAAGTTGGCGGCCAGTATATACAAGTCGCGGGCAGCAGTGGAGGTTTAGCGGCCAGCAAGCAATGGAGGATCTAAAGGTAGCGTGATGCACTCGCAACTATTCTCTATCAATTGTGACTGTTTCGTTGGATGAATATTGTATTCATAATTATATGCTAATTTGTAATTGGTTTAAGAAATTGGGAGTTACCTAGTGTAATCGCCATTCTGGCTTATATATCGAAAACACAAAAGGGCATATATTTGTTTTCTTAAAGTGAAGTTAGAATTGTTTATTTGTGAGAAGTGCATTTAGTAAAAGACCATTCGCCTTCAATAATAAATATGCTAGAAATATTCATGCTCGTGGATCGAAAATTATGTTTTGGAAATTGATTATATAAATAAAGAGCAACATCTGGCAAGGTTTATTTATTATGGTTGTAAAATCCATTAAGTCATAGTAGAGCCAAGTTGGGCTCATTGCAGTCGGTTACTGCAAGTTCGCAGGAGGCGACTTGCAGGGTCACTATATCTAGGATGGATATTTCGGTTATGGGAGTACTTGTCCCTGTTGCACAGATGGGCTTCATACACAGAGTAGATTGGTAGGATGTGCAGGGAGAGTTGATCTAGCAGAGGGTTTTGGATATCCATTCATTCTTGTTATGGATGGTTGTGAGTTTCATCTCTACTAGGATCTAGGTAGTGACCGGTTTGGCACTGTAGATTGTGTGGGTCACTATGGTTGGCATGGTGACAGTGTGTTTTGGTTAGCTCGGTGGATGGCAATTTCATCACAGGAGTTTGCAAGTGATCGCAGGGACATTACACCATCCCTTCCTTGGGATCCGGGTGGACTTATGTGTTTTGTTTTTTGGGATTGCTTGGGGACAAGCAATTTTAGGAAGGGAGGACTGTAATGTCCCTGTTTTTATGCGCATTGGAGTTTGAGGGATTTACCTATATTTGAACCCTCGTAGGCTAATCAAGATGATAGAGGGGGTGTGTGGCAATGCTAGTGGTCAGTTTCCACTCTGGAGGTCTGTGATGTCGGGATTGGTCTTCGTTTGAGTCAGATCGGCACACTTACTATTTATAGTAAGTGTCTATTTTGGGTAAGTCAGAGTTTCTATCTTTAGCAGGGCACCTGGACAGTTTGCTAGTAGTATGGAGTTGTGGTAACATTGACAGAGCTTCCAGTTTGGGACTTGTTATGTTTGACAGGGGCACCCAGACTCATGGTACGCACAGTGATTAACTCATTCGTCAGTTGGCTCAGTTTCAGGGACTTACTATTTATAGTAAGACAGTGGATGTTAGAGAGGGACCCTTACTATTTTTAGTAAGGCAGTTGGGTGCACAGTGGACATAATGGTTAACTCCCAAGTTCAGACAGAATTGAGAAATAATGATTATTTGTGGAGTTATGTTATTTTAATTATTAATAAAGTGATTACTTTGTTAATAATTATTTATAAGGTTAAAAGTCACTTTATATTCAATGAGGCCATGACCTTTCATTTAAGTGACTTAAAGTGCAATTAATGGATTATATTTTGGAGGCCAAAATATTAAAGTATTTTATAAAGTCAATGTGCACACAAGTTATATTATTTTAAATGATATTAAAGTGCATTTATAATCCATGAATATGAGCACCCAAGTTTGAAGACTTATTATAAAGTCTTATTAAAAACCTAGAAGTGGATGTAAGATTGGATTTAAATGCTATTAAGGAGATTGGAGTTATAAAAGCACCTCAAAAAGAAAATCAACCTCATTATTCATGACTTGTGCATTTGCTTTGTTTGTGTGGAAAAGAAATTGAAACAAGGGTTTCAGATTTTGAGCTTGAAGAATTGTGAATTCTTCCAAGTTATTTCAACATAATGAAATGGTGAAACACCCAACGAATTATGTCAAGCGTTGGCTTTATCTAGAGGCCAAGAATGAATTTATTGTTGCGGAATTAAGGGTTTGAATGCTTCATTATTTACCAAAACAGTTTGCAGTGATAGAAGGAATTAGCAGCCATTATTAATCAGATTTCAAAGCATTTATGAGCAGATTTGTGAAGTTTATTCAAGGGTTTCAAGACATCAGCAAGCTCAGACATTGTTTGCTAAATGTTTGACGAAATGTCAAGGCACTATTAAATCAGAAAATACAGAGATAAAGTTAGAAACAGCAGGGGTTCTTTACAACACGCCATTGAATGGAGATATAAATATTATAAAAAAATTCAAAATGACAATTTTTGAAAAGAGGAGATAATATATATGCATCCCACACACCTCATCATAAAAATCCCCAGCAAAAGAGGCGCCATCACAATACATAAGTTTCACCCTATTCCAATTATAGAAGTCTGTTACATATATCAACATGAAAACCGTTGTTAGCCTTATATAAGAAAATAAAACAACTACATTAATCAAAAAGCACTAAAACATTTAAGATAAATGATTATAAAAAATATCAAATATAAACTTTCAGCCATAAGTCTTTCTCCTTCAAATAGCTTGAGCATTTTCAAGTTCTTGCATTTATTTTTATATCATATTTCTTGTTTAAATTTCTATTATGTGCATCCTAAGTATGTATCTTGATTTATTTGTCCGGATAATCGAGTGGAAATGGATTTTCAAGAAACTCCATTAATCAATTGGACCCAACATTGAGAAATTTAGAAGTTGAACACTTATGAGTACTAGCAACATGGGCCTTAATAGCCAATGAGGAGTTCACAGTGCTCAAAAAGGTTAATACTTTCCTAATTTACAAAATATCTAGGGATCGTAACCATAGTCCCTAAATGAAATATGCCAAGGATAGTTTTCTAACCAAATTTTGCAATGTCTTTCAAGCATAACATCCAATATCCAACATATCGAATCAATTTGTCTCAACTTTTAGTTTCAATTGATAAACAATGAATTAAGCTTGGTAAACAAGACAAATTACATGTAACCACCCTATTGAAAAATAAGTGTTGTACACCTTGCATAATAATGCATATCATTGTAATATTTTATTTATTATGTAAATGTTGCACCTAAGAGCACCTAAATGGATGTGCAACATATAGAGATTCTTTTGGAATGTTCTCTAGGCCACTTGTTGTATAGTAACATAGTAATATTATATTTGATGTAATTATTCGATATTGGGGAAATAAATTAATAAAGTACCCAATATTAAATGTGGGATCAAGGGGTTAGGTAGCACATAGTTTTAACACATGGTTTAGGTGATACCACTTGGTGCTTTTGCAGGAGATTATTTCTACAAAAGCAACCACAAGAGTAGTTGTTGAGGATAGTCAGGTTTAGCATTTCTAGAAGTTGTAAGCATGGCATGGGATATGTGGTTGCTTGCATGTTCACATGGAGTGTTTTTTACGACTAGGATTTTGAAGGCTTTCGTGGATGCATTATAATGTTGCACTATTGAATAAAACATGGATGATAGATGTTTTTGGAGGCTGAGTTTTTTCCTCGTGATGGTTTTCCCAAGGTATATCTTGTGTCACATTTTTGTGGGTATGTTGTCTATTCACTTGCATGAAGATTATAAATACTTATTTGGTTGTTTTATTATGTGGGTTATGTGAAAATTGTCTTTATATGGCTGCAAGTTTCCTTAAAAGTGGTATCAGAGCCATGGTTTTGATGTTATAACCCTAGGAGTTGAATCTATGGAATGGATGAAAGAATGAAAGACATGGCAAGATATAAGGATTTTGTAGGTTCTCTATTGTAGATTCAAGGGTTTTGTATTTGTTGTTATGATGGGTTGTTTGTAGATTTATGGCTTGAAATTGTTTAGGTCAAATGTTTTTTTGAATATGCATTTAAATGAGGTTTTTGGGGGAGTTTTCAGAAATGTACTCCTAAGCAAAAATGGACCTCACCATTGGATCCAGATTGGCTGAGTGATGAATTTTGATATATAATTTGGCCCTCTTTTGGCCATAGCCGGAAAAAAAAAATTATATTGACAACACTTAACTTTAGTCATAAGAGAAAATAAAATTAAACTAAATATTTTTCCCATCATATTTACAAAAGAGTCACAAAAGTTCAAAAAATAAAAATAAATATTTGTGATTAAAATCACAAGGAGTTTTTTTTAATATTGAAAATAAAAATAAAAATACCCTTATTTAATAAAAAGTTCTTATTATTAAATGTTTAATATACATTGAATATTTTGAAATAAAAAATTAAACGAGTCTTTTAAAAAGGTGTTCTCTTTTTAAAGAAGAGGAATTTTGAATTTGTTAATGTGGGGTCCACCTTTGAGTTATCTACATGAGACAATTGTTTCTTTTCATTCAACGAAGCATAGCTTTCACCTGAGATGTCAAATTTTGGACTTCTTATACTTGTTGGAAAGTTGATTCCGAGCACTAGATGATGGAAACAATTTGGTTCCTTATTTTTGGTGTTTTGTCATATTTTGGGGGCCTGGAAGCCAGATGTCCGCTTGTACACAGTTTTGGCTATAACTTTTGCATACAAAGTCAGTTTTTTATACTTCAAATAGGCATTGGAGAGCATGTTCGGTGTACTTTTATTTAGTGCTACTATTTTATCAATTTGATGAGTATGAAGAGTTGTGTACTTGTTTGTTAACTTGTTGGTGCTTGAGATTTGGAGTGTGAGTGTGAGCGCATCCGGACAAGTTGAGTGGCAAATCTTTCAGGGAGTGCATGTTTTAATGAGATATTTATAATGATATAGTTGATTATCAAATTTGGTGCTTCTTAGTATAGGTTTGCAGGTGTTTTCAAAGTTTGGGCTTTGATGGTGATAGGTACACAAGTTGTCTTCAGTTTGAGAACATGGTTGGACATGGTTTGAGACTTGGAATCTCGTATGGGTGATAGTTGAGTGTAGGTACAATGTTGGTCATGATTATAGTGTCATGGGTACACAAGTACATGTTTTGCATTCATACGATAAAATTGTGTTTGTGGTGATTGGTCGTGATTTGATTTGATGTTAGGAGGTTTTTGCATATCTTCTTGATGCTTTTTTGGTTCCTTGACTATGGTACATGATTATGGACATATTTGGCAAATCAGATCACATGTGTATTTAGTGTTTGAGCCATATGAACTACATGATTATCCTCTTTGATATCTCAATTTGCAGTTTACTAATGTGATAATGAGTTTGCATGTTTAAGCATTTGAATCTACGAGTTATGCAATTATGTTGGTAGACCACCTATGTGACTGCAGTGGGATGACTCAAATGTGGATTGTCTATATCGGCCACCACGTTGGATTCATTGGAGTTGCAGATTTCATTAGTTGGCCTTGTCTATGGTCATTTGTGCATTGGTTTTTTTTTTTGAGGTGAGAGGATGGATGATGCTTATGTTGGAATAGTCCCAAGGATAACTGAGAGGGAGGGGGGTGAATCAGTTATCAGTCAATTTAAATCTTTTCTCTTTCTTAAATGTAATTTGATAAAGGTAAATGCACATTCAGATAACACAATAGTGTACTCAATAATTTTGATTACGGGGAAACCAAATAGGTAAAAACCCCTGTGGGAATTAGCACCCACAAATAAATGCAGTAGTTTATAATGATCCATGTTAGAAGATCTTACAACCCTGTTAGGAGTTGATCTTTACAATGCAAGAAGTACAGAGACCTGGTTAAAGATCGGACCCTGTTAGGAGTCTTTTACAGATAGCCCTGTTAAGGGTGAGGACTCACTGTCCAATAGCTCACTGCTAAGATGGTGAAGGCTACAACCTTCAGTACAACAGATATACACTATATCTGGTAAATGAACTGTTTGAGTAGACCTGCTGTCTTGA
>MU226379.1:1047075-1062067 GCA_018584345.1 Thuja plicata | reverse complement strand
TGCATTATTAGTGAACACTTCCTTTTGTTTCATAGTAGAGTCTTCTGCTGCAAGATCTTTCAAGGTGGGAACTTCAATTTCTTGAGTGGCAATCTCATAGATCTCAAATCCAACGCACTGAAGATGTGTTATCATTTTTCTCTTCCAGTCAAGATAGTTTCCTCCATCGAACTTAGGACTCTCTTTCCTAAAGTATGCCATCTGATCTACCTTAAGCTGTTAGGCTTTCTCTCCAAGGCACTTGGCTCTGATACCAATTGTTGGAATAGTCCCAAGGATAACTGAGAGGGGGGGTGAATCAGTTATCAGTCAATTTAAATCTTTTCTCTTTCTTAAATGTAATTTGATATAAGGTAAATGCACATTTAGATAACACAATAGAGTACTCAATAATTTTGATTACGGGGAAATCAAATAGGTAAAAACCCCGGTGGGAATTAGCACCCACAAATAACTGCACTAGTTTATAATGATCCATGTTATAAGATCTTACAACCCTGTTAGGAGTTGATCTTTACAATGCAAGAAGTATAGAGACCTGGTTAAAGGTCGGACCCTGTTAGGAGTCTTTTACAGATAGCCCTATTAAGGGTGAGGACTCACTGTCCAATAGCTCACTGCTAAGATGGTGAAGGCTACAACCTTCAGTACAACAGATATACACTATATCTGGTAAATGAACTGTTTGAGTAGACCTGCTGTCTTGATCAGTTCCAATGAATTGCAATCAACTTTTGTTTCTTCACATAGATCTTCAACTTATTCTTTCTGACTTTCTGCTCTTCTCTGTCTTTTCTTTTTCACTACATTTTCACACTTAGCGAACATAACAGAACTGCTATATGTATCTTCACCAAGGATAAGGTCACGACGGTATCTGGAAACACTTCAACAACTTTCTTGTCAGCTCAACCAAGCACGCAAACAAAGTTAGGACCGCGCAACTCAAACTGAATAGACGCGACGCTTCACAAAGTCGGCTTCACCAAATTAACTCTAACATCAATATTCTGTTGAAACATGTTTAGCGCCTTTGGATAATTATCTTCAACTCATAACTAAACATTAATACAAACACGCATATCCCGAAGATAGGCACAACTCAAGAGACACTGTATTTACGTCGGCTCTTAACAGATAAACTCCAGAAACTGTAACTACCATAACTGATTAATCATAACTCAACTGTAACTGCATATCTGACTCGACGTGAATGCACATAGCATCTACAACATGTATACACCATGGAAATAAACACGCATAGTACCAAAACATCTGTACTGATAATTGCATATAGGATACTTGTTGTATATTATATGTTGTCATCAATGACAAACATACAATCAATTATTTGCACAGAGGCAAATCTCCAACAACTTATCATTATGGTACTTGGATAGTTGGTGTTGGGACATGTAGCATGAGGTTTTATCACGATGCCATGATAGCTTGGTTATTTGTTGACTGCACTTTTCATTGAGAACTTTTGACAATGATGTGTTGGCAATGCAAGATAGATTCCTGATTGGAGGTTGTATATATCTTCTTGGTTTAGACATCTTGGTTTCACTTGATGTTATTGACAGATCAGTTTTGTATGTGTAGACCTAGATGATCTTCATTTAGGAGATGGTTGCCATGATGTGTGACTCAACATCACGGTTTAGTGGGAGTTGTTGGCGGTGATGTGCATTCACCATTAGATGGTGGATAATCGTCTTTAGTGTTGCAGATGTTGGAGAATGTCTTAGATCTTGTTGTTGCAGAAGGATCTTTCACATTTGTTGGTTCACTAGTAGGAGATGGTTATCGTCATGGCAATTAGAGATGTTGACATCTTGGAGGACTCAAGGAGTCCTTGGTTGAGGTGTGGTTTTATGCCTTCATTTGATATGTTGTCATGGTTTCTATTATGTTATGGTTTTCTCTTGATTACCAATTTAGAGTTGTGGCATGATACATTTATTTGATATGTTCCCAAAGCATGTTATCTCCTAGGAGGAGATGGTTAGACCATGTTGTCATGTTTATGTTCTTGATTCCATGCTTGGAGCTTTGACATTGATCTTTTTGGTTCTCTTTGTATTGATTACATTGATCATTTTCTTGATACTTCATGATGGTGCTATTTTGCATTTGGAGTTTGGTATGGATTGATTGATCGGTTACAGGTGCTCATGGATACTTGGAGACTTAGGTGATGCTGATATTCTCTTGCGATTAGAGATATGTGTTGAGACAGTTTGATTGTTTCAACAGGGAGACCGAGGAGCACTCATCTAGTATGGACTTGAGAGGAGTGTTCTTAGATGAGTCATGGTGACTTGAATATCTTGATGAGCATTGTCATTCCCCGCTCTTGGTCCACTTGACGGTTTACTACTTGCGAGGAATTGCCCATTATTTCTTTGAAGTGCACTATGTTTTATGCTTATCTTTCATAGACATGGATCTTAAGATATGGAGTTGTTACTTCTAGAGGATTCAGTTTGAGAGATGATTGGCATTGGTTATATCATTGTGCATTTGAGTTGTTATTATTAAATCATTATAATTGAGTTTGGGAGATGGTTTACTACGCTTATTCCCAAGGATTGGGAATGGATATTTGGTTTGATCTTCTTGGCTATGAGAGGCTTACATCCATGTTGATTACATGATATATATGGTGGTTTGGCCTAAGAGGCGGAATGATTTTGGATGATGTTATGGCTTCTTGGTTTGGGGTTCTATGGAGGAAATCATACTTGACACAGTTGGCATTTAGTGATGTATGTAAAAGGACATGCTACTGGTTTAGATTTTCAATATTTCTTTTTTTGGTCTTGGTTATCTTCCTAGATGTTCAGTTTCACTTACATTGGATTTAGGATTGGTTGGAGCAATGTGTTCACTATTTTGTGTTCATGTGTTGTCGTTTAGGAGATGGCATGTTGGTTCCTTTATCTCTTTCTTTTGTCGATTGTGGAGAACTTAGGAGAGTATTGGAGACTTGTTGTGAGAGTTATTTTGCAGATCATTTGTTTACAAGTTACCTCTCTTGGTAATGTGGTTTCTTCCATGAGTTTCATGTTCATATGATTTGGGAGGAGGATGTAGTTTTGTGGAAGAGTATGCAGCTATGTGGGTTGCATGTGTGGATCATTGTGATGTTCCTTAAAAATTAACATTTCAAAAAAGAAAATGCATGGTTTTATAGCAAAAACATGTGAAAAAAGGCATTTTAACCAACGTTTCACCCGCATCAACATTTTTACCCTTGTTTTCTGTATCTATAAAAATGCAAGAGTTTAACTTGTGAAAACTCGCCCAACAAAAAAAAATAGAGAGTACTCGGCTACTCGGAGAGTACTCATAGAGTTTGCAAACTATGCTTGGGACATTTCAAATCATATTTATATGCCTTTTTCATTTCATACATGCAATCGGCTCCTTAATATAGTCAGCCATTTCTTTAATAGCTTCTGATATAGTCGTCCTTGACAATAGCAATTAAACTTTATTTTTAATATGTTTTTATCTCTATTTGAAGTCAGACTTAATCATGAAGAACTCCAAGGCCATCTTGAATACTTATAAATCATAAGTTTCGAACGCATTATTACATATAGAGATCGCTAACATCAAACATAAACTTGATCACTGCCATTTATCGAGTTGAAGTCGGCCCTTATAATATCATTTCAAAATCTTTTCTATGACTATGATTTCACCAAATAACTCATCTTTCATTGCTACCATATCATAGATAAAGTCGGCCATGAATGGCGATATAGTGGCCTTTGGACTGCTATTGTAATGCTCTCTATACATTAGACATTAATGACAATATTTCCATCAATCTTGTACAGAAAAATTCATTCTTGACATCAATGATAAACTAGCTTGGAATAACATAACATCAATGACAGCCCCATACCCCTTTGACAACAATGACAATATTGCCGATAGATTTTCCAGTATTGCATACCTGTACCAGCAATTCCCTACATTATCTGACGTATGTTGATGCTCTTTACAAGCTGCGAGCTTTGTAATTGATAAGTGGGTTACTTGGAAGGTGTTTCAAGTTTCAACAATTATTTTCACATATCAGCACTATTACTTTATTAGTTATTTATGACAGCAGATATACCATTGTTTTTGGCATGTTTATGTTGAGCTCAAATGGTAACACTAGATGGTAGTATCGCCAATGATTTTCTCTAGTTATTTGTTAATACTTACCCCCATTGGATAAGTAGTTTTCATTGTAATCACCTACAACTAGACAAGTGGAAGAAGAGTTTTTTTTCATTTCCGTCTGTATAATTTTTTCCACTGCAAGTGGATGTTCCCAAGTTGATATCTACTTTCAGTTTGTGTAAGCTTTCCTGCTGAATCAGCTTATGTGCCCTTTGCTCACCATTGACCAAGTGGAAGATGCAATTATATTTCCATATTGTATATGCATCCCACTGAATAAGTAGTTTGGCTGGCTTGCCTCCTGATACTTTCTTTTCAACAGTTATGTTCAGTTGTTTTATGCTAATTTAAATTCCTAACAAGTTACAGGTCCACAATGTAAGCTGTTCAGGATTATAATCTCTGTAGATTTTTTTCTGGTCACAGAAAGTTCATATAACTTGCACCAGGGGTACCCTATCATGATGTTTGTAGCAAGAATGGCAGTGCCTCATATCGGGCAAGCCTAGTTATAGTTGTAAAATGCATATTTAGAAAAATTGTTTTACAATATACGAGACAGTTATAGACAGTATTAATAAAAGATTCATGGCAGGTATCAAAGTGAGGCGGGATACTCTGCAGCAAATAAGAAGACAGATCCTGTTACTTTCAAAAATCAGTTGGATTCTAATAACTAATGCAGAGACACATGCCCAAAGAAGTGGAAAATAAACAGCTGTACTAGGTTTACCTAAGGGTGAGCACTCTGTTCAGTAAGGAATTCTACTCTCTTGGTGTGCATCTGGTGCAATCCGACTGAATTAAATCAGAGTTGTTAGATTTTGAAGATCAATATCTTTACACGGACCTTATTTCCAGTTTCTGTGGGAAATAGTTGTAAAAAGTAACTGATTCAACAACCTTCAGTGGCTGCTATCAACCAGGAAGATGAATATCTTTAGACGGGAACCTTACTTTCAGCTTCTGTGGGAAATAGTCTATAAAAAGCAACTGATTCAACAGCTTTCAACAGTGATGGCTGCCAACCAGGAAGATCAAAATCTTTAGACAGGGGCCTTACTTTCAGCTTCTGTGGGACATAGTCTCTAAAAAGCAACTGATTCAACAACTTTCAACAGTGACTGCTATCGACCAGCATATGTCACTGCATGAGTCCACATTTGAACTCGTTAAGATTTTTTGGTTAAATTTGGCCTCTCTTGTTTTTCTACCATTATTATATGAAGATATTTTTGCCCAAGGAATTCCCATTATTTACCGAAAATTGAATGAATTTTGAAATGAATTTGCTATTGTGTTTTCTTCATAAAATGAAAAGCTTGTCTCAGAGATGCCCCATGGGTAACTGTTCACCAAGTATCGACATAATCTTATTTTCCTTCAGTTTCAGATGTAGGTGACTTGTAAAAGGTAGATTATTAGGTTTAGTACGGGCCCGGGCATTTGTTTTTTGTGTTATCTCCATTCTTATAAAATGCAAACAGATGCAGAACATGAATGTCCTTCATTAACTTTAACTCTCTAGGAGAACTCAACACAGGCTTGAACTTAGTATCGAAGGATACAAAAGAATCATTTCCGAAAATCAGTTTCCTAAGCTCACTTGCCATGAAGAACATCAGATTAACTAGTCGCCCTTCCATGGAAACCAGCTAGAACTGCAATCTTCTCGTGGAATGTAGTGTGACTATAACATACCCAAATCCTCTCAAATCCTCGAAATTAAAGCCGATATGTGATTTTCATCGAATTTTGTACAGAGAAACTTTGGAATCCTCTGTATTCCTCCATAAGGTGACCTTCTCATAAGCAAGTATTATATCTACTCTGGACTTCATATATCCTCTTTTCACCCAATATCAAAGAAATAAAACATGTCGGTCCAAAGTTACTCCATATCCTGAGCACTAGATTCCTATTTCCTGCGGTTGGTTGAATTCACCCAATGTTTTCGATTAACTCTAAAAAGAGCACCCAATGCCTTGTTGATTATCTGAATTTCTCGCCAAAGTTTAAACAGAGCCTGTTGCCAATAACTTGTGTGGGATCCTCATACCAGGACCACAGAAACTGTGACCCACAGATGCCACTAATTTGAGGAAGGCGCATGTTGCTGGAAGCAAGCAAGACATACCTTCTTGAGTTTCACGTCAACTGATAGAACTGCAGCAAACCCTCTTGCGGAAATTCACTATACATGTAAGTGTATGTGAACATATCAGAATCCCCGGAAGATGCAAAAGGCCTTTCAATCTTGTAAATCCTTGCAGAACTTTTGAAACAAATTGAGCAACGAGCCCATCGGGTACATTCTTATGGGACCAAGATCTTGAAGCACTAACTCGAGATATGGTACCCTACATTTGCTAAATCAATTCTACTATTCTTGAGAAGATCGGATAAAATATGAGACACCGCTGCTACACAAATTAGCATTTGCTCTTATCTATCAGATTGCACAATTTAAGGGAACAACAGATTTCAAATGCCAGCAAAATCACAAATTTCGTTTGACAAAGAAAACTCCATACCCGGATTTTCGTAAGGTTTGTTGCTTAAAATGCCCGAAAACACAGCATACTTGGGCATGTAATTGGATGAACCCCGGTGAGTTATTTTCCTAGCAATGCAAGATTCGCGATCGTTACACCATCCTCCGCCCTGTTTTCAGGCATGTTTCCTTTACATTAGCCTGGCTTAAATATCACAAATATATTTCTATACGAACATTAAAGGTTCTGCTTCAATAATCTATGTGAACATTTACTACCAGAGTTATAATATAACCTACCCACCAGAATAAAACATTAAAGACTGCAGTATGAGTCATCATATGTACATTTAAAGCCATTTCAGAAATACCCTCCTAATAATATTCAACCTTACCGTTTGAGTGAGAAAACAATAAATGCTGCAACTTTTCGGTCAGATTAAGGTAAGGAAAAATGTATAAAAGGTTCAATCATAAATGATAGCCTCTTTATCGCGCTATGATAGCATTTATCTGGACTTAATCAATGTTTGATCTATTAGGAAGAAGGCCAAAACAAACTATGCTATGAGATAAGAATAGATTGTGCTTGGACTAGGAAAAGCGTGCATGCATTGTAGACCTGAAAACTAGTTGACAGAGTGTGAACTTTGGCATTACCTCGAATTGTAGGAGCCAATTGTTTGCTCCTGAACCATACCCCCTGTGGAAACGGTATGCTGGCAAACTGCCATCTAGACAAACTGCATTGCAACAATATTTATATTAGGAAAAAACAAGAATGATGTGGAAATATTTGTGTTAAGAAATCATTGTGCCATTTTCATTCTACGAACCATTCTCAAATGCCTCATATCCATGATAAAAATGCACTTTACATGAGGCAATATCGTTTCTGTTACAATACAATTCCTTCAGCACGATACTAAGGCAAGTAAGATAGATCGTTCAAATCTATAAAGACCAGTAAAAATTTATCTCGGACCAAAAATTAGCATAATGTTGTGAAAACATTCTTCATAAGAAAAAATTCTGTACATTTTTTACAATCTACAAGCCTTCCACTTTACATAAAGACAATGTCGTTTCTGGTATGATACAATTTCTTCACCATGGTAAGAGAAATTATTTATGAAAGCAGAAACTCGTCAGGCAAAATGAAATCCCAAATCAAAAGAGAGAAAGAAGAAGTGCAAAAAGAAATGCTGATTAAGCAGCAGATTATGAGAACTATAAAGAGATGATAGCCAATCAGTTTCAGCATCCGAGATATTAGATAAATTTGATATTGCTTCTGGATATAATTGTGTTTTAGTTTTTTTTTTGATGTTTTGGATCACATTTGTGATTCATCATCAGAATGTAATTCTACAGATTCTAGCATTCATTTACATTCTGATGATAGATCATGAAGTGTGATCTGAAATGTAAATGAAAAGACTAAAATACAATATATTCAAAAGCAAATGTCATTCTACAGTTCCTGGCACTTATTTACATCATGATGATAGATCAGGGAGCTAAAACACAATTATATCTAGAAGCAATATCAAATTTAATTTATAGATTGTAGAAATCTTATATCATTGATAAATATTATCATGCAGAAATACATAACTATAGACTTGATTTTTGGTATAACCCTGAACTAGTTCGTTTTTTAAGACATTTTGCCCCTGCTGTTATCCAAAATCTAGAACACAATCCATACTGAACTCTAGAAGGTTTCAGATTCAAAATGAGAACTTATTAAGGCCATAGCAAATTTTGCATACTTCTGAATACTTAACTATCTGTCACTGAGATTGAATTAGAAGATGCAATAGGATCTTCCTAGTCTTGTGTTACAGGGATTTAAAATTTGAGCTATATCCAGAAAGAGCGAATTGTTATCAGTAAAAAACCAAACAGGATATCTGAAGCATTTCAAAGAGGATGTATCATCTGAATACATATATCCACTGCAAAAGACATCTTGATGTTTTGGGACTTACAAGCTCCAATGTCTGCTGCTCTCTCCACCAGAGTCAAATTCACCACCAGCTCATCAGCTGGAGAGGTCTTGGATCTTCTTCTAGACCCCCTGGCTGCATCGATCATTATTGCAGAAACAGTAATAATATATATTACTACTAGCATCTTAACAGATATAATATGAGCCACACTCTTTACTGATTGAGAATTTCCGATAGCACCCATTTTGCTTTGGATCAATTTGTTGTCAAAAAAAAGTAATTTTTCCACAAAAAACAGAACTCGGAATCCAATATTTGTGAACTTTTGTTCACACCAACAGATCAATTGGGCCTTCTGGTACTCACTTTTTAAACGCTTTGGACTGTATTAGCTGTATGCACTAGAATTTAGAACCAAAATTTGGCAGCATGAAATCTTCTTATCCTTATTCCATTTTTCATTAGACAAACAATTGTTACAATGCCGGCTTAAAGCCTCTTCCCGCCTGGATAAATACAAATCTATATCTGCTGAGCTGAAAAATCAATCTCAATATAACTACAAAATCTATTTATAACATTGTTGTATGAGCACTCGTGAAAAGTCCAGTCTTTTTGGGCAAGATGTGTAAAAATCGTCCCAAACGTCTCTCTTAATCCAATCCATTACCACTATCAACAAATTTCTAAGGCGCTATTTCTGTCATCCAATTTTATCCAACTTTTACACCATTTTTAGTAATTTACGAGGCAAATTCTCATAACTAGTATAGTCTAGGTTGTATAGAGACGTAACAGGTAAGATACGAAGATGAAAATATTGGTGATTCCATTGAACGAATGCAGTTGAAAAAGCTGCCATTGCGTGCTAGTTGAAGTAAACTTTTGGTTTGAAGAATTGTCAAATGTTTTATTGGTAAAGACAGACAGATTGAATTTGTAATAGTAATTGTGAGGACGCTCTATCATGAGGCTTAATGCACGACATTAATAAAAAGTTTGTGGAGTGACAGTATTCGCATATTAAAAGTTGTGGAGCTAGGCAAGAATTTTTTCGGGTTCTTAATAACTTCGTGTTCTTGAAGACAAAAAGAAAAAGTGTTGTCCATCATGTTATGTTGGGAGGACCCTACCAAGCTATGTAGGTGCCCTATCAATAGTGTGAAGGTGTGAAAGTCTTTCTTTCTTTTTTTTTTTTTTTTTTATGATGTGAATAAGACTCAATAATGTAAAAGGTCATCTTGAAAAGAATATTTCTTAATGTGTATAGGTACCATTATTCTCTTAAAGACATCTAGATCTTTCACTTCCACCACTGTTTCTTATGTTCGCTCCTATTTATTTCAACTTCAAGTACAAAGAAGGGAGTAGATTGAAGGTGTTTCAAATATTCTGAGTTGTCTCTTTTTTACAATCTTTTCTATTTGTTTTGACTTCAAGTATAAAGAAGAGAGGGATTCACCGCCACTACCTTCTCAATTGCATGCCAACTCACCTCATAAGACGTTATAGTCAAATTTTGAAATATTTATAAATATTTTTCTTGCCATTAGGAAGCTTCTCACCTGAAAAATATAGCAATGCATATAATTGTAAAATAATGAATATTCTCAATTGCCTCTTTCTTACAATCTTTTCTATTTGTTTTGACTTCAAGTATAAAGAAGAGAGGGGTTCACCGCAACTACTCTCTCAATTGCATGCCAACTCACCTCATAAGACGTCACAATCAAATTTTGAAATGTTTATAAATACTTTTATTGCCATTAGGAAGCCTCTCACCTGAATAATATAGCAATGCATATAATTGTAAAATAATGATGTTAATGTTTATAAAGGTCAAATTTGGTTTAGGAGATTTATAAATTATAATAAAAATTTGTTTGAATAAATATCTCAAGTAATGAGTAAATGAAGGTTAAAATTGATTTAATAATGAGTAATTAAGTAAATAAATGTTGGAATTGATTTAGAAGATTTTGATATATAATGAAAATTGTTTGAATAAGTATCTTAAGAGAATTGATGAAATCAAATGAATAATTGATTTTATTTTAGATGGAAAGTTGAGATTGTTTCAAAAGTTGAAATAAATATTAAAAATTAAATGAAAAATAATCGTATTTAATTTTAAATTTGATCAAGACTATTTTTGACAAATATCATTAGACAATTCATCAATTTATTAGCATTTTAGAAATGATCAAATTAATGTCCTTATGTCAATAAATTATGTATCTATCAATAATTTTAGTCTAACATTTGTTGTTGAATCAATATTTTGGTGAAGATGATCAAAGACAACAAGAAAATATGTTGATGTCAAAGATTTTGATTCGAATTGATAATACTTTGTTGATGCTTTATCATTATGACTCTTTAATGAAATATTTTTTTATAGGTCTCTAATTGTTTGAGATGAACTAGAGTTTGTCTAGGAATACAACTCAACACACAAGTTAGTAAATGAAATATTTTTTTCTGCTACGCTTTAACCCAACCTAATGAATATTTTAAAAAAGCCCCTCCCCAATATTGCAAATGTAAACGATACGGAAGCTTTATAATTTGTACTCTTTAAAGTGGATATACAAACTCACGTATATCCCGTAGGTGGTGGCAATATATAGTTACATATACACTATTAGAAAGGAAACCCGGTTTGAAAGTTGTGCCCGAGTTGAGGTTGACCATACTTTAAGGGCCATAAATAATTATTTTGAGTACCAAGAAGACAACGACAGTAAACTACTAAAGTCAAATCACAAGTGAAAATCCTCGTGAAAATGTAAGGATATCAAAAATTGTATTTCACTAAGGGACGATTGATAAATAATTTTAAAAAATAGAAAATTTAAATATTTTTTATTTTAGTTTCTAAAATATTAGAATATGATATTATTGTACGAATAATGAATTAGTTTTACACCAATGAACCAATCTAAAGTTTAAATATTTATTTATGAATTAAAGATATTCTATAAATTACTTTTTTCAATTATGATTGATGTTTTTTTTTCGGATAGTTTTGTAATATCATTTAATTTATTTTAAAATTGGACTTTTAATTTACAATATAGTAGATTTATGAGAACTGTATTTTATATTTTATATTTTATTATGTTAACATTTAAGTTCATTAAAAATTTCAATTATTTATAATATATAACCGGAGAATACACAAGGAAAGGAGGGGGAAAAAATTCAAGTGTACCATTGGTAAGCTATGTTTTTTAGGTTGTTTTTAGACATTTCTTTCCATGTAAACTCTTATTGGTAGTAAGTGTTGCAATCGTCTTGTCATGTCCTATTTAGTGGGAATAAAATGAATGATACAGATGTTTTCAATCGTCTTGCACACTTCATTAGAGACTAGAACGTTGATTTATAAATGAAGTTTTGGAACTTCAGAAAAGAAAGCCTTCCGCTAAAAATGATGAAGTTTGATTAATTGAAATTAAAAAGTTTAATCACTAGTTAACTTGCTTATAATTCTATAACTAATAATATATTTAAATATTTATGTATTCTATTTTATTTGCAATAAACAAATGAAAAAAAAATTGCCAACTAATTGTAACATCTTAATTTTTTTTTAAATGAAAAACTAAAATTTACATAAAAATGAACCCTTCTATTTTTTTTAGTTTTTTTTGCATGCAAACTATTTTATATTCTAAATTAAACCTAAATTCTAATTTATTTATTTTTTTAAATGTTACTTGCTATCTTTTAAATGTTCAAATGAAAATTCTTTGGAAAAATCAAAATCTAGATATAAATGGAACCTTTCTATTTATTTATTTTTTTGCATGCAAATCGTGTTATATTATGGAAAAAGATTTCTATTTTTTTTAAGAATGTAAATCATATCCTATTTGAAGTGTATTAATCTTTAAAGATGAGATATTAGATCAAGATATATATAGAATATTTCTATATTTTATCATTTTTTTTTTGCATACAAATCATTTTATATTGTAAACCTTTCTATATTTTTTCTTTTTACATTCAAAATATTTGTATATTCTAAAAATAATCTAAGTTATAATTAAAATATGTTTTTTTAATGTGATTCTTATATTTTCAAATGTTTAAATGAATATTTTGAATTTATCAAAACTTTCACAATGCATCCTTACTTTTATATTTGAAAGAGATGTAAACCATTAAAAACTATTATATTCTTTACTACTAAATCTACACTCGAAAATGGAGAGGCTTGCGACTTTACATTAAAAACACTAATTTTCATCTATTAATTAATGATTTTTAATCATTAATTAATCATCTATTTTCCTCTAAATTCATTCCCCAAATCATCTAATTAAATTTTTAAAATTAATTAACCTTAATTGATTAATTACCATTAATTAATTAATTAAATTAAATTTCCTATAGTTTAAATTCAAATATTTAAACTTACTAATTAAATTCTTCCAATTAAATTAATTTAATTTCATTCAATAAAGCAAATTCTAAATCAAAAAGAATTCAATTATCTCACATGTTGAAAACTTTAATTAAATAAATGAATTAAATATTTATTTATCTTCAAAGAGATAACTTCAATCAGATCACATGGGTAACCTCACCCACCTCTCCAGTCCACATGGGTAACTTTAGCCACCTCTTCATTTCAAAAAGGTAACTCACAATTAGCTCTTCAGTCAACCAAACTCTATCTCTTCTTTACAAATTGAAGAGGTGGAGTTTACTAATGGCTTCTCCAGTTTCCTTTGATCTCAACCGTTCATCTCCCTATCTCTGGGATTGATCTCAACCGCTCATTTCATCCTCAATTCCTATATAATAAACCCTTCATAACCATTTGAAGGATCCAGGATTTCAAGCTCTCGTACGCCATTACTATGTCAGTTTGATTCTAGCATTCAAGTCATCTTGCGATCACACACCCGTTTCAAATAGAAAATTCTCGACACTTCTCAAGTCATAGACGCTGCCACACCAATACTGAGTATCAAAAATAGCATTTCAGAAGGAGTAGAAAGAGACAATAGAAGCTTCAAACACTTTGGGGTTTGCATTTATTTGTTTTCCTTTTCATTGCTTGTACATTTTATTGGTTACATTTCAAGTTATTCATTTTAGTAGTATTTGTGTATTGGATTTATATCATTTATAAAACCTTTGCTACTAATCCTCGCCTTTGGAAAGCTTGGGTACCACGAATCACAAAAAGAGGCGTACATTTTGGTGAACCCAACGTGAACTTACAGCCCGCGTGAAATTTGGTCATATCTTTCAAACCGCATAGAATTATTTTATGAAATTTTTTTTGCAGGTTGACGCTAATCTAAGGAGGCCCCAAACAAAAATTAAGATTTTTCTAAGTTTTTTTTTTTATATAATTTTTCTGTGATATTTCATAAAAAATCATTTCTAGGCACAAATCAGAGTTTCTTTTCAATAAAATTACATTTTTTGAAAGGTATTGAAATTATAAAGGGGGTTTATTCTTTGTGATTTTAATTTTTGTAAAATTATTTTGTAAAACTAACAGATCTTCTCAAACTGGTCTTTTATGATAAAATAGGTCCCTAGGGCACAAATTAAGGAATTATGATCTAAAACTTTTTTTGCAGGTATCATTTGACATAAGAAAGCTACAGTCCAAAATCTAGATTTTTCAAAAAAAATTATGATTTTTTATAATTTTTTTATGATATTTCATAAAAATTTAATTTTGGACACAAATCAGCATTTCTTATCAAAAAAGTTACATTTTTGGAAAGGTATTGAAATTATAGAGGGGGTCTATTCTCTGTGATTTTAATTTCTATGAATTTATTTTGCAAAAATAACAGATCTTTTCAAACTAGTCTTTTATGATAAAATGGGTCCCGATGGCACAAATTAAAGAATTATGATCGAAATTTGTTTTTGCAGGTATTATTTGGCATAAGAAAGCTACAGTCCAAAATTTAGATTTTTTTGAATTTTCATGAATTTTTATAATTTTTTTATGATATTTCATAAAAATTTAATTTTTGACACAAATCAGCATTTCTTATCAAAAAAGTTACATTTTTGGAAAGGTCTTGAAATTATACAGGGATTTTATTCTCTGTTATTTTATTTTTTCTGAGAAATATTTTCAGAAAAAGAAAGATCTTTGAAAAAGTTTTCTTTTTGTGTGCTCTTTCTTGATTTCTTGGGGATTGAGAAAATGACTACTGGGTAAAAGCACAATAATCTGTCACCCTTTTACAAAGGAAAAGGACGACAAAATCAAAGTTATTCAGCTTCAATAGTATAAAAGTGACATTTATGTTTGGAATTTGAAGATGATGTAAACTAATAAAATGTTTTAAAATGGATGAAGTTTATGATTAAT
>MU226379.1:1031052-1045011 GCA_018584345.1 Thuja plicata | reverse complement strand
TATATATATATATATATATATATATATATATATATATATATATATATATATATATATATATTGATTTTATTAAGACTTTTCTTTTTAAGTTTTACTAAACATAGGTTGTCTGACCATTTAGCGACTTCTATGTTCGGCGCTTCTGGAAAAATAGTAAATTAGGAAAAAAAAATTATGAAAAATATCTAGGAAATAGGTATTTATGTTACCTTTCTATAAAAAAAATAATAAATAAATTTTGATATATAGAGATAGAGTTAGAGCGATCCAAGTGAACCTATGTCCAAATTATAATTAATGTCACTTCATAACTCAATAAACTATTAAATATTCAACCAAATTGAATGAAACCAAATGGATTCTATAGATTTTTGTGTTACAAACCTAAATTCAAAATAATTACGTTCTTATCAGTTTTATAAAAAAATTATGTTAATCAAAGTGAGTGTCACTCCTAAAAAATCCTGATTTTTCATAAAAATAATTTTTGAAAGAGAAGGAAAAATGGATTCAAATAAATTCTAATTTTTTTTAAAAAAATATATTTATAAACTAGAAACAAAATGCTAAAAGTCACTAGTTTACATCATCTTCAAATTCTTAATGGTTTTACGACAATAGATGTCCGAAAGTGAAGTTTTTTTTAAAATGTTCATTTCAGTGTCAAAGTTGGCCAAAAAGTGGGACACAGTTTTGTGGGATCACCCACTTAAAATTGAACACTTGTGCTTGTATGGTGGTGTAGCTTAGTTCATATTTCAAACTTTTGGAGCTTAATCAATTTACCTTGTGTCTTGAGTTTTGGGTGCACTTGCACAATATGTTAGATTAGACACCTTTACATTTTTTAAAAAGGCCTGTCTAGGGAATGCGCTTCTTCCTCGGAGAACGACCTTAAACCGGTAATCCTTCCGATCGGTGTATAAACAAGGCATGAACCAAAGTTTCATCTTATCTAATTAAGCTCGAGCGAGGTGTGTTGATGATAGTCTGGATCGGGTGAATGTCCCTAAGGAGCTAGCGTGGTCAACTAGGCTCTTAAGTGAGTCACACACGTACAAACCGATTAGATAGACGCCACGAACCCTTACTACAACCTTTTTAATTAGAGGCCAACCCGATTTACCTCCGAATAGGTACCTTATTATAGTGTAAGGGGTTGCAGAATTTCCCCCCAAGATTCCCAACATATGTGTCCCAGGGTATTTGTGTAGTGAAAGAGATCTTCAATCCACGGAAACAATACCTGGAAATGACAAAAACACTGGCACCTATGTCGTGGACCTTCGTGTCCTAGTAGTGTGATAATTGTTGTGTGAGCTAACGGACATTCAAACATTGGGCCTATAACATTATATTATGAATCTGTTGACCTAGATTAATCTGATTGTTCATTGTTGAGACCTCGTGATAACCTTGCAACTTGAAAAAGTTGTAGAACATACACATTGTCAGTCTTCATTCTTAAAAAACACAGTGTCTATTGTGCGTGTTTCTTTGATCAGTTTCTAAAAATGTAAAACAAAACATCCAAAGTGTCATAACGAGTCAAACGTGTTAAAGTCTAGGGTTGTCAACATCAACTGTCTTGCAAATCAGAAGCATTGTTCTAAAAATATCAAAATAGTCAAGCAGTGATACCCATCTTTTAGTCTTTTTGAGACTATTTCTCATTTACCACAATTGCCCGCATTGTGCCGCAATTGAAGGAAGTCTGCCGCAGTTAACTTATTTATTGCCACAATCATCTTTTTTATTACCACAATCGGTGATAATGTACCGCAATCGACCATACACTTTGCCGCAATCGGTGGAGTTTTGCCGCACTTGACCAGAGATATTTTACACCTGTTTTAACCTAAAAACCTTGAGAGAACTCTTCATTTGGTGTCCAAAACTAGTGTCTATCCCAGGAAAACGTGAAGAACATTATGTGAACCTCTAAACATTAAAGATCATCCCTTCTCTGTAAAGCACGATTATTGTCAAAAACATTGTTAGTTCAAAAGCTTAGACTCGAAATACCTTGATCTCATCATATCAAACATCATCATCTTTATCAAAGTGACTTTGTCCAAGGCAAAGGTTGACAAATCTTATCTTTTTATATCATCACCGCTTTGAGATCAAGATATATCAAAATCTATCCTTAGAATTACCCTTGTCCAAAACATAACTCGGACTTCCTTAGAAAGGATTTTCTTCCTTGTTTGTTTTGTATCACTTGTTTTAGTTACAAAATTTGGACCACACTATGTCTCAAACGCCTCATGGAGGGCCTTACACAAGGTTAAAGGCTAGAACACAACCTGATGAGTCATATATCAACAGATTCCCCGCTTGGGAAACAGAGAGAGAAGACGACCCCTTTGTAAACACTAGTTCTACTCTGTTCATTGAACAACCCCGTGGGGCAGCTCTTTGCCAAAATGTCACAGAAGAGGAACTAGAGGATATAGAGCAAGATGCTTATTCCACACAAGTAGTTGACATTGTTGTAGAGAGGAATCTCGAATGCTTCTTAGCCATGCTGATAAAGAAGGGAGTCAAACTCCCCACTGAATTCAATGTATCAACCATATGGCCTGAAAACCCTCTCGCATGTCAAAACACTACTCAGCCTCCTTAGATATTGCTTGTTGTCTCTCAAATCTTCCCACCATTGGTAACACCCACATTGGCACATACGATATCCAATCAAACTAATTGCACAAACCAAACCAGCACATCTTCCTCTCAAATCATGATAGGCTCGCAACTGAGTGCACTTGTGGTTACTAGTATGCTCCCACCTTCGGTCACATGGCCGGGGAAATCAAGCTCTCAAGCTATGCCTTCCATCACACCAAACACCAACTGTTCTTAAACTATGTCACTACTGCAGTCAACTCATACTAGTCTTGGGATCAACACCTCATGCCCACAGGGATCCATCCCTGCAAGTACAAATTACAGTCAATGCCCACCCAAGGCTACACCTTTGCCCATTTTGACATCAATCTGACCTCTGCAACACCAACCCCAACTTCAGTTGCCTCAAATCCAACCTCCACAATAGCAACCCCAGCTTCAGTTGCCTCAAATCCAACCTTTGCAACAACAACCCCAACTTTAGTTGCCTCAAATCCAACCCCAGCTTCAGTTGCCTCAAAACCAACCCCTGCAACAGCAACCCCAGCTTCAGTTGCCTCAATTCCAACTCAGCAACAACAACCCCAACTTCAAACCCAACCTCAGCAGTAGCAATATCAACCCCAGCAGTATCAACCCTAGTTTTAATCACAATAGAAAACACATGAAAGCCCACCATGGGCTACTCATGTGCCCCCATTTCGAAATCACCGGTGGGAAATCAATATCAAGTCCCCAGGATGAAATTCTATGTTCCTACTCAAGGGACACAGAGGCGCGGCCTCGTACCCACTACAGCACAGAGGAACGTCCTCACACATCAACCTCAATATCAAACGGACATGTTAATGCAACAAATGCAAACCCTTCAAACCCAAATGATGGATATGCAAAATCAGGGGCAAACTAAATCCTACACCGTAGAGGATTTATACCCATACCCCTTTGACCATTATCTCCACATGTCTCCATTCCCAAATCACTTCTCGATACCAAAATTTGACAAATATAGGGGCAATACCGATCCTATTGAACATATCTGAGAGTTTTTTGCTAGTTGCATCAAAGTTGCCCATGATGAGACATATTTAATGCAACTGTTCCCACAAATCTTGGTCTAACCAGCAATGGAATGGTTCTCACATTTACCTCATGGCATACAGTCTTGGGGTGAACTGGCTGAAAATTTCATAGCTCACTTCCATCATAACATCGAGCGCAAGGTCAACATCAAGGACCTTTACGATATCAAACAGAAGGATGGAGAGTCTTTTGTGAAGTTCCTATAGAGATGAAGGAATACATCAAACTGCATAACATATGATGTGCCTGAACAAGACCTAATAGTCATGTTTGTTGACAATCTAATTCCAGATATGTCATTCACAACATAATTACAGTTAGCTCTGAACTTCACACAACTCATCGAATGAGGAGTTTGTTGTGATCAGAACTTAGTCAAACGAGGAATCCTTGCAGATCCAACACAAATGAATACAAACAAAAATGCAATGGACAAAGCTAAGAGGTGAAACAAAAACAAAAATGTCACTAGCGATGGTGTCATTGATGTGAAGATAGTCAACTACGCACAACCTAAGGTGTCACTACAAGGTGCACCTGTGGCCAACCAACAACCCACAAGGCCCACTCAATAAGCATACACCCAAAACCAACCTCCCCCTGTACAAGTGGCCGCTATGTCAAACAGTCAACAACAGAATCAATGCAGACCACGGTTTCAATTCAAGCAATGAGATTTCACACCATTAGGAGAGCCGATAGAATCAGCTTTACGCAAATTGATACAACCAAACACTATCACTCTCCCCGAAATCAGGGAATTTTAACAAGATGCAAACAAACCAAGGTGGTATAATGACAAAGACTTATGTGAGTTTCATCGAGTGAAAGGGCACAAAATGTCTAACTATTTCCATTTAAAACACGCTATCCAAGATTTGATTGACACAGGGGTCATCGATGTGACAAATACCCAAACCAAAGGCACAACTGATCACACTATCTTCAATGATACCTTTCATTATCAAAACAAAGGAAAAGCCTCAGGGTCTGGTGGACAGACAAAACAAGTCAACTATACATATGCCAACCATGATAATTTTATTAATTGCCTCAACCCTTCAAATAACCATGTGGCTACAATCACTATCAAAGACCAAGGTAAAAAATGTGTTGTAACAATGTGTCCCGCTAGAGTTGTCTTGCAAGGAGTACCATCCTCATCTATTGTATCTGCCAATCCTAAAGCAAAATTAGATCCACAGCCAAGCATAGTGGATCAACTAAAGCACACACCTGCCTAGATCTCCATGTTTGACCTATTGCGCATATCTCCATAGCATAAAATGGCACTTGACCAATCCCTTCAGAATGCAACAGTCCCAAGGGACATAACACCCGAGAGCTTCCAAATGATGTCTAACCATATAGTTGCTAACAAACATGCCACATTCACAGACCGTGATGTGTCACCGCATAAACCCCTGCATAATGATCCTTTACACTTACTGGTCCAAGTCCACAAAAGTGCTATCTGTAGGGTCCTTGTTGATGGTGGAGTTGGGTTAAACATTTGTACTTTAAAGTTAATGAAGCAATTGGGCTATTCAGAATCAAGCATTGATGTCACAAGGAGGATAAATATTAGAGCTTATGATGAAGAGGAAAGGTCCTCTAAAGGTATTATCATTCTACCTATCAGTATCGGTCGAGTGGTCAAAAACACTCCCTTCCAGATCCTAGATCTTGAGTGGGATACAACATGCTACTAGGGAGACCGTGCATACATGAAATGCAAGCCGTGCCTTTGACGTACCATCAATGCATCAAGTTCCCACACTAGGGAGAGGAAATCATCATAGAGGGAGATCCCAATCCTTTCCAATACTATAATGCGGTCCAAATCAACACTGATAACCAAGTACCCTCAAACCAAGATGCCAACATCCCATCCTCTTCAAATTCAAATCCTAAGGATGTCATACAGACAACAGGAAAGATAGTCATTAACCAAGATGTGAGTATCCCCTCCTTTTTAGATTCAAATCCTAAGGATGTCACACAGAAAGTGGGAAAAATATCCATCGCTGACAAAGGTTGTGGTGAGTACAGATATGAAGAGGCTTTCACCATCACACACATGCCTCAGAGCCCGAGAACTTATGGCATGCCACAACCTATTATTATAACAGAAACTTTGTAGCCTGTTCTATTCAGATGTCCGCCCACAACCTTCGTTAGATGGGGAGACATAGCAGAAGAAAAGTCATTTGAACAAGATATCAGTACATGGTTATACCAAGACCCACAAGAGACAATCTGACAAACCCTACCCCTGTCGAACTATGGTAATGGTTATATAATGTTACAAAGATTCAGGTATGATGGTACAACCGGCCTGGGGGCAAGACAACAAGGCATAATGGAATTGTCTCTCCTGCCAACCTAGAGAAACAAGAGAGGGTCAGGCTATGGGAAATAAAGAGCCGATCCTATAATCCAAGACATCTAAGTTGATCAGGAACAAATAGTGGAGATACACCAGGGGCACAACATAGAACATGTCTTGATAAGCAACATACTAGCACAGTTGTTGCCCATCGAAGAGGGAACCACACAAACCCTAATAGACCTCCACATAGCAATCGATGATAACGAAGGAAGTGAGACATCTGACGAGCATTCTATCAAGAATGAATCCCACAAGTATGAGTCATTGATCCCAGATTATTCCCCTCGGTCAGACACTATCATAAACCTAGAAGACTTATTTGACCAACTATCCATTGTCAAACAACCCTGCATAGATAAGCATTTCATTTATCATTCCTCCAGTGGTGCATCCACATCATAGTCTAGTTTTGTAGGAACCATATATGTAGTCCCTTTCAATCAACTAGATTCAAACAGCCACGAAAGTATCTGTCTTGTACACCCAGAGCTAATAGAGTGGGATCAACAAGGACCACCTAATTTAGATGTCTTCGAGAACGATGAGGCTATTTTTTATTTCATGGGACTTAGGGAAGGCATGCCATCAGGAGACCATAAGGTAGGCTTCGCCATTGACCTCGATAAAGCGGCATATTTTGGGGAGGCGGCTCCTTTTTCCAGTCCACAAGAGAAAAATGAACAAAAAACTGATAAAAAGCTAAAACAAGATGTATCTTCTAGGGAAAACCTCACTGAGGCGCTAGAAGATGGAAAGAAGGAACTCCTCCCCTTGATAGAGGAAAAATTGGCATTACTAGCAAAAGAAACAAAGGAAGTCAATTTGGGAGATGACAAGAACCCAAAGAACATATACTTGGCAAAATCACTCACCCCTAAGGAGAGAGAACAATTTATCAGCTTCTTTAAAGCAAGGATGATCAATTTTGCATGGTCCTACTCGGATATGCTAGGGTTAGATCCATAGCTAGTACTACACCATCTCTCGTTGCTACCCAATGCCAAACCTATCAAGCAGAAGTTGAGAAAGATGCATCCCCATGTTGCATTGCTAGTAAAGGCACAGTTGAAAAAGCTCCTAGATGCCAAGTTCATAAGACCAATACCATACGCAGACTGGATATCTAACTTGGTGCCAGTTACAAATCACAGTGGTTAGATACGGATTTGCACAAACTTCAAAGATCTCAACATAGCTTGTCCCAAGGATGAATTTCCCTTACCCCACATTGATATGATAGTAGATCTAACCACTGGACATCAAATGCTATCACTCATGGATGGCTTTTCAGGGTATAATCAGATAAGGATCACGCCAGAAGACCAACATAAAACAACTTTCACATGTCCTTGGGGCACTTACTGTTGGAACGTCATGTCGTTTGGTCTCAAAAATGTTGGCGTGACATATCAAAGGGATATGACAATTATATTTCATGATCTCATCCACAAAATAATGGAAGACTATGTGGATGACATATTAGCCAGGTCAATGCTTCACAAGGATCATCTACAAGTATTGGGACCAATCTTTGATAGAATTCAGGAATTTGAGGTCCATTTAAACCCAAAGAAATGTGCATTCGGTGTCATAGCAGGAAAGCTATTGGGGTTCATAGTGTCACATAGAGGCATCGAAGTAGACCCAGAGAAATTCAAAGCAATATTGGACATGCCTCCACCATCAAACCTAAGGCAACTAAGAGGGTTACAAGGAATGATCCAATCAATCAGGCGCTTCATAGCTCAGGTAGCAGACAAGTGCTACCCATTCCAACATCTACTGCACAAAGATGTCAAATTCATATGGACTGAGCAATGTGAACAATCATTCCAAATATTCAAGGACTACCTCCTCAAGTCTCCTATATTGGTGCCACCAGTCCAAGGTAGACCACTGCTTCTGTATATCTCAGCAACGGAGTCAGCATTAGGTGTACTCTTGGCACAACATGATGATGCAGGTAAAGACAGGTCCATCTACTATCTAAGAAGAACATTGGTTGGATATGAGCTCAACTATATGCCAATTGAAAAGTCATGCCTTGCAGTTGTCTTCGCTTCCCAAAAGCTGAGACATTATATGTTGAGTCACCAAACAAATTTGATCGCACATATTGATCCTTTAAAGTACATCCTAAGCAAAGCAGCGCTCATCGGACGACTTGCGAAGTGGGTAATGATCTTAAGTGAGTTTGACATTGAGTACTTAAACAGAAAGGCCATCAAAGGGCAAGTGATCGCGAATCAACTAGCAGAGGCACCCATTCAGGACCATCAACCTATTATTTCTAACTTTCCTGACGAATCTATTATGACACTGCAACCAGCGATCGATGTATGGCAACTCTATTTTGATGGGTCGTGCACAAACCATGGTGCGGGGGCAGGGATAGTGCTTATCACTCCAGATCATGATACAATTCTAAAGTCTTTCAGACTCAACTTCTCATGCACAAACAACATAGAAGAATATGAAGCACTGGTCATCAGTCTAAAAATATCAATTCAATGGAGAATCAAAAACCTTAAGGTCTTTGGAGACTCGCAGTTGGTCATCAGTCAATTCAACAATGATTATACGACCAAAGATGAGAAGCTCATACCATACAAAGTACAGATGGAAAAAATATGCACCAAGTTCCATTACATCTTCTTCGAGCAAGTCCTGCGAGCATAGAACAAAGCTACAGACATGATGGCTACCATAGCATCATGCATTGATATGCCAGGCAACGAAACAAGATTCCAATTTCTAGTTGAGAAACTCTTGGTGCCATCACATCAAGCATCCATCACAGAATCAACATGCATCCTTGTTGGTCCTGAAGACCCATGGTACCAAGATGTCTATAACTACCTCCAAAATAGTGTCTTACCCCCCAACTTGTCTAGGAACCAGATAAATTCCCTCATCCGCCAAGCATCTAGGTATACCATCCTCTCAACTACTTTATATAGACGAAGTCTAGATGGAATGCTACTATGATGTCTCACTTCCACGGAATCCCAGAGAGCTTTGTACGAGGTACATGAAGGAATTTGTGGAACCCACGGAGGTGGCAGTAGCTTAGCTAAGAAGATCATCCACATGGGATACTATTGGCCCATAATAGAGACAAATGCACACAAACATGTATAAAGGTGTAGACAATGTTAGATTCATGGAGACCTCATCCATGCACCAACCCAGGAACTAAATCCTATCACATCACCATTGCCATTTTCCATGTGGGGATTTGACCCAGTGGGAAAAATTACACCTTCTTCAGCAAATGGACACAAATACATCATAGCAGCAACAGAGTACTTCACCTAGTGGGTGGAAGCAATTCCTCTCACTTACATAATTGGAAAGTAAATAGCAATGTTCATACTTAACCACATTATCTATCAACACGGGATCCCTCAAACTATCCTGACAGATCATGGTACACCTTTCCAAAACAAGGATGTTGAAGAGCTATGCGAACAATTCCATATCAAGCAAGGGTTCTCCTCATTTTATTATCCTCAAGGGAATGGCCAAGCCGAAGCTACAAACAAGACAATCTTGAAAATATTGAAGAAAACAGTGAATGAATCAAGGCGAGACTGGCACTTACAGCTTAGTCCTGCATTATGGGCATACAAAACTAGTGTGAGAACACCTACATGAGCCACTCCTTTCTTCCTATTCTATGGACCAGAGGCGGTATTACCCCTCAAAGTGGAAATACCATCCCTAAGGATATCTTTGAAGAACCTGATTACAGATGAGGACTACAGAGTAGCAAGGCTCAGTGAACTGGAGTTACTAGATGAAAGAAGACAACATGTCTTCAACCACTTACAAGGCTATCAGAATCACCTTAGAAGAAACTATCACAAGAAGGTGAAGCCACGAACATTTGAGGTAGGAGACCTTGTCCTCATGGAAAATCAAAAGAACCAAGCAGAAAGAGTCAAACCTAGAAAGTTTGAGCCTAACTAGCTAGGCCCATTTTTCATTATCATCTCTACTTAGAGAGGGGCACTCATACTAGCGACACTAAAAGGAGATCAGCTCCCTGGATACATCAACAACATGCACCTCAAGAGGTTCTACCCTTGAGGTCTCTATGGTTAAGGCACCGATCTACATATCTAGAAAATACCAAAAAAAATTCAGAAAATAAAAAATGTTACCTTGGTGAAAACCTGGCAAACAGGTGCCTTGGCGACAATAAAAAGAATAAAAAAAGCAAAAAAAGTAAAGAGAAACAAAATCACTCTCTCAGTGAAACCTGAAAAATAGGCGCCAAGTGATCAAATCCAGCTTCACCATCAATGAACTCCAAAAGCTTGAGCACACTTCAAATGTAAGACTAACTACCCAAGCTATATATAGAAGCACATTCCCCTCTGAGCACCAAGCACTTACCCATGGTTATTACTAGTCCACCAGACTGGGGGGCGATTCTAAATGGCTGGAAAAAATCCAAAAAATTGGAAAACTCATCAAAATCCTAAAAAGATCAAAATGTCCTGAGAAAATCAATCTTCATCAAAAACATTCAAAAAATTGCAAAATCCCAAGAAATAAAACCAACTCGGTTATCAAAAGAGCAAAGGGCGATCACACCCAGTCAATCAATGTCACAATCATGAGCTTTGTGAATCAAGCATTGGGCTCATCTGACACAGCTTTATCAATCTATCAAACCCATCAGCAAGCAACTGGTGACCAAGCCAATCTATCAAATGTCACAATCATGAGCTTTGCGAACCAGCATGGGGCCCATCTGACACAGCTTGATCAACTGCCAACACAATCACAATCAATCAATCAAAACATATCAATCGTCTTACACAGTGATTGATACGTGCAAACCAGACATGTCATTCTTATATGAATAATCTATTATTGAAACCAGACACACTCAAGCAATCAAACCAGTCAAGCCTATCAAAGAGTCAAGCCAATCAAGAGAATACAACTGCATCGAGGAACCATCTAAAAATGTTTACTAGGTCAGTCTGTCGGTCAGATGTCAGTCTATATTTTGCGGTTATGTTCTTACGCTACTCCAGGATCCGCCATGTGAGGAGAGTAGCTATGATAGATCATGACTTATTTTCTTTTATTGTTGTTTGTTGAATGTTCACTTCAATTTTAGGGCCATGATGATTTTGGATAAATGCGGTAGGCACCGTCACTTATCTAGCAACCGCGCAATTCCATGATCTGAGCTTAACCCTGGGAAAGAATTGGATATTTTTTCTCTTTTATTTGCTTGTTTAGTTTATAGAATCAAGATCTCACAGCGCTATTTAGATGGACTTTGAGTGCGTTGGAGTTCTATCTTGGTTTCTATGGTCTTTTCTTTTATTTTGCAATCAAGAGCTCGCGATGCTATCCAGATGGACTCTAGGGGCATAGGAGTTCTATCTTGTTTTCTTTGGCTTTTCTTTATGAAATCAAGAGCTTGCGGTGTTATCCAGATAGACTTTGGGTGCATAGGAGTTCTATCTTGGTTTCCTTTTTTTAGTTAAATTTAGAGGACAAAGCGGTATCCAGATGGTCAATATCTGGGTGCTTTTGGCTCTCTTTCTTTTCAAACAAGGAACATAACTAAACCCAGATGGTCAATATTTGGGTGCACTAGGTTCTCTTTCTATTCAATCTCTCTACTCCTTCCTCTAATCAAGAGGTTGTGGCGGTATCCAGGTGGTATGTGATCTAGATGCATTGGACGCTCTTCAGAATTTCAAAAAATAAAAAAAGATGCAATGATGAAAAATATTGGAAATAGGGGCAACGACTTGGGACACTCATCCTTTCTATCAAATCATATCTATCAAAAAAATAAAAAATTCCTTTCTATCATTCCATATCTATCAATCAATCCTAGAGATCACATTCCAAACTAACTTCCTTCTAACTAACAAATGCATTACTCAAAAATTTTGTGCATAGTAGATTGCATTCATTTATTGCATAAGAAAAATCCAAAACATGTGCATAGTAGATCATATAATCAATGCATCCATCATAGCTAACATAGGAATGCATTCATCATCATCATATAGTGATTCACTTTTTCAACAAATTAATGCTCATCTGACGCATTTTCTATGCTTAATTTGTTGAGGGGGCATATAGTCCACTTGCTATCACTAGGGCAAGCTGGAGCAGGATCAAATCTGAAAATTCTTTGACACACTGCGAAAAGTCACATCGCATCAAAGAGGGGCAAATATAGACACTCGAAAATAGACAGGCTTACGACTTTACATTAAAAACACTAATTTTCATCTATTAATTAATGGTTTTTAATCATTAATTAATCATATATTTTCCTCTAAATTTATTCCCCAAATCATCTAATCAAATTTTCAAAATTAATTAAATAATTAATTTTATTTAATTAATTAATTATCATTAATTAATTAATTAAACTCAATTTCCTATAGTTTAAATTCAAATATTTAAACTTACTAATTAAATTCTTCCAATTAAATTAATTTAATTTCATTCAATAAAGCAATTCTAAATAAAAAATAATTCAATTATCTCACATGTTGAAAACTTTAATTAAATAAATGAATTAAATATCTATTTATCTTCAAAGAGATAACTCCAATCAGATCACATGGGTTACTCAACCCATCTCTCCAGTCTACATGGGTAACTTCACCCACCTCTCCAATCCACATGGGTAACTTCACCCACCTCTTCAATTCAAAAAGGTAACTCACAATTAGCTCTTCAGTCAACCAAATTTTGTCTCCTTTTTACAAATTGAAGAGTTGGAGTTTACTGATGGCTTCTCCAGTTCCCTTTGATCTCAACCGTTTATCTCCCTATCTTTGGGATTGATCTCAAGCATTCATTTCATCCCCAAATCGTATATAATAAACCCTTCATAACCATTTGACGGATGTAAGATTTCAAGCTCTCGTGCGCCATTACTATGTCAGTTTGGTTGTAGCATTCAAGCCATCTTGCGATCACACATTCGTTTCAAATAGCAAATTTTTCACAATTCTCAAGTCATAGAAACTGCCACACCAATACTGAGCATCAAAAATAGCGTTTCGAAAGGAGTAGAGAGAGACAATAGAAGCTTCAAGAACTTTGGGGTTTGCATTTATTTGTTTTCCTTTTCATTGCTTGTACATTTTATTGGTTACGTTTCAAGTTATTCATTTTGGTAGCTTTGTGTATTGAATTTATATCATTTGTAAAACCTTTGCTACTAACTCTCGCCTTTGGAAAGCTTGGGAACCATGAATCACGAAAAGAGGCTTACAAAATCTTCTCTTTATTTAGTTTGGTTACATTATGCATTTTTAAAGATTATTTTATGTTGAAATTTTAGTATTTAGAGTCATAACTAAACCCTTTCATGATTGATATTAAATTTGAAATTACTTACAAATATTGTGTGAGACCTGCACTAGACTGTTATAGTTTACTATTTTGTTTTCATGCTTTCAGCAGTTTATGCTTTGACATACCTTGACTATCAGCGAGACCTTTTGTACTTTTGAGGATCGGTGGAATTCTGTGTTATATATTTAGCACCTGATTTTGTAATCAGGGTACTTTTGAGATGTTTTATGTTCTGATTTAGTTCCAGCTTATGTTGATGTTTTATATGGATCTAAATGTATGAATGTAATATGATGAAAATGGTTTAGGAAACCGATGCTAAGATGTTTCAAGTTCTAATACAATGTGGTTTATATGCTTGCTTATATTATTGACGTTATGTTATGTTTCATATCATGTTGTTTTGGATCTACTGATGTGTGCATTGAGTGTGCAGGAAGAGTTGGCCATGGATCTAAATCGGGGACCCAGTACTGGAACCTATGTATATACCTGTG
>MU226379.1:1004096-1017005 GCA_018584345.1 Thuja plicata | reverse complement strand
CCACATGCCTTATTAATGCCTTCATTAATATGAAGACCTTAAGCCCATGTCTCTCCCATGCCTTATTAATGCCTTAGGCATTAATAGCTCTTACATGTTCATTTATTGGGCCTCCTAATTCATAAATAAACCTTGTCCCCCCTCTCTCTCTCCCATTCTTCTATAAATAGAAGCCTGTTTTGAGAGCAAATAAGCCTTCACTCAAGATTAGAATTGCATTTTTATGCTGCCATTTTCATTCTAGAATTACATGCTATTTCATCTCATGCTAGTTTATCATTGTTATTTCATCATTTAGAGCTAGTTTGTATGCTTTTACCATCATTTAGCTTATTTTCAATCAAAATCCTTCATGCTAGGATAGTATTGGTCACTGATTGGGAACATATTCTGAGGGCTGATATGTAACTAATCACACTCCTTCTAGTTAGAAGGAAATAGATCGATTTTAGTGGGTTTCCTATGTTTTTCATGTTTTCACTAACCCCATGATGCTAATATTATGATCTATTGATTGTTTGTGTCCATTCCGACAGGTACCCATTTACACACGAACATTTTTCAGCCCTAGGGGCTTTAAATTTGTTTTTGGAGCCTTTCTAACTTCTTGACACTAATTTTTCTCTATCTGAAGCATACAGAGGTATTTTTCTGACTTTTTTATATCGTCAAAAAGCTCTTTCTAAGATCTTTCCGATGATGGAAGTTGGGGTTTTGGGTTCTGCCATTTTGATAGTGTTTTTTGCTGTCAAATTCGAATGTTTGGTTTTGCCTTCTGGGAGCCATATCTTGCTCATCCAAACTCTATTTTTGGCAAACCAGATATCATAAGAAAGCTGGTTCAGTGAGTTTTTCAGTTGCAGGGGTCTTTTTTCCAGATTTTTCTCTAGGTTCTTTCTCCTCTGAGTTTTTCTCTTTCACACATTAGCGGATTACTTGGGTTCTATAGGTCCTGGGATCTCTTCTTTTGTTCTTCTATCTCACTCTTCTTTCTGACTTGTGAGCATTGTATGCTTCTCTTCTGTAGCATTCTATTTTCTATAAACACATTGAGATAAAGTGTCTGCTTTTGCATATCTGAGATTTTGAGCACCTTGTGTTTGGTTGTACTCGCACTTAGTTATAAAGTGTCATGGGGGATTATGATGTTTTTCCTTTTGTGCTCATCCACCTTTGTCAAGTGAGCATACCTTCCATGACATTAGCCCATGATGTGTGTCTATGATACCGCCCTTTATCCCGTGCTTCTACTTTTGTTGCACTTTTGGTGTTCCTGATTCTTCTTCTCGCAGATGTTTATGGCATTGCATTTTAGTGTTCCTGTCACCCCTTTCCCTATTCAGCATTATGGGGGGGTTCACCTATTGGTTCTATTGCTTCCTTGGTTAGGTTGAGTGATATATGTATTCTATTTTTGTTCTTATGTACTAGGCAAATGCAGTGGCTAGGCACCTATGCATTTCGGTGAGATGGATCATCTACTACATAGACACTCATTCTTTCCTACTTTTGGAGGTCACCTCTTCGATTGATCAACTCTTCAGACTTTGTCTTCTCTACCTGGTCATGTACTATTTTAGTGGGGGTTCTAGAAGTTACTTCTGACAGGGTTTGCAGCTTCATGCTTTGGAGATGCTTCTTTCTCTTTCTTGTTCCTTTCTTTGGGACTTTCCCTAGATTGGAGGCTTGGTTTCCTTCATCTAGTCCATCTCTTTTTGGGGTAGAGTTTTTCCCACTGAGTTTTCCCTATTTCCCTGCTTTACAAAGATTTCTTATATTGGGTACCTGATCATGCCTTGTTGTCAGGACCCTTCTTTCCTACTTTCTGCAGTAGTCTCCTAGGTTTTTGCTTCTCCCTAAGCTTATCTTAAGGGGGGGTGTTAGAGTAATAGTCTCTTGGGTTATTAATTAAATCATTGTGATCTAATTACTAACTCACCTATTCACTTTAGTTGCTTATGCTAACCTTAGGGTTTCCCTTTTAGGGCTTCGTGATTCCTTTTATAAGGATTCACCTCTTTGCTTTTCATAAGGAGTTTTTTTCACAAGCATTGTAAGATCTTGAAACATATTGTTAATATATTGTTTTCTTGTGCATATGATGCCTCTGGATTTTTGGCCTTCATAGTTTTTTCCTGTCTTCTATACTTTGCTTCTTCCATGTGATAGGGTTATGCATGCAAGTGTTCTTGGGATAATAGGGGTTTACCTATTCTAACATGGTATCAGAGCCATCTTGCTGCTTGCTGTTTATGTTTTATTGAAGTGTTTTCAGAAGCTGGAGGTTTTTTTGGCTTTTCAGAGTTTTTATGTGGATTTAGAAGTGGGCTTTGTTTCTGGTCACTTTGGGCTCAAACGGACATCTCCATTGAGCTCAGAGCACCCAAAAACCCCAGAATCCATATAAAACTTGTCTATTTTGGACAACTTGGCTCTAAGACAAAAAAAATTTGGTTTCCAGTGCTGTACTAGAATTAGGGGTTCAACTCGAGGGTTAAAAATTAGCATTTTTAGGCTTGTAGTTACTATTTACTAGTTGTCTAGCATTATTTTGAACCAATACTAGTGCCAGCGCCCAACAATGGGGAGACCGAAAAGAAAAGTGAATGAAAAAATAGTCTTAACCAAATTGGTTAAAACACCAGGTTTCAATGATGAATTCAATGATATTTATGATCTTGGTAGATCCATGGTGATAAGTGAATCATAGATATTAGATATGCATTGTCCAGTAGGGCAAGAAATCCAAATAGGGAAAAATTTACTATTTTTAACACAATATTAAATGCAAGTACAAATAAAATTACATTGTGGGATGCTGGATTGGGATGCATGTCATTACCTGAAGTATTCGCTTGCCCAAAAATTATCATGGTCTACGTCTAGAATTATGATGAAGTTATAAAAGAAATTGTCAATAATAATACTCAAGAGGAAATTTTATCCATAACCGAGGGAGAATTTGTTCGTTTGTTGGACCTAGGGTTTGAACCACAAAACTCAAATATCCATACTGACCTAGGAAAGCTAGTAGAGGAATATCAGAGAATCAATGCAAATCATAAAGATACATTTATCAAAGGTCTAATAGTGTGTGGTGCTCAATTGGATTAGAATTATAAGCCTCCTTATGATTTTAATATTTTTGTGTCATGGGTTTAGGATACTATTTCCTTGCTAACATTTTTCCTGGGATTGGAAAGTAATAAGGAAGTGGGTTCTAGCATTCTTGAAATGATTTTCATATCCATTGTGTTAGAGAACCAGTAATATATAATTGTGTTGAGCATGTTGTTCAATCGATGCAAAAATAATTACTAATGATTAAAAGAGGTCCATGTTAGACATTTAGGTTCACAACCTACTTGTGTTATCTTCTTCTAGAAAAGCGTTGTGAAATGTTGGAGACCAACAAGCTTCAGATTCAGGTCTATAAGATTGATGAGAAGCATCAGCATAGAACAATGTGTCCAATTTATGAATGGACACCTAAGGTAAGAATGCATGATAATAGAAAGAACTACAACCATTTTGTAGAATTATTTTTGGCACCAATGTATAATGAAATTACAAGCAGTCCAATGCCTAGATTGCATGTGTTTTGTCGAGAATGCATTCAACTTGGAAGTCACATACAATTAGTTGATTGGTTCTTCCTGGAAGAATACATTGCGTTAAGGTTTTACAGATCAATAGTAGAACCCTACAAACTTGTAATACATGTGACATAGAGGGTATTTGCATTGGAATATGTACATCAGATGGAGAGCACATATAAACTCTTTAATGGTCAACAAAAGAAGAGCATCTTTCCTTCCTTTCCTTTCTCACGTGGGGGGTTCACATTTGAGAGAAGAGCATTTAGTGCGACACGTGATTTTTGAAAATTTTGATCTTTGTTGTTGATAGTTACTAGCAGTATGATCCAATCAACATCATGCAAAAATGACTTATGGAAACTAAGAATTCTACAAGAAAAATTGAACATCAAAGTAAACCATTGCTAGAAAGGTTGAAAAACATAGATTCATGGGATGAGGTAAGAAAAGATATGGAGAAAATTGCCACTGATAATAATATTTCAATAAAATAATTGTCATTACAAATTGTGGCATTGCACACATAGAGAACAACAGAGTAGACTAGAACATCCTACAGTTTCTACCAAAAAGTTGCTAATCCATCTAAAAAACTATTCCATAAAATATAGTGGAACAATGTAAAGAGAATAATTGGACTCAAAGAAAAATTACTATTTTTTGGATTATGAGGAAGAATCTCGGTGAATCAAAGACCTGTGCAAATCTTTATGAAGTTGAAGAGGATGAATAGTTTAGCAATTTGTGGAATATGGAGCATCTCATTGAAGCATATGACACAAGTGATATTGAAGATAATGAGTATGAGATTAAGGTTAATCTGGATCCCATGACCACTCCAACAGTTACTATAGTCTATGCAAAATTGAGTGGAGTTGATGAGTCCATGAGAGAAAAACATAGCAAAGTGGAAACCATTATAGGAAAAATGTGTTATGAAGCTCATGGTGGTCTAGGTCCCAAAGGATATGGCCCTTGGTTTCTAATTGAGACACCATTACCACCAAAATGTGGTCACAAACCATTCCTTGGAGTTGAATCATCATATTCATCACAGAAAGGTACTACTCAGTCTCATACCCCTGCATCTTCATTTGTGAGAACTTCAAATCCACCTTGTGTAGACACTCAGATTCAATCACAACCACTAGCAGAACATGGTATTCCTATTGGTGGTAAATCAAGTGCCACTACCACCTTTGGGGAATCTGGGGATAGTATTCTAATTAGTATTCAATCAAGTCCCAATGGTGGGGATGGAATGGGTACTAAGTCTAATACTAGTTGTCCTGAACAAGTGCAACAACAAGATATCTCTCACATGAGGCCAATAGTAGTAGATACTATACAAAATCCCAGTGATTAAGGCATTGTGAAGAAGCCAAAGGTTATGACAAAAAAGGTGAGTATAAATCCAACTATATCAATTGCCACTCTAAATCTATTATTTTTATCTTCAAAACAAACCCCTCAAAAGTCTCCAAAAAATCCACTTGCAAGTGACAGTGGGATAGGATTAGGAATGGTTGTTGCTAATCCTCAAAATGCATTAGTTAGAACCACATGTATAGGTGGAGGCGGGTACATCATTATAATTTTTATTTCACCTTTCAAACATTCAATTGCTTCAGCAACCCCATATTTTCATTACAATTATTTCTTTAATAAATTTGCAGAAACAAATAATATGAATATAAAGAAAATAAGAAGACATTGAAGAGGGGTTCCCTTAATGCATCTTTAGAGAAACAACCTGCACCGAATAGGGTATTTCCAATATATGACCCAAACAAATATATGATTGATTTTATTGTTGTTATGCCCCCAAATAAAGATAAAAATCCACCCTAGAGTCAGATAGATCCCTGTGAATTTCACGTTAGCACCCTCCAAATGGATTTTTCCAAAGTTAAAAATGTGGACAAAATTAGTATGTCAAAAAAGACCAATGAAGTTGTCTACACTTCACTACTCAAGGTGGAGAGACAGACAATTAAGCTAGAGAAAAACATTGAAAATTTATAGGTAGACCAAGCTAATGAAAAACAAAAGAGGAAAGCAGCAGATAACAGGTGAATTGAATTACAAGAAAGGATAAAAATATTTGCCTCTACATCAGCAATTACAGAGCAGGAATAGATGGAGGCAAAACTAAAGGAACTGACAAAAAAATTGGATGAAAGCATTAAGAAATTTGACGATGAAAGAGTCACTTCAACAAAGTTAATGGATAAATTGGACAAGGTTAACAAGGACAAGGATAGCAGGATTGTGGAGACTATGGGCCCGAGATCGCGCACTAGAGCTAGTTCCAAGAAAAAGAATCCTAGGGAGGATAAAGATGCGGAGGAGCTCAAGACCTCGGTCAACAATATGCAGATTATGGTCCTCGAAGCTGAGGAACTGGTGAAGGAAATGTAGTTGTTTCTTATGCTGTCCCGGTTGGGTTCTTTTTGCTGTCCCTGTTGTTTTTTGCTGCATCTTTGGGACTTTTTTGTTCGGGTTGTTGCTTTTTTGTTCCTTTCTTCTTTGGTGCTCTAGCATAGCTATTTTTTCTTTTTATTGTATATCTCACTTTATTCTCTAGGTTTCAGGTCCTTGTAAAACCTATTGAACTCTTTTTTTTGTAAAGGTTTTGGGTCCTTGTAAAACCTATTTTTACTTAATCAGAACAAAGTTATACAAAAGCGTAGAGTCTATTGCTACCACAAACAAAAAATCATAGAACCAATTGGAGCGTGAGACAAAAAATGAAAAATATTGGGAAGAGAAAGTAGAGGAAGAGAGAGAAAAAATGTGAACAAATTGCACAAGAGATGCAGAAGGAAAATAATACAATTAAAAATTTCGTAGAGAGATTGAATGACGATATGAATAATACAATGAAGTATTTAAAAGAAAATATTTGGGTGCAAATAATGCAGAGGAGTGATAATTTGTCTGAGTGGTTTGAATCCTATGACAGTCTGAAAATAATTTTTTGGAAGCTCAAATACCACATTGACAACAACACATATGTTTATCTCAAAGAAAATATTGCAAAACAAATTTTGCAAGTAGTCTGCAGCACCAGTGACAACTATTTGGAAGAAAAGGGAATTAACAGCCGCATTGATGCCTCAATAAAGGTATCATCTATCATTCCAAAATGTCACAAACTAAGGGAAGGAAAAGAAATTTTAGAGAAATCTAGCAAAAAGAGCATTAAGCTGCAAGAAAAGATAAACAAATTGATAAATCTTGGTTTTCCGAAGAGTGTTAACACATCAAATAAATACATTGGAAAAGAAGCTTTCATAGAAAGGATGGAGGAAAAAATGAAGTATGATTTAGATGTCCTTCCTAAGGACACATCTCCTCATAGATTTTTAATTTTCATTAAACCATTGACAACTTTGATTGTATTAGTGGATGAAAAAGTGGTTTCAAGTCACTCTTCCAAATATGAATTGTTGAAGAAATCGTAGGTGACTTACCATAGTTCAAAACAAATTGGACTTCCATGGGAAGAAGAGTGGAGCACCCTAAAAAAATTGGCACAATGATCTCATGAATCATAATATGTATTGCTTAGCTTTTTTATTTTACTCTTAATTTCAAGGTTTTCCGCTTTTCTCTATTTGGAATATGACATAACTTGAAATAACTCTATTTTATGAACTCAAAAAATGCAACACCCACTATTAATATATTTTTTGAAGAGGAGAAATGTAGCAATTTCTAAATTGCTAATCCAACCTATGTTGGTCATAGATACCTCCAGGCTTGTAAAATTGTATTGAGTTTGAGTCTTCACATGTTGTAAATTGACCTGAAGCTATTGTTTCTCCCTTGTGTCTATAAAAGGGAATTCAAGGTTATTTGAAAAGGGTTTTAAAATTATGTATTAAAATATGACTTTTACATACAGAATCATACAGAGTCACTTATCTATTGAATTAATTGTATCATATGGCTATATTTTGAAAGATTTAATGAAAATATCACCATGTCTAAATAAACATTATGATTACTCTATCAACAAATATTAAACACATTATGCTTTTTCTAATTTTCCTTTTTTCTGATTTAATGTATGACATATGCTCTTTTATTCTGTTATTTTCTATTTTAAAATAGGAAGTTGAAAAATGCAATTGCAAATCTATATTTTAAATGCTATTGACAGAAACATAAGATGACATCAATTTATCAACAATGTTAAGGATTTTGTAATATATTAAATGAATGATGCAATACATTAATAAGTTTAATAAATACCTAGGAACTGCTAGTGCTAGTGCTAAATCTCTTAAAGTTGCCAGTTCATCTCATCATCGACATCTTCATCATCAAATTCAATGCTTCCTTGATTATTTTTTTTTCACTCCAAGTCTATAAATATCCGCTTAACTACAAATCAATGGTACCAGTACATGAGTCACTCACATTGCCAATTGTCCCACTCCCAATTTGGTTTGAAGTGTTGCCCAACCATCTTCTTTCGCATTTGGACCTCCATATTTTCAATTCCCTACTGTAAGGAAAAGTATTGACATCATACCTAGATGTATAGAACCCCAAAAAACTGAAAACTCTCTCATCCTCCACCATACCCAATATCATGCTTTGACATAAATCAACAAGATTGAAATATTCTGATATTGAATCACACGACATTTCACTCTGACCTAGATGTGTACAAATTTTTTTATTGATCCCTCTTCATGGGGATTATCCATTATTTTATGTTGTTCCTTCAAGGTGGTTGTAAAATGACCCGATTTCTCTCTAACAAGAGTCTTATCTAAAATTCAATTTATAGTTACTCCATTGAATTCTTCGTATTTGCAAAATTTCTTTATTAAATTCAATAGTTTATCATGATAATAAGTTGAATTATGGTGATTCCAATATTGAGAAAACACAATAGACATGTCCTAAAGTAGTTTGTCAACATGGAATCTGGATCTAATCTCTGGGGAAATATCATATGTTATTTCCTTCACAGAAGCAGTTACAGACTCAATGATCTTGCTAAACTCTTCCCTTGTAACTCTTGTTACTCACTTCTTCAGGTGCTTTCCTAGTTTCTCGATCGTGGCCATGTAGTGCATTGGTATCTCAACTCCTTTTTACAATGGTGATCAAGACTGATCGCACCCTTGGTCTCCTTGGTTGTTCACCACAATGGTGGTTTGTGACATGGCTTAACTTCCTCATGTATCTTCTATATGTCTAGTGATTATATCGGGCATTATCAACTCGATCTTTTGGTGCAACGACAACCACTAGTTGTAACACACCTTGTACAAAGGCACATAAATGTGTATTTGCATCAATCTCTAAATAGTTATCAGGATTGTTCAAATCTTTTAGTGTTTTCCACATAGAAAATTTTTCATCAATTAATGTTGGTTGAGATCGATAGAAATTATCGAGGGTCAGACATGACATTTTATGCAAATTAGCATATTATACAATATACATAGCTCTTTGTTGGGATTTTTCATAATATTCCTCATTTCCTCTAGCATGGGGAGAAGAGCTACCAAAGTTAAGAGTGTCTCTAGATTACTTAACCTCTAAAGTAGGTCAAAAACTTTTGGGTTATCTACTTTTTTGCGATTTTTGTACATTAGTCCAATCAAGGATGGATATTCTGAAAAAACTTGATGCACTAGTCCATCCAAAGAGATCCATATTGTATCAACATCCTTAAGAAGCTTGTTCCCATCATTTATTCCGTCGGCAAATTTTTTAAATTATAAAATTTTTTTGGGACTTCAATAGAAGTATGAGTAGAGATCTTTGATTAAATCTTCAACATTTTCTACTAGAGAAAACTTGCTCACAATTCTAAGAGCAAGATTCATTATGTGGGCCATACAGTAAATACCAGTCATGTAGGGTGAACAAAAAGCTTTTATCTTTGTGCAAATACCCTTCCTCTGACCTTGCATTACTAAAGCTTCATCTACTCCAACATATACCAACTTTTTGGCAATCGTCAAGTCATCCATAGCTCCATATTCAAGTAAAAAACTCTTTACAATTTGAAATACATATTTTTATTGTCGTACTCTCCTTCATTTTAGAAATAGATGGTAGATGAGGCTGGAGGATTTGATTTTGTACATTATAAACATGCATGCATACCCACGACATTTTATCTACTATCGTAACTTTGTCTAAAGACAATGCAATAAAGTTTGACACTCTTATTTATTTTTTTACATCTTCTTTTCAACCTATGCAAGACAACTTTCTCATTCCCATCCACTGTTTATTTACAAATGAATGTTAGGAACCTTTAGAAAGTGTAATAAAGTATTCATTGATGAGAAGTCTATCATAGTACACCCTCTACTCAAAATATCAAAAAAACAAAACTTACTGAGAAAATTTTCCCATTTGATCTACTTCCTTTGCTTTTCCAAAAATAGTGTCAATAGAACCTTTAACTGTAGCAATATTCATCTTTAATTTCTCATGAAAATAAAATTCATATGCATTCCTTACATGTTGACATTGCTCCTTTTTTTCCTTCTTATCACTGATTTTTCAATTTCATTTATGATTTGTTTTTCGTAAACTTTACCAATATGTTTTTATATGGTGTCAAGTTTTAGCTGCAACCTCTTTTCCTTGTTATGTTTCCAAGTGCAAATCTTACATCTTCTTTCTATTGGAGGCTCACATTGAATTGGATTCTCCATTGGTTCAATGAATGGATACTTTGACACCTAATCAATTTTAAATTACCTTGACAGATCCCATTTCCGATCCTTTTTTTATTTGGATTTTATTTTCCCCTTTCGTACATCATCATCATCATCTATGTAATTCTCACCAAAGTTGATTATATCATTCCAAATATCCTGGGTATCTATCGAAAAATATTCTTCAAGGTCATCATGATCTGAGATATCAGGATCGCAAACTTCTCCAATATCTGATGCAGGTTGTGAATATTGTAGGTGTACTTGTGATGATGTAGCTTCTCAATTTTCACCACCAACAATGCCAATGCCAAAGTACAAAGATAAATTTATGTGTTTTACTGGCCTCTCTTGGTCTTCTCCACATTCAAGAGTCCTACCCTTCTTCCTATTTGACATCTCCAACAAAATAAAGACTGCAAAAAATATTTACTTGTTTAAGAATCCTATAATATAGATGTATGAGGTCTCCTGACTGACCACTGATGGGTCTCCACTCAATAAGAAAACTAAAAATTGCAAATAGATAGAGATGAATTTAGAATAATATTATAACACTTTAAAAAAATGATCACTTACCTTTATTGCAATGGTTGTTCCTGGTCTGGAACTTCTCTATCGATAAGAATTGAGAGCTCAGAATTGACCAAATTGTGTTAAAAAAATGTTTTTGATTATATTTATACCAATCCTTATTTGGAAAATTTGGCGAGAATCTTAAAATTGATATACAATTATTGGCGAACCTTGCTTAATTCTAACATTTTTATGTAATTTCCTAGACAAATATTGTGGGGATTTAGGAAAATATTTTGCAAAATGCTAGGCAAATTGGGTCCTAGTGCCAATAGATCTTTCTATGGTTGTTGATGAACTATGATTGTCGATAAAGACACGCTTCATAAATTTCTGGGTAAAAATATTAAATATATCATTTGGAAAATGTAGATTTAATTGGTGAACCTGTATAGAGAAACAATTAATTACATAGAACTGTGAGTGATTGCGAGGTGCATTTGACCGATTATTTATAAAGTCTGAGCAAAATAAAAACTTGTTTCGATGCATATTAATTGTCAATTTCCAATATGTCGACCTGACATCCCCATTTGGTGAATATTCACCACTAAAGTTTTCCATGAACTACATTTAGTAATCTTTTTAATTCGTCAATCTCTATATGTTGGGCACAATTAGGTTCTAGTAAAACCACCTGATGGAACTATCAAAACTATCAAATGGGGTTGCAATAGCTTTAATTTGAATAAGCTCCACCGCATTCAACCTGGACACCCATTCCCAACTCTTTTTTGACCATATTTTTTTCTACAAAACTATTTTAGAAGAAAGTGAGTGTTGTAAAGCGCTTTACTAGCTATTTCTATATCAAAAGAGTAGCATTTTAGATTATTTATCTAGAATTGGGTGCCAACAAATTAACTCTTTGAATCCAAATCTCATATCAATTGTTCAAATGAAATCTAATAGCAAATCAAATAAACTTAAGATCCAACAGGAAATTGAACTTTTTAATAATTTTAAAAATCTATTGTTGAGTTAAATTGAACAAACAAATATGTTTACCTTGGTTTGGTATTGGGTGGAGTTGGAGCAAATGATTAAAAGTGGTTGTGGCATAATGCTCTGCACTCTTCCTCTGTAAGTGTTCCCAACAAAATAGTCTGTTCATTTCTTTATTCTTCGTGCCTAAAACTTATGCAACATATAATTCATGAAGATAAATTGTTACAACACAACTTTGAGATCGATCACTACAAATGAATCTCACATTTTAAGCCACAGTAGCAAAGGAAGCATAGTTTAAGAATAACTATAATCACAAAACTTCATCATTAGCATTCTCTATTTAAGTAGAACCATCATGAGTAAGGACGCATGCACAAGATATCATCCTAATGCTTGAAAAGAAAGAGCTTGTGCCAGGCTAAAATGACTCACATTCAAGGAAAAGCCTCATGCTCAGACCAACTAACTCCTTTCATGGTTGTGGGTAAGTGTACCAAGATGGTGTGCAAAAAAGTGGCCACCCACTAAGAAAAACCCAAAACACCAATAACCCGAGCGGGTTTCTTTTAATTCAAATGACTTGATCGGGTTATTGTTTGGTAATTACCAAGCCTAGATTCAAATAACCCATCACATTTTTAATGTTTAAAAATGTGATCATATTTTTAATGTTTAAAAACATGACGTGTTTTCAATGTTTAAAAACATGATGTGTTTTCAATGTTTAAAAATACGACATGTTTTTAATGTTTATAAGCTCTATCAAGTGTTAAATCATTAAAAACATAAATCCATACACATATATGTGTATACATATGTATATATGTACATGTGTGTATATATATATTTATGTATGTATTATATATAAGTATATATTTATGTATGTATGTACGAGAGAGTGAGAGAGAGGGCAATTATGGGGGCCATGTAAGAGATAGAGTGAGACAGAAGGTGAGAGTGAGAGATATGAAGTAGAGATAGATGGTAAATAGGGGGAATATATGATGAGAGGAGGGGGGAAGAATGAAAGAGGGTTAGTTAGAGGGAGATGTGTGTGTGTGTGTGTGTGTGTGTGTGTGAGG
>MU226379.1:968699-1003945 GCA_018584345.1 Thuja plicata | reverse complement strand
GGATGATATGGTGAGATGAGGGAGGGGAGAGAGTGATAGATAAGGGGTAATTAAAGGGAGAGATATGAGATGGAGATGGTCCTAGGATGTCTTAAGGGGTCCTAGGTGCCTTGAGTGGTCCAAATGGGTCATCATATGTATTAATAGATCCTCGGATATGTTAATGTGTCCTAAGATAAATAAATGGGTTCTAGGGGACCCTAACATACATTAATGGGTTTGAACGAGTACTAGAACACATTGATGGTTCAAAAGGAATCCTAGGATACATTAAAGGGTCTTAGGATGTTGTAAGGTGTCCTAGGTTTCTTAAGTAGTCCTAAGGGGTCCTAGGATACATTAATGGGTCCTAGGATATCGTAAGGGGTCATAGGTGTCATAAGTGGTCCTAAGGGGTGCTATGATACATAATTACATTAGTTTTTCTTAGGATGTCTTAAGGGGTACTAGGTGTCTTAACTAGTCCAAAGGGGTCCTAGGATACATTAATGGGTCCAAGGATGTCTTAAGGGCTCTTGAGCATCTTAAGGGGTTCCCGTGTGTATTAATAGGTCCTACGATACATTTATGGGTGCTAAGTGGTCCTAGGGTAGATTAATGGGTATTGGGATACATTCATGATTCCTTGGGCATCCTAGGATACATTAATGGGTCCTGGGAATCCTAAGGGGTCCTAGGTGTCTTAAGAGGTCCTAAGATACATTAATGGGTCCTAGAATGTCTTTAGGGGTCTGAGGTTTCATAATTCATCCTAAGGGGTCCTAGGATGTCTTAAGGGTTCCTAGGTCTCTTAAGTTGTCAGAAGGGGTCCTAGGATACATTATTGGACCCTAAGTTATCATAAGAAATCCTAGGTGCCTTAAGTGGTCCAAAGGGGTCCTAGGATACATTAATGGGTCCTAGGTTGTCTTAAGGGGTCCTGGATGCCATAAGTGGTCCTAAATGGACCTAAGATGCATTAATGGAACCTAAGGTTTCCTAGGATACATTAATGGTTTGTAGGAGTCTTAAGGGGTGTTAAGGGGTCCTAGGTGTCTTCAGAGGTCCTAAGATGTCTTATGTGGTCCTAAAGGGGCCTAAGATACATTAATGGGTCCTAGGATTTCATAAGGGGTCCTAAATTTCTTAAGGGATCCTAAGGTCTCCTTATGCATGTGTTAATGTGGCCTAGGACACATCAATGGGTTTTGGGTTACATTAATGGGTCCTAAGAGGTCTTAGGATTTATTAAAGGTTCGGAGGAGTCTAAAGGGGGTACTAAGGGGTCCTAGGAGTCTTAAAAGGTTCTAATGGGTCCTACGATACACTAATGGGTCATACGATGTCTTAAGTGGTCCTAAAGGGGCCTAAGATACCTTGGTGGGTCCTAAGATATCTTAAGAGGCCCTAGATGTCTTACAGGATCCTAGTCTCCATAAATATGTATTAAAATGTCGTAGGATACATTAATGGGTTTTGAGATACATTAATGAGTCCTAAGAGGTCCTAGGATATATTAATGGTTTGTAGGAGTCTTAAGGGGTGCTAAGGGGTCCTGTTATGCCCTGCATCCCCGTCCCTACATTTTGTGTGCAAAATGTTGGGTCCCCCTTTTTTGTTTTTTGCTTGCGGCTTTGCCTTGTCCTCCTTTCCCTTTTTTCTTTCGTTCTTCGGGGTTTCCTTCCCCGGCGTGGTGTTTTGTTTGCTTGTTTTCCGTCTCTGGGACTCTGGTCCCGGAGGTTGCCTTTCGTTGGAAACTGAATTTCGGACTTCGAGATTCTTCGCCATGATGTTCTTAAGGAGCATCATCATGGGGAATCCTCGGGCCCGTAGTCTGGAGGTTTGCTTGTCCGGAGGTTGCTAAAGGAGGAGGAAGGGTTATCTTTTACTGCGGGTATAAATATAACTTATCTGTCACTTTCACATTTACCACGATCAAAACTTCCAAGCACTTAGAGCGATTAACAAAGCGATTCCAAAGCGATTAACAGAGCATTTGCAGAGAGTTTATGATAATCAACGCTTAACATTTCCACTCACTTTCAGGCAAGTGCAAGTGCTTCGTGGAGGTGACTCTGACCGATTGACAACTCGAGCTATTGCAGAGCTCTCACGGTAACCCTTCCCTTTCCTCAGCCTTCTGCGTTCTCAGGTTGGTCTTTCCGCTTCCGCCTCTCTGGTTTTCCTCTGTTTCATTTTTGTTTTGTTTGTTTTGTTTCTCTGTTTCATTTCTTCGTCTGGTTTGTCATTTTTTGGTTTTGCCGCCCGTTGCTGGGTCGGCTCTCTGCCAGAGGGTTGTCCGCCCTCTGCGCAGAAGTGGTTCATTTGTAAAATAGTGTAAATGGCTGTATATATGTTTTTGCCTCGTCTGGTTTTCCCGTGGGTGTCGCTCTGCGTTGTATATCTTGTGTATATCTTGTGTATAGTTGTATATAGTCTCTGTATATCCCTCTACATCTTTGTATATATCCCTCGGCTCCATGTATATCCTTCTGGGTGACTCGACAAGCCGGTCGAGTCGCCTCTGTGTCTAGTTTTCTGCCTCCGAGCTCGCTTAGGGGCAGAAAACCACCTGTTTGAAACTTGGCTCTCGGCTGGCTTACAATAGGCAGTTTTCTCTCTCCTCCATAAAGTCTGTTAGAGCCTTAGTTATGTCCCATGTGCACAATCAATTCTAGCCAAGTGGCTTTCACTTTTCGCGCATTCAGACAGTTGGCTCCACTGTCATCGCCATAACTTCCATTTAATACGTACGCACGTGGCACCCACATGGGCATGGTGACTTGGCCTTTTACGTGTTCTCGCCAACGGTCGCTTCTCTGGGCTTCGGGTCTCCTACCGTCATCCATCCTGTGTCTTCACCCAATGTGATAAAATCTCTGGACCTGGATGTTTAATAAAAATCTTAAAGTTTACGATGTGTTTGCTTTTCGGTTATCTTTGTATGAAACTAACTTTTCAGGAAAAGAAAATGTCGCGGTGGTAAGATCTCTGGACCCCAGAATAATTATTTTAATGTGTATTCTAACAGTTGCCTTGTCTCGTAGGTTCCCAGAGTTCATCTTCCAAACATGTCTGAGGCATCTGCATCGTCTCCACCTGGAAGCCCAGAGCTGCCTTCCGCAACAGAGACCAGGGCAGTAGTAAAATCCAAGATGGAGAAGGCCCTAGAAAAGCTGCCCCTCACCATGAAATTTGTACAAGACAACATCATCGTGGGCTCAAAGATTGAGTCTAAGGTTAAGCTGATAACCGACACCAATGTCGGAACATGGGCAGAGATGCAGGCCTTGGTGAAAGTAATGCACATCCAGCGATAGGTTGGAGATCAATTAGCAATCAACATCGGGGGGTTCGAAATCCTCCAGGCAACTTGCTTCCCATGCTCCATGCAATCTCTGGAGCTTGTCCTAACATTGGCTGCCAACTACAACTCCTCCGTTCGGGCTGTTATGCTTGCGGCCATAGAACCCACGGGATACCCCACTCCTCTGGTATCCCTCGACCCAGACACATTCTGGGCGGGACTAGAAATCCCACAATTTGATAGGGCCACGGTGGTTACAAGGACTGATGCCCTGACCCAGTTCACACAACTGGAGGATGCTGCCCGGGTGTACATGAATACCCACTGGCTTAAGGCCCCAAAGAGGGACCCAAAGAGAATGAAGATAGAAATCCCCCACTCTGAATTCAAGGAGAGCATCCAAATGGGGATAATAGCATTAGCCCAGGTCTTTAGGCAGCCCTCCGCCCAAGAGTTTGCCAAATGGATGTACTATTTCCTCCTCGACATCTCCACCAAGGGAGAATTCTTCGATTGGGCCGCAATAATCTCCAACCACGTTGACTCCCAGTTCTAGCAGTTGAATAGGAAGAAGAAGTTCTATATGTCTTCTTATGTTTTCTGGGCCCTAACATAGCAAAGGCCCCATTCCAATGGCCTACTTACTGATGGCGTGCTCGGGATTGGCCTGGGACAAAAAGCACCGTGGGACCATTTCCCACAGATTCAATGGGAAGCCATTTTCCCCAGTTTCTGCCAGGTAAACGACGTGTTCGTTTACCACTATCTGCTTACACCCACCTGGGATGCCGGATACCGCCTGTCTACTGAGGCAATGAAGCTAGTCCATAGTTATGGACATTACTATATTCAGTTCCAGCAGCACACGTACATTAGGGTCACCGGCTTCTCTGGGAAACCCTACTTGTTGCCCAGACATTATGGGGACAAGATCGTACTATTGGAATATTGCAGGAAAATAATGGAGGTACATGCCTTCTTTTCCCTCAAGAAGATCCCCAACATCCCGTTCCCAATCACCTACGGAAACTATACATGTAGTCTGGCCACCGCGAAGGAGGCAAATAATGAGCTGAAAAGTTATAACTTACAAGAATTTTATCTAGCGCGGAAAAATTTTGATCTGCATTGCAGAATTGCGACGGCAATGCCCTGGGCTTCAGAGCCCCATCGTATACACATGGAGGACTTCTAGGACGACTGCCAAGATGATGTAGATGTGCACAGTAGGCACTTTGTCAGAATGACGGCCGACATGATGCAGAAGCTAAAGCTTCAGAAGTTCCCGTCAGACTTCTCAGACGCCGCCCCCACTATCGATCCCTAGTATAAGGCAAAGGGGATCGACAAAAAGACCCTCCCACCAATAAATTGGGCCACCCAGGAGGGGCCCACAATTGAAGACTTCACTTGAGAGGTGGTCGAGAGAAGCCACGCCTATTTTAAGAAGGTGTGCCCTGGGAGTACCCACCGAGCAACCCAGCCGGCGCCAAAGTTAACTCCGCCGCCGTTACCCAGATTGACCTCGGGGGCCGGGACTTCTTCACAGGGTGCAGATAAGGGAAAAATAATAGACACGACCCCTCCTATGCAAGAAGTCCCCATCACAGAACAAATAAAACAATCGGTGGCAACCTCCCAGCAAATGAGGGAGCAATTAATAACACGGCTGGCCACTCCACCACTCATGGCCGGACCGCTTCATCCTCCCTCATCCCCGTCATTGGCTACCTTGATGGTAAAGGCAATAGGGGTAGATCCCATGGAGGTGGCAGCAATAAGAGATGCGGGGCCGCCTCTGGTTACCCGGTGAAAGAAGAGGCTCATCAAAAAGACCAAGGCAGAGCCAGAGCCAGAGACATCTCGCCCCCAGGAAGTAGAGATCCTTTCCTCCAGTTCCCCAGAGCCGGAGAAGGAAATAGAGCCTGCACAGGTCCCGGCCAGTCCCCCTCCGGAAGAAGAGTTTGATGTATTCACAACCGATGAGTTCAGAAATTTGCAAGGGGACAATACACAAGCAGAGACAAGATTCCCGGGGGCAGAACAAGAGGCCGCAGACCAAGAAGACTTGGAACAAGAACCTACATAGGGACAAGAATAGAAGGTGGAAGAGAAAGAGCCAGAGCCAGAGATTATCTCCGGGGCTCAAGAGATGCAAGGTCGGGGAGTGGACCAACTAAAGCAAGGTGAACAAATGGCATCCGTTAGGGGAACCGGACCTTCGGGAATAATTGTAACCCCAGCTGCCACGTTCCAAGGGCCACTCCCGAGAGTGACCTTTGGGCACATTATCACAGTGGCCCAAACTCTAAATCTCGGCTCGATACCTCCCCTACTGCCAACAGAGGAAGAGGCCCTGGCAGAAGAAGAACAAGAAGAAGAAGAGCAGCTTGAAGAAGAAATCCCTGAGGAAGCCTACCAGGGTCCAGACCCAATAATAGACATACAGGACAAGGCTGAGGAGATGGAGATTGAAGAGAACATCGCTGCAGAAGAAGTCGAGGTAGGTAGAGAGACGGGTGAGGTCCACGTTGCTAAGGAGCAATAGCCATAGGACACTGGGGAAGAATCAGGAGAACAAATTCTGGCAGGAAGGCCACCCCTACCACCTCAATAGCTGATAGAGAGCAGAAAAAGAAAGGCTCAGTCCGCTCCAATGACTCCTCTCTCCCTGGCCGAAATGATGGCCCAAGTTCAGGCCCCGCCAAAGGCAAAGAAAGCCTGGATAGTTCACACTCTTTGAACTGGGCCGGGCGGAGAAACTATTGCCATTGTGGCAACACCTCCCCCAGACACCGATGAAGCAACTGCGGATCTCGCAGACTACAATGTTGCAGAGGTATCCTTAGGCAAAAGGGGAAAGTAAGGTGAGGTAGATTTTCTGAAGGAGGCAGCAAGGGAAGTGGAGGCCCGATATGAAAAGGAAGCCCAGAGGCTCAAGGCTGAAAAGGAAAAGAATACAAACCTCATAGGGTTGCTTACTGAGCTGGCTTGACCAATCAACACCGCTCCTCCGGAGGCCTCCACCTCAGAAGAATTACCATAGAGTGACATAGACTCCCTACGAGTAATGAAAAAGAATGCCCAAGCAGTGGACGAGTGGGTCGCCCTACAGATAGGAAACACCCGACATTTCCTAGTGTCCACCCTCCCAGATTTATACACGGCCCGACAGGTCATTCATTAGGCGGAAGCGCTTATTGAGCAGTGGGAGAGTGACACCGAGAATTACCAAGCATGGAAGGTGGAGCTCGAAGAGCTCCTTACCTTGGGAGAAGATATGATTTTAGAATCCAGAATTCTGGGTGATAAATCATTTGATTTTGTAAGAACCCAGCACTCCAGACTTGACCTCACATTAGAGGTGACCAAGCAACTGGTAGGGTCCTTGCAAGATAAGGTAAACGCTGTAAAATATTCTTCCAATTTATACAAGGCTTTTTTGATAAAGACTTCCGGGGCTGATCCCCTTAGCACAGATACATGTACCCCCGAAGATTCAGTTTTGGGGAGTTTTGATGAAATAATGAAGTCCCGGTATCAATCCCCGGAGGGGATGGATAAGGGCCCAAATGGTGAGATTAACCCACATGATACTTAGTGGTCATGACGCGGTGAGAATGGCAGATGAATTCAAGGGAAATGTTCCGGACCTGGGGGAACAAGTTGAAGTGGCCAAGCACAGAAGGGCCATCCTAAAAGAGATAGATGAGGATGGCATTTCTTGCCTCGTCTAGGCCTTCAACGATAACAAGCAACCTTGAGCTTTCTCCGGAGGCCGGGGAGAATTCAAGTGTTGGGTATTCTTTATTCTTTTTGGGACAAAAGTTCCCGGATCCCGGAGTCCCAGATCCTAAAATTTTGTATTCTTTCAAGTGATCCGTGTCCCGGTCCCCGAGGCCAACCAGTCGCTTTCAGAAACAGTTAATAAAGACTGTCAGAAGGTAGTTGGCTACATCATGGGGCGTCGACTCAGCGGTTGGTTTCTGACAAGGTGGTCTTCTCAAGGCGCCACTTAGGGGTACACCTGGCACATTGGAGATAGGGTGCCGCATTTCCCATTTATGATGCATGTAGCCTCGATTCCCGGGGGACCTACTTTCTTCTTTCTCCTTTTTGGCCCTCTTCTCGAGGCTGATTCTTCCGCTGTATATCCTTATCTTATTCTTCTGACATGGCAGACCTATTCCATCTCCAGGTCTTTTGTAGGGTGGCGCAGGTAGTACCGGCCCCCAAATATTGTATTTTATTGAAACCTGATGTAAAGTAAGGTTAGGGTTAGAAGAGTTTTATAAATAGCCAAACCGGTCCATTTCCAATGGTCGGCAAAATTGATGATTTTGTAGTCCATAGAAATAGAAAGGCGATTTCCCATTTTAAGTTGTAGAGCTTAATGCTCCACTGTTCTGGTTTTATATAGTTAAACGCTCCTGTGGAGCCACCATTGTATCACGCACCAGTGCTTGCTGGAAGGAACATTAATAAGGAAGGAAGAATTCTTGGCAATAACGTTGTTGGCATTCCTGCTTCTGGGTTAATGGTATTTCATGTTTTGATGTTCTTTATGTCTTCTACTCTGATATGTTAAAGTAGATTAACGACCTCTTTGCTCCCGCTACTGATAAAATGCTAGTTGATGGTTATGCATTTCTTCGGTATTTAGTTTAGTCTATTAGAGTATTATTGATGTTCCAGAAATTTCAGCATGACTGTAGTTAGATGAAACAGTTCTAACCCTGCAGGATCTTTTTCACTTTATTTGTTAAGTATAAACGCTAGGGAGAACCTTATCCTATTGAATCTCCGGAGAGAATGAGTTGAAGAAACCAGCTATCCCCCTCAAAAATAGTCACTTCTCCCAACCGAGCCCCACACCATCGTGACCCGACACCTAGGTGCTTGAAGGCCCGGGGAATTTATTTTACCTAGAAATCCTTTGCAGGTAGAGTTGGCCGGTATCCCCGGAACCCGGTGACAACTTATGACTGTTGGCAGACCCGGTTAGCAAAACCCCGTCAATAGAAACTGGCGCTAGAAGGAGGGCATGAACTCGTCCCGCTCCCAAGATTTTGCTTTTACACCTCTTGAGGGTTCCCCGAGTCATAGTTTTATTCGACAAGCCTTCAGCTAGATTGGATCTTTCTCCCCAGTGAAATTTGAAAGGATCCTTAGGTCTGCCCTGAATCCTGGAAGATTTGTCAAACTCGAGGTGCCCGCTCGAAAGAAACGGACCTCAAAAATCATACCAGCCACTATTGTCTAGGGATCTACCATACCTTAGAATACCCAAGCTTCTCAGGCAATCCCGGGAACCAGTGCCCACACTACCCAACATATAGTTCCCCCAATGGTTGCATACTTTGGAAACACTGGATCCCTAATGGGTACTATTCTGGGTGCAACCAATGATTTACCCTCTCACCCGGAGAAGATTTGCCCATGATATGAGCACCTAGGATCACGGACACCTGAAGAACACTTACAAGCATACAAAGATGCCATGAATCGACACCGGATCCAACATGAAGATGTTGTGACTCGTATGTTCCCCTTGTCCCTAGGACAAAGCGAGTTGAAATAGTACCTTAACCTGCCTGCCAACTCCATAGACACTTGGCAGGACATGGAGGACGCCTTTCTGGCTGCCTTTCGCGTGCATGTGGACCCAGCCTGGTCCCACAGCCAGTTCATCTCCATCAGAAAGGAACCCAATGAACCTCTTGTAGAATTCAACCATAGGTTCCAGTGCGCCCTGAAGCGGTGCACAGGCCCCTTTATCCCATCTCCAGAAGTAACCATACAGACCTATCTCAACGCGATGGACCCTTTTTTTGCCACTCTCCTTTGGAGAAAAACCGCCGTGGGCGACCGGGACACTTTGGCAAAAGTCTATAACCTAGCTCTAGAGCTGTCCCGCGGTCTCAACAAATCCCTGGGCGGGATTGGGCAGAGTACGCCCTTCAACATGATCACCGACGGAACTGCGTATGCTAGGGGATACAACCCTAACTTGGCAATGGGTGCCCCCTCGATGGCGATGAATCCTCTGCCACCCCTGATAGACCAGCAAGCACGGTATGTTTACCCAGCCCAAACCTAGATGACACCAGGTCTGGAAGTCTTCCCTTGGAATCAGCCGCAGTAGGCACAACAACCACATACACAATCGTCTGGAGTGCCCTTCTTCCAGTCGTCTGTAACTGGAGGATTTCCGCCCTCGACTCTGGCTAATACTGCTGCCTTCCCGGGAGGCCAACAACAACAGCCGTCGCATTGTGACATAAACACTCAGTTGACCGCCGAGGTTGAGTCCCTCCAGTGAATGTTGTCCACCTTGACTGTGGACATGGGCCAATTGAAGGCGGGGTCCTACGTGCCCCAGAATTCAAATTCCCAGAGGGGAAACATTTTCTCCGGCCAACAAAACAGCAATGCCGGAGGAAGAAACTTCAACAACGGGCCTAGGCCCAACCAACAACAATGAAATAATAACACAAACACCGGAGGTCCGCCCCCGAACCAAAACACCAACCAAAATGGTGCTGGACCATCACATACCACACTAGTTGCAGACTTCCAGCCCATGACTAACTGGTGTAGATTACACGACACTGGTTCTCACAACGAAGTGAATTGTACCACTTTGGAGAAGGTCATCATGATCTCCCAGCTGGACAGGCAGTAGTCGCACGATGCTACCCCTCTAGAACCCCCTGTCCAAGAGCCAACCCACAGTGCCTTCACCTGTGACACCATCTTCTTCAGGACTTCCAGAGAAGATGAAGAAGAGTCTAAATTGCAGGGATTCTTTGACGATCCCGCCCTTCGAGGCCAATGCCTTTACCAACCCTCGGACTCCATATAATACTCAGAGTCAGGTTGGTAAAGGACCAGTTTACACACCTGTCCCCCCTATCAAAGATACTCCTCCTCCCTTGAACAACGCAACTGACAGACCCGCTCCTCCAAGAGATCCTAGCTCTAACCAAGCGAAAGATCTCACCGAGGAAAATCACCAGTTCCCAGGAGGAAGATTTGACATTACGAAGGCATTAGAACAGACTACTACCTCCATGACCTTGATGGAGGTTTTGCTAAACTATCCCGAGTAGAAGAAGTCTCTTTTGAAGCTCTTAGGGAACCCGGAAGCAGTCAGCCGCCCGCCCAAGACTGTCTCGTTCGAAGATGCTAATGCGGCCATCTTCCGGGGGAACAATGAGGATCCTCCCTTCCTACTAGGCCTGAATATCCACGACAAAAATATACACAATTTCTTAGTAGACTCCGGAGCTTTGGGTAATATCATGCCCTTGTCCATTTGTCAGAAGCTCAGATTCCACACCACCCCATCTAATGGTGTAGTAATCCAGCTGGATAAGACTGCTGTGAAAATGGTGGGGGAATTGAAGAACGTCCAGATACATCTTATCCAAGATCCCAGGATAGCCAGTATCATTGACATCCAAGTGGTGGACATCCCAGAGACTTACGGGATGTTATTGAGTCAGAATTGGTCTAAGTCCTTGAATGGATACTTTTCGACCGACTTCACCCACTTATGGCTTCCGTGGGAAGGAGAGTCCAATAAGATCCAAGTTAAAAGTGAACCTCAGATGAAGCAAGCCCTTACCAAAGTTGGGAGGGTCAATGAGGTCCTTTTCTCTGAGACTTCCCTGGGGGTGTACAGACCTTTTGAAATCTTAACATTCAATTTTATCCCCGGAGAGGATCCCGCCGTGCTGCAAAGGGCCCAAGACCTAGAAGAAAATATGAGAGTTGAAGTCAACTCTCAAGGTGCCATAGCAACCCTTGCCACACTCCTATTTGGAACTTGGTGCTGAGTACACTACCAGAAACATTCAGAACACGAGTGTGGACCGTGTCTTTCGATTGCTAATCGGCACCTTGATACCTTCCGAAATGAACAACATGCAACTGATTCCCCGGGACCCAGTATTCCTACGGGATGCACGCCTTTGGTGCCATCTCCCCAGGAATCCCAAACCCAAACACCTCCGAGGGTAAAATCTTCTTTCACGCCGGTAGTCCAGGAGAGGACCCCTAAGTCTCCCAGCAATAATCCAAAGAAGGCCACTCTGCCCCAACCCTAGATTACGAACGATGACTTATGGACCCTTAAGTTCGACGGGTCCCAATCCAAACAAGGCTGTGGGGCTGGGGTAGAACTAATCAACCCGCGAGGGAAGTCCTTCCTCGCGTCCTATAGACTGCTATTTAACTATACAAACAATGTTACAGAGTACAAGGCTTTGGTCCTTGGACTCTTATTTGCGTTAAGGAAAAGTATCACCCACCTCCGAGCTCTAGGTGATTCAGAGTTGATTGTTAAGCAAGTCCGGAGTCAATACACATGTCATGATAAAAGGCTGGCCGCATACCGCAACCGGGCTTGGAACCTTATTGAGGATTTTGATGCCTTCAGGATCGACCTCATTCCCCGGCGACAGAACTATGTCCTGGATGCCCTTACCATTTCTGCCAGCACACTTGAGCCAATGGCTGGCTCGCAACTCCAGAGATTTTCAGTCGAGATGGTCCCCACCCCATCCATTCCAGATAATGTCACCCACTTTCAGGTTTTTGAGGACGATCAGCATATCCTGGCCTTCATAGTGAATGTTGGTGTCTTTGAAGACCAGATAGTGGAGGAACGAGTCCACGACGATACTGGGCAAGTTGATGAAGATGATGGAATCATGGACCTGCCCACTAACACCATCCCAAAGGGGATGGTTGCACTAGAACGAATCTTCAATTCGGACCCTCAGGCCCGTGAGAAGGTGTCATCCTCCTCCGAGGGAGGTAAGTTTGAAAAGGTTAACATCGGCCAGCCCGGTGAAGAAAAGATCATTCACATTGGTACCTCCTTCTCCCCTGAGGAAAAGGAAAATATTCTCGCGGTTCTCCGAGAATACATTGATGTAATTGCCTGGAATTACGAAGACTTGAAAACATATGATACATCCATCATGACCCATACTATTCCCTTGAAACCTGACGGTAAGCCCTTTCGGCAAAAGAAAAGACCAGTCAACCCCCTGATAGAGCCTCTGATTCGTTAAGAGGTAGAGAAACTGCAGTCAGCCCGGATAATCTTCCCGATCCGGCACACTACGTGGGTTGCCAACTTGGTCCCTGTAAGGAAGAAAAATTGTGAGATCCGCCTTTGCGTGGATTTTTGAAACTTGAACAAGGCATCTAAGAAAGATAATCACCCTCTCCCCTCGTTGGACGAGGTGTTGTAGATAGTAAATGGATCTCAGATGATGTCCTTCCTGGATGGATACTTGGGATATAACCAGGTCATGGTCAAGTATAAGGACAGAGAGAAAACAACGTTTACCACCAAGTGGGGAATGTTTGCATATAGGAGAATGCCCTTCGGTCTGATCAATGTAGGGGCTACATTTCAAAAGCTATGGACATTGCGTTTGAGGGCCTCGTAAATTGGTGCATAATTATCTATATGGATGATTTGACCATCTTTTCCTGGGACAGGCATGACCATGCCGACCATCTCACCCAGATCTGCAAGAGATGTCGTCGGTATGGAATATCCCTCAACCCCAAGAAGTGCATATTTAGGGTCACTAAGGGGAAGTTGCTCGGGCATATCATCTCTGAGAAGGGCATATCCATAGACCCTGAGAGAGTCGAAGCGCTGCTAAACTTACAAATGCCTGGCAGCAAGAAAGAGATGCGATCCTTCTTTGGAAAAATCAACTTTGTGCAATGATTCATCACGGGATTGGAAGAAATAGTTAAACCACTCAACGAGATGATGAAGGATACTAAGATTGAGTGGGGAATTGAAGCAAAACGGGCATTCTCCCAAATCAAATAGACAATCACGGAAGCACCTGTCCTAGCCAGTCCGGACTATTCCCTTCCGTTTTATATTTACTCTTTTGCTTCGCCACATTTTTCCGCGGTAGTATTAACCCAAAAGGTTGAAGGGGAAGAGCGACCAATAGCTTTCATGAGCTTCCCTTTCAAGAATGCTAAGGTCCGATATTCATCACTAGAAAAATAGGCCTTCACTCTAGTTCACACCGTGAAGAAATTCTGGCATTATATTCTCCGGAGTAAGGTACATGCTATTATTCCAGACCAAGCCGTTAAGTCTCTGCTGATGCAGAGCGAATTGGGTGAAAGATGGGGGAAATGGATGGCCATCCTCCAAGAGTATGACTTAGAAATGTAGCCCATGAAAATAGTCCGGGGCCAGGGACTAAGTCGAGCGATGGCGGAAGAGACTCCCCGCATAGAATGCCAAACTTACACAGTGGAGTCCATTACTCAAGACCTGTGGTATACCGATTTGGTATACTTATTGCTGAATAATAAATGCCCGGAGGGGTTACCTCCCCACAAATGCCACGCCTTGCGGATGAGAAGCGCTCACTTCATGATCAAAAACTCTGTGTTGTATCGCAGAAACTACGAGGGAGTGTACCTCCGGTGCATCGACAAAAACCAAGCTGTAAGAATAATCGACGAATTCCATAGATAGTTTGGAATCGGGCATGGCTCAGCCGACGCCACTTCCCATCAGATCCTTCGGGCTGGATACTATTGGCCCTGTATATTCAAGGACGTTTACACTCATGTAAGGAAATTCCATACTTGCCAAACCGCAGCGCATCGTGAGTGTAACCCAGCTATGCCTTTACAACCAGTATACGAGGCTAGACCATTTGCCCAATGGGCATTCGACTTCATCGGGGAAATAAACCCCAACTCGTCTGCCAACCACCGATATATCCTTACTGCTACTGACTATTGCCCTCGGTGGTCTGAAGCTATACCTTGCAAAAATAATACGGCAGACGTAGTTATCAAATTCTTGGAAGAAAACATCGTCACATGGTTCGGGATGCCCTTTGCTCTGGTATGTGACAATGGTCCAGCGTTTTCTTCCGCGCAGTTACTCGAATGGGCCTACAATCGGAAGATCACTTTGAAGTTCTCCAGCAACTATTATCCCCAGAGAAATGGCGTTGCTGAATCAAAAAACAAAAATCTACTTGAAGTGATCAAACACCTTTTAGAACAAAATCCCTGGGATTGGCATCAAAAGTTGAAATTCACCCTCTGGGCGGATTGCATTCACGTCAAGGCCACCCTGGGAACATCACCATTCCACCTGGTTTATGGTCAGAACCCTGTATTCCCAGTCAACTTACAGATCCCAGTGTTACAGTTTATGCAAGAATTTAGCAACAAGGACAACATCATGGAGGTTCGGCTTTTAAATCTGGTACGGATGGAAGAACAGCGAGACACAGCTCTTGAACACTTCGTGCATCATCAAGCAGTGGGAAAATGATGGTTTGACAAAAGACCCCAATATAAGGCCTTTCAGGTCTCAAATTTGGTCCTGTTGTGGGACAAGGCTCAGGAGAAGAAAGGAAAGCATACCAAATTCCAACGGCTCTAGCTCGGACCATATCTAATCTTAGAAATATGCGGGGCAAATACTTACCGCCTCAACACCCTGACTGGAGAACCTGTCGCATTTCCTGTTAATGGACAGTTTCTCAAACACTACTTCGAGTAGGGTAAGTTTGTCCAAAGTTGTACTATATGTGAAGTCTCCCGCTTGTAAATGTTTCCTCCGGGTGCCTCCTGCGAGGTACCCTGCCTTGTAGATAGTTGTTAGCTGTCCTCCGGGGATAGTCCTCTTATTTTGTTTTTGTTGTCATTTTGGTTTTCTTCCCTGTCCCAGCATTTTGTTCCGTCTTGTAGGAATTGGAATGCTTCGCATGACTTTGGCTTCCAGTAAAATGTCTACGGCATGGTGAACTTTAGAATTTGTCTTTAGCACGGTGGAGCCGGCCTGGTCTCCGGGGTTGTTTCACAGGATATGGCACATTTTGAGGAATCTCCATTGGGTGTTCTCTCTGGGAATCTGGAAATCAGTGAACAATAATAATATAAGGAACAAGTAATCAGACACACCGAGGATAGATCAGTTGTACTAATTGGTTGACCCAAGCCTGAAACTTTAAGATATTCTTTCCGGGTCTGGAGCTTTATCCCCTCTTCAAACATCTAAGCATAGGTGGACAGGTGAAAGAAGTACCGCCATTAAAATTAGCTAAGCTTAAGCTTAATGGTGAAAGAAGTACCGCCTTCCCCACCCAGAAACAAACAAAATAACCAAAGAGGAAAAGCGGGATGGAACTTCGGTCTCCAGGGGAAACGAGCAAATTGATGACTGGCTCAATGTAATTAGTGCCTCTTCTCTTTCTCTCCCAGAGTTCATCGACTTGATTTCCTTCCAAAGCACACACAACATCACTGATGGACTCCGGACTAATTCCTGTGTGGTTGGATTCTCTCAGATATGTTGTCACTGGCCTGTCAGACGCTTCGGGAAGCGGCTTGTTCCAGTTTTGCTAACCAGAGAATCTATAGTTCTCAAATGCACTAAGGCATTTGTCCCAGATAGTCACCATTTGTTATGCCCTGCATCTCCGTCCCTACATTTTGTGTGCAAAATGTTGGGTCTCCCTTTTTTGTTTTTTGCTTGTGGCTTTGCCTTGTCCTCCTTTCCCTTTTTGCTTTCTTTCTTCGGGGTTTCCTTCCCCAGTGTGGTGTTTTGTTTGCTTGTTTTCTGTCTCTGGGACTCCGGTCCCAGAGGTTGCCTTTCGTTGGGAACCAGATTTCGGACTCTGAAATTCTTCGCCATGATGTTCTTAAGGAGCATCATCACGGAGAATCCTCGGGCCTGAAGTCTGGAGGTTTGCTTGTTCGGAGGTTGCTGAAGGAGGAGGAAGGGTTATCTTTTACCGTGGGTATAAATAGAACTTATCTGTCACTTTCACATTTACCAGGATCAAAACTTCCAAGCACTTAGAGCGATTAACAAAGCGATTCCAAAGTGATTAATAGAGCATTTGCAGAGAGTTTATGATAATCAACGCTTAACATTTCCAATCACTTTCAGGAAAGTGCAAGTGCTTCATGGAGGTGACTCTGATCAATTGAAAACTTGAGCTATTGCAGAGCTCTCACGATAACCCTTCCCTTTCCTCTGCCTTCTGCATTCTCAGGTTGGTCTTTCCGCTTCCGCCTCTCTGGTTTTCCTCTGTTTCATTTTTGTTTTGTTTCTCTGTTTCTTTTCTTCATCTGGTTTGTCATTTTCTGGTTTTTCCGCCCGTTGGTGGGTTGGCTCTCTGCCAGAGGGTTGTCCGCCCTCTGCGTAGAAGTGGTTCATTTGTAAAATAGTGTAAATGGTTGTATATATGTTTTTGCCTTGTCTAGTTTTCCTGCGGGCATCGCTCCGCATTATATATCTTGTGTATATCTTGTGTATAGTTATATATAGTCTCTATATATCCCTTTGTGTCTTTGTATATATCCCTTGGCTCCATGTATATCCTTCCAGGTGACTCGACAAGCCGGTCGAGTCGCCTCTGTGTCTGGTTTTCCACCTCTGAGCTCGCTTCGGGGCAGAAAACCACCTGTTTGAAACTTGACTCTCGGCTGGCTTCAAACAGGTGATTTTCTCTCTCCTCCATAAAGTCTGTCAGAGCCTTAGTTATGTCCCATGCACATAATCAATTCTAGCCAAGTGGCTTTCTCTTTTCGCGCGTTCGGACAGTTGGCTCCACCGTCATCGCATTAACTTCCATTTAATACCTACGCACGTGGCGCCCACGTGGGCATGGTGACTTGGCCTTTTACATGTTCTCACCAATGGTCGCTTCTCTGGGCTTTGGGTCTCCTACCATCATCCATCCTATGTCTTCACCCAGTGTGATAAAATCTCTGGACCCGGATGTTTAATGAAAATCTTAAAGTTTACGATGTGTTTGCTTTTCGGTTATCTTTGTATGAAACTAACTTTTCAGGAAAAGCAAATGTCGCGGTGGTAAGATCTCCGGACCCTGGAATAATTATTTTAATGTGTATTCTGACGATCGCCTTGTCTCGCAGGTTCCCAGAGTTTATCTTCCAAACATGTCTGAGGCATCTGCATCGTCTCCACCCGGAAGCCTAGAGCTGCCTTCCGCAACAGAGACCAGGGCAGCAGTAAAATCCAAGATGGAGAAGGCCCTAGAAAAGCTGCCCCTCACCATGAAATTTGTACAAGACAACGTCATCGTGGGCTCAAAGATTGAGTCTAAGGTTAAGCTGATAACCGACACCAATGTCAGAACATGCGCAGAGATGCAGGCCTTGGTGAAAGTAATGCACATCCAGCGATAGGCTGGAGATCAATTAGTGATCAATGTCGGGGGGTCCAGAATCCTCTAGGCAGCTTGCTTCTCATGCTCCGTGCAATCTCCGGAGCTTGTCCTAACTTTGGCTGCCAACTACAACTCCTCCATTCGGGCTGTTATGCTTGCGGCCATAGAACCCACGGGATACCCCACTCCTCTGGCATCCCTTGACCCAGACACATTCTGGGAGGGACTAGGAATCCCACAATTTGATAGGGCCACGGTGGTTACAAGGACTGATGCCCTGACCCAGTTCACACAACTGGAGAATGCTGCCCGGGTGTACATGAATACCCACTGGCTTAAGGCCCCAAAGAGGGACCCAAAGAGAATGAAGATAGAAATCCCCCACTCTGAATTCAAGGAGAGCATCCAGATGGGGATAATAGCATTAGCCCAGGTCTTTGGGTAGCCCTCCCCCCAAGAGTTTTCTAAATGGATGTACTATTTCCTCCTCGGCATCTCCACCAAGGGAGAATTCTTTGATTGGGCCGCAATAATCTCCAACCACGTCGACTCCTAGTTCCAAATGTTGAACAGGAAGAAGAAGTTCTATATATCTTCTTATGTTTTCTGGGCCCTAGCACATCAGACGCCCCATTCCAATGGCCTACTTACCGATGGCGTGCTTGGGATTGGCCTGGGAAAAAAAGCACCATGGGACCATTTCCCACATATTCAATGGGAAGCCAGTTTTCCCAGTTTTTGCCAGGTAAATGACGTGTTCATTTACCACCATCTGCTTACACCCACCCGGGATGCCGTATACCGCCTGTCTACTGAGGCAATGAAGCTAGTCCATAGTTATGGACATTACTATATTCAGTTCCAGCAGCACACGTACATTAGGGTCGCCGGCTTCTCTGGGAAACCCTACTTGTTGCCAAGACATTATGGGGACAAGATCGTACTATTAGAATATTGCAGGCAAATAATGGAGGTACATGCCTTCTTTGCCCTCAAGAAGATCCCCAACATCCCGTTCGCAATCACCTGCGGGAACTATACATGCAGTCTGGCAGCCGCGAAGGAGGCAGATAATGAGCTGAAAAGTTATAACTTACAAGAATTTTATCTAGCGTGGAAAATTTTTGATCCACATGGCAGAATTGCGACGACAATGCCCCGGGCTTCAGAGCCCCATCGTATACACATGGAGGAATTTTGGGCAGACTGCTAAGATGATGTAGATGTGCGCAGTAGGCACTTTGTCAGAATGACGGTCGGCATGATGCAGAAGCTAAAGCTTCAGAAGTTCCCGTTAGACTTCTTGGACGCCGCCCCCACTATCGATCCCCAGTACAAGGCAAAGGGGATCGACAAAAAGGCCCTCCCACCAATAAATTGGGCCACCCAGGAGGGGCCCACAATTGAAGACTTCACTCGAGAGGTGGTCGAGAGAAGCCACGCCTATTTTAAGAAGGTGTGCCCCGGGAGTACCCGTCGAGCAACCCAGCCGGCGCCAAAGCTAACTCCGCCGCCGGTACCCAGATTAACCTCGGGGGCCAGGACTTCTTCACAGGGTGCAGATAAGGGAAAAAGAATAGACACGACCCCTCTTGTGCAAGAAGTCCCCATCACAGAACAAATAAAAAAATTGGTGGCAACCTCCCAGCAAATGAGGGAGAAATTAATAACACGGCTGGCCACTCCACCACTCATGGCCGGACCGCTTTGTCCTCCCTCATCCCCATCATTGGCTTCCTTGATGGTAAAGGCAACAGGGGTAGATCCCCTGGAGGGGCGGCAATAAGAGATGCGGGGCCGCCTCTGGTTACCCGGTGAAAGAAGAGGCTCATCAAAAAGACCAAGGCAGAGCCGGAGCCAGAGACATCTTGCCCCCAGGAAGTAGAGATCCTTTCCTCCAGTTCCCTGGAGTCGGAGAAGGAAATAGAGCCTGCACAGGTCCCGGCCAGTCCCCCTCTGGAAGAAGAGTTTGATATATTCACAACCGATGAGTTCAGAAATTTGCAAGTGGATAATACACAAGCGGAGAAAAGAGTCCCGGGGGCAGAACAAGAGGCCGCAGACCAACAAGACTTGGAACAGGAACCTGCACAGGGACAAGAAAAACAGGTGGAAGAGAAAGAGCCAGAGCTGGAGATTATCTTCGGGGCTCAAGAGATGCAAGGTCCGGGAGTGGACCAACTAAAGCAAGGCAAAAAAATGGCATTCGCTGGGGGAACCAGACCTTCGGGAATAACCGTAACCCCAGCCATCACATTCCAAGGGCCACTCCTTGGAGCGACCTTCGGGCAGGTTATCATAGCGGCCCAAACTCTAAATCTCAGCCCGATACCTCCCCTATTGCCAATAGAGGGAGAGGCCCTGGCAGAAGAAGAACAAGAAGAAGAAGAGTACCTTGAAGAAGAAATCCCCAAGGAAGCCTACCAGGGTCCAGACCCAATAATAGACATACAGGACAAGGCCGAGGAGATGGATATTGAAGAGAACATCACTGCAGAAGAAGTCGAGGCAGGTAGAGAGACGGGTGAGGTCCATGTTGCTAAGGAGCAACAGCCACAGGACACTGGGGAAGAATCAGGAGAACAAATTCTGGCAGGAAGGCCACCCCTACCACCTCAATGGCTGATAGAGAGCAGAAAAAGAAAGGCTCAGTCCGCTCCAGCGACTCCTCTCTCCCTGGCTGAAATGATGGCCCAAGTTTAGGCCCCGCCAAAGACAAAGAGAGCCCGGACAGTTCACACTCTTCGAACTGGGCCGGGCGGAGAAACTGTTACCGTTGTGGAAACACCTCCCCCAAACGCCGATGAAGCAACCGCGGATCCCGCAGACTACAATGTTGCAGAGGTATCCTTAGGCAAAAGGGGAAAGAAAGGTGAGGTAGATTTGCTGAAGGAGGCAGCAAGGGCAGTGGAGGCCCGATATGAAAAGGAAGCCTAGAGGCTCAAGGCTAAAAAGGAAAAGAATGCAAACCTCATAGGGTTGCTTACTAAGCTGGCTCGACCAATCAACGCTGCTCCTCCGGTGGCCTCCACCTCGGAAGAATTACCGTAGAGTGACATAGACTCCCTGCAAGTAATGAAAAAGAAAGCCCAATCAGTGGACGAGTGGGTCGCCCTGCAGATAGGAAACACCCGACGTTTCCTAGTGTCCACCCTCCTAGATTTATACACGGCCTGGCAGGTCATTCATCAAGCGGAAGCACTTATTGAGCAGTGGGAGAGTGACACCGAGAATTACCAAGCATGGAAGGTGGAGCTCGAAGAGCTCCTTACCTTGGGAGAAGATATGATTTCAGAATCCAAAATTCTGGGTGATGAATCATTTGATTTTGTAAGAACCCAGCACTCCAGACTTGACCTCACATTGGAGGTGACCAAGCAACTGGTAGGGTCCTTGCAAGATAAGGTAAACGCTATAAAATATTCTTCCAATTTATACAAGTCTTTTGTGATAAAGACTTCCAGGGCTGATCCCCTTAGCACAAATACATGTACCCCCGAAGATTCAGTTTTGGGGAGTTTTGATGAAATAATGAAGTCCCGGTATCAATCCCCGGAGGGGATGGATGGGGCCCAAATGACAAGATTAACTCGCATGATACTTAGTGGTCATGACATGGTGAGAATGACAGATGAATTTAAGGAAAATGTTCCAGACCTGGGGGAACAAGTTGAAGTTGCCAAGCACAGAAGGGATAGCCTAAAAGAGATAGATGAGGATGACATTTCTCGCCTCCTCCAGGCCTTCAATGATAACAAGCAACCTTGAGCTTTCTCCGGAGGCCGGGGAGAATTCAAGTGTTGGGTATTCTTTATTCTTTTTGGGACAAAAGTTCCCGGATCCCGGAGTCTGGGATCCTAAAATTTTGTATTCTTTCAAGTGATCTGTGTCCCGGTCCCCGAGGCCGATTGGTCACTTTCAAAAATAGTTAATAAAGACTGTCAGAAGGTAGTTGGCTACATCATGGGGCGTCGACTCAGCGGTTGGTTTCTGACAAGGTGGTCTTCTCGAGGCACCGCTCAGGGGTACACTGACACATTGGAGACAGGGCGCCGCATTTCCCATTTATGAGGCATGTAGCCTCGATTCTCGGGGGACCTACTTTCTTCTTTCTCCTTTCTGGCCCTCTTCTCGAGGCCGATTCTTCCGCTGTATATCCTTATCTCATTCTTCTGACATGGCAGACCTATTCCATCTTAAGGTCTTTTGTAGGGTGGCACAGGTAGTACCGGCCCCCAAATATTGTATTTTATTGAAACATGATGTAAAATAGGGTTAGGGTTAGAAGAGTTGTATAAATAGCCAAACCGGTCCATTTCCAAGGGTCGGCAAAATTGATGATTTTATTGTCTATAGCAATAGAAAGGTGATTTTCCATTTTAAGTTGCAGAGCTCAATGCTCCACTATTCTGGTTTTATATAGTTAAACGCTCCCCTGGAGCCACCATTGTATCACGCACCAGTGCTTGCTGGAAGGAACATTAATAAGGAAGGAAGAATTCTTGGCAATAACATTGTTGGCATTCCTGCTTCTGGGTTAATGGTATTTCATGTTTTGATGTTCTTTATGTCTTCTACTCTGATATGTTAAAGTAGATTAACGACCTCTTTGCTCCCGCTACTGATAAAATTCTAGTTGATGGTTATGTATTTCTTCGGTATTTAGTGTAGTCTATCAGAGTATTATTGATGTTCCAGACATTTCAGCATGACTGTAGTTAGATGAAACATTTCTAACCCTGCAGGATCTTTTTCACTTTATTTTTTAAGTATAGAATGCTAGGGAGAACCTTATCCTATTGAATCTCCGGAGAGAATGAGTTGAAGAAACCAGCTATCCCCCTCGAAAATAGTCACTTCTCCCAACCGAGCCCCGCACCATCGTGACCTGACACCCAGGTGCTTGAAGGATCGGGGAATTTATTTTACCCAGAAATCCTTTGCAGGCGGAGTTGGCCGGTATCCCCAGAACTCGGTGACAGCTTATGACTATTGGCAGACCCGGTCAGCAAAACACCGTCAACAGTTTCTAGGTGTCTTAACAGATCCCAAGGAGTCTTAGGATACACTAATGAGACCTAGGATGTCTTAAGGGGATCTAGGTGTCATATTTTCTCGTAAGATGTCCTAGTATGTCTTTGTAAGGTATCCTAGGATGTAAGGGGTCATAGGTGTCATAAGTAATCCTAAGGGGTAATGAGTCTTAGAATATCTTAAGGTGTACCACGTGTCAAGATTTAGTGGGGAAGAGATGGAAAGATGGGGAAGAAACATGAGAGAAGAGAGAAAGGTGATGATGATGTTTAGAGGGGGAAGGGATGGTATGGTGAGAGGAAGGAGATGAGAGAGTGAGAAGGAGGGTAATTAGGAGGAAAGATATGTGAGAGACATAATGAGAGAAGGGATAGAGGGTGAGAGACATGAGGTATAGATAGATGGTAATTAGGGGGTACGAGATGGTGTGTGTGCATGAGAGAGAGAGAGTAGGGGTTTTAGCTTGGGAATGTCCACTACTCCTTGAGTGCGTTACTCATAAACAACTTAAGTCTACTGGTATTTCCAATTGTGTGAGTTTTTTCAATAGTTTCACCTCCGTCAAAGCATTTTAGTGATTCTAAAACTTCATCACCAATTACATATGGTGACCTAGCTTTCCTAGTTGATAGACAATACAATTTAAAGTTATATATATGTATGTATTTTAAATACATACATACATATACAAACACACACACACACATACACATGTATTTTACATACATACATACATACATACATACATACATACATACATACATACATACATATATATATATATATACATATATATATATATATATATAGACACACACACACACATTTATATATATAAATAATAAATATTTATATACATACACATATTATATATGTACATATATACATAAGTAGACACATATTAAATTTACATATATGTCCATCTATGTGTATGTCTTTATGTTTTTAATGTTTAAAACCCAGATTAGGGTTTTAAACATTAAAAAACACGATCACATTTTTAAACATTACAAACATGATCGTCTTTTTAAACATTAAAAACACGCTCGTGTTTTTAAACATTAAAAACATGATTGTGTTTTTAAACATTAAAAACATGATTGCATTTTTTAAACATTAAAAACACGATCGCGTTTTTAAATGTTTAAGAACTCGATCGTGTTATGCTTAGGTAATAGGCTTGGATAACTACCCTGAGGCTTGGGAGCTTCATTTCCCTCCATTTCCTTCATTTTTCACGTCTTTTGTTCTTCCAGAATGGTTTCTCAACTTCCTCATCATCAAGTTTACACGTCATCAATTGGGTATTTATAAAATTACCACCAGAATTTCACACATCTTCTGAGCTCTCTAACCATATTTGTTTTTCTATTTAACATATTAAAGTTTAATTTTCTTTACTAGTGCCTCCATAGTTCTCAGAGACATACGTGTAGCATTTTACTAATAAATTTTGATCTAACTAACCAAATTTAAAATAAATTACATATTGTTGTGCACCTTATTCTATACACTTTTAAAAAAACTTCATTTTTTAATTATTTGGATGCAAGTTATGTCTAGTGCGTGAACAAACACTTGATTTTAAGGATGTGTCCACTTCAAAAAATCATAAAAATAAATACTCAACAAAAAATTATAAAAAATAAACAAATTTTAGCTCTCACTCTTATTTATCTTTCTACAAAAGTATTTTTTGAAATACTAAATCTAACTATATCTTTTTTGATGTGCATGTCAAACACTATGTTATATTTTCCTAGAAAAATTAGGAGTAGTGTTTCATGTGCAATGCATTCAACCCTCTTAATATTATCGATTTTAAAAAAACTTTAATAGTTTAGAAACTAGATTCACTGTACTATAATTCTTGTTCTTTGCACATTTTCTAATTTTGAGTGAATGACTCTCAAATTTCTCTTCCAAGTTTAGGTTTACCTGATTTCAAAAAAGGTGGCCACTTATACTCCCCTGTTTACCCACCATCTTGGTGCACTTACCCTTGTCCTAATCAACATTTCATGGCTACCACTATCGAATAGACAAATGTAGTGGTGATATTTTATAAGTGCAAGCCTGACTACTCGAAACCCTTTCTATTCTCAATTGTAAAACTGTGGGAAGATGTAGATAGCCTAAACTTCCCATATGAATTCCACAACCCTTTCCCCACCCCTAAAGAAAACATTTTCCTCATCGAGTGCTTCGACAAGTTGTTGTCCTCAAACAGATGATGATGGTTAGATGAATCAAAAGAGGAAGACTAGAAATAAGAGGATTGGTGTGGGTTCAAAACCTAAAAGTGGATGTCTATCTCAACAACTTGCCAGATATAAGGAAATTGTAATGGAAATCACCATTGGAAGGAAGAGTAGCCTAGACTAAACAACAAAAGCTAAAAAATGAGGTTCCTTGCATGGAACATGAGGGGCTTAAATAGCTCCCAAAGATAATATGCTTTGATAAATTATATGTTTCAAAATAGGATTGATATTGTATTGATGTAAGAAGTGAAAAATCCTCTTTCAACACTATTGTAGGGAATATTTGGCCAATCTCCTATGTTTTCATCAAGAAAATGGTACTTCTAGGAGTGGTTACTATGTGGGATCTAGTGAAGGTGAGAGGTGGTTTTCTTTCCTTCTCTACTAGTTTCTTAACAATTAAATTTCCTTCCCAAAGGGATTCTTGGTGTCTTGTCTATGTTTATGTCCTCAACTCCCAATTGGGTATAAAGGCAATCTAGGAGGACATTTCTTCCTTGATACAAATTATCATTATTCCCACTGGTTAGTTGTGGGTGATTTTAATTTCTTTCTTTTTCCTTCTAGAAAATGTGGAGGGTTGGTTGATCACTCTAAGAGTATGGTGGACTTGGCTAACTTCATAAAAAAAATGGCTTCTTGACATTGAGTTGATGGGACAATTATTCACTTGGTCTAGTCACAGGAAGGGGGGGACCACCTCATTCAGGTCAAACTGGATAGATTTTTTATTTTTTACTACTTGGGACATTGGATATGAAACCATCTTAAGATCCCTCCCCAGAATGGTGTCTGATCACAATCCTATTCTCCTTGAATGGATTAATAGGTTTTCTAGGGCACATATCTTATTCTATTATGAGATCATGTGGACAACACATAATGAGTTTCGTGATTGTATTCAAAATTGGTGGAACACTTCAATATAGGGTAGCCCTATGTACATATTTGTTCAAAAATTGGATATTATAAATAAAAATGGTAAGGGTTGGAATAAGTTCACTTGTGGTGATATTTTTACCAATAAGAAATAAAAAAACTTGAGACTGACAGAAATCCAAGAACAAATGGCTAATGGTGACCACTCGAAAGAAAAACATAGGGAGGCGGAAGCACTAAGTGAGAAATGGAAGGAGAATCTTCAATAGGAGGAAATTTATTGGAAACATAAATCTAGGGTTTAGTGGCTGAACGAGGGTGACTGAAATTTAGCCTTCTTTCATATATCTTCTAACAAACATGGGAGGAGGAATACAATTGTAAGCCTCATAGATGATGCAAACTATGTGATCAATGATGATGCTAAATTGGGTTTGATGGGGTCAAATTATTTTTGCAATATTTTTAAGGAAGATAATTAAACTTCAATAAGATTTTGGAGGACTAGTTACTCCATTGTCTATCCAATGTTGTTAATATTGATTATAACACCCATATTCTTACCCTGGTAACTGAGGATGAAATTTAAATATATTGTTTTCTCTAGGGGCCTATGAATCCCTAGGATTAGATAGTTTTTCACCTTCCATTTTTCAATAATTTTTGGATATTGTAGGATTTGATATCATCATGGCAACAAAAGACTTATTCTGTACTGGGAGGTTGTTAAATAAATTTAACAACTCTTTCATTGCTCTGATTCCAAAGATATAGGAACCACAAAGACTCTCAGACTTCAAACCTATAAGTCTATTTAATACTATTTACAAAATCTTCTCAAATATTTTAGTCAATAGAATCAAACCTTTTCTAGACAACCTTATTAAAAAAAATCAAAAGGAATTTGTCCCTAAGAGGCAAACCCTAGATGTTTTTGAACTACAACTCATGAGGTCATCCATTCTATGCATAAATGTCATCAATCAGGAACAATTCTTAAGCTTGATATATCCAAGGCTTATGATAGAGTTAATTAAGGATCTTATTCAAATTCCTTGAGAAGATGGGGTTTGATATCATATTGATCAACTTGATTAGGGAATGTGTTACAACTATTCATGTTCTTTCCAATGGATTCCCTAAAGGATTCTTTAGGGTAGCCAAAGGAATTAGGCAGGGGTACCCCCTACCCCCTTATCTATTTATCATCCTTGCAAAGGTTTTGGGAATAAGTTTTTAAAGATTGTTTGAAGGGGTAAAATTAAAAGGATTAAGGCTGCCTCGACTATAATATCAGTGCTCTTGTAGCAATTTGTGAATGATACTATAATGTTTGGCACAACTTAAGTGGTGGAATCAAGAGACTGAAAACAATTCCTTAACCAATATGTGAAATTCTTAAGAATGCATATTAATTATCATAAAATTAACATTTACTTCTTTAATACTATAGACAAACTACAAAATAAAATCAAAGCTATTTTGCACTATCAATGTGTTGTTCTTCCTAGAATATATATGGATTTACCTCTTATTATTAAAGAGATTTCCAATACCTTTTAGGGCTCAATCTTATAAATATTTCAGAAAAATTTTGCAATATGGAAAGGTAAAGTACTCAGGAATGTGGGGGAATTGTAGCTTATGGTGGCCTCCTTACAAGGAATCCATGTTTACTTCCTTTCCCTTCTGAAGATCTCAGGCCATATGAATGAGAAATTGGAAAGCACACATAAAACATTCTTGCATACATTCATGAAAGAGAAAATAATAATGGAACTTTTTAACTTTAGGATAAGGTTTGTCATCCAAAGAACACGGTAGAATTGGGAATGAGAAAAATCTCATTACTCAATAGAACCCTTCTAGCAAAAATTGGCTGGATATTAGCTCTCCATAATACGGATTGGTGTAATATTATGGTCACCAAATATTTAAAAAATGAGAATTTATACATGGTTCTTACTACCCATGGATTCCCTAATGATTCCATGATATGGAATAGCATCCTCAAATGCAAAAATATATTTTGTGCATTGGTCTAAAAGGGCAGATTGACAATGGTCAAAAAATATGGTTTGGGGATGACATGTGGCTGGGGGACAAGTTGTTAGCTTTTCATCAAATTTTCAAGGATATTTATGGGATTTTCAAGAGGGTTTTTGGGCAAGGGTTCTAGACTAGCTATCCCATCCCATCTCCTAGAAGACTATCTCACTTTGTTTCCACAACTAGTCGTATCTATTTCAGGCTTCAATTGATCTGAAAAAACTATTAGAGCACATTAGAAGCCCCCTATTTCAAAGGGAGGAAAAGTTAATTTGGATGAAGAACCTTGGAGGAGATTTTATTCTTATAACTTCTTATTATCTACTCTTGAGTGAGGGCAATAACACTGGTCTTTGGAGAAATGTTTGGAATCTCCAACTTATCCCCAAAATCAACTTCTTTTGGTGGATAGTTATGCATAATAAAATTATCACACAAGATAATCTCATTAAGTGTGGGTTCTAGTTTCCTAACCATTATATACTTTTCAAGCATGAGGAAGAAAATTTCCCTCACCTTCTAATACTTTGTATCTATACACAAGGCCCATGAAGTATGGTGCTTCAAAAGCTCCAAATTGATTGGGTCATGAATGGAGATGTTCAATATATTACTTTAAATTGGTTTGGAACTTCACATAACCCCCTTATTAGATGATTATGGAAGCATAACCACCCCCATCTAGGCTAGAGCATTTGGAAGAGAGAAACCACAATATTTTTCATGGAGTGGAGGATCTAACTAAAGAAGTTTTTAAGTCTTTTTAAAAACTTATTTTGGATAATATTTTGGTTACTACATGACCTTTTCCTTCCTTTCCTCTAACACAAATTGATTACAAAATTTCTAGGAAATAGGTCCTAGCTTACTCTTATGCAAGCTTTGATAGCTCAGAAATGTTAGGAATAAGGTGTCTCAACCTTGGATAATTCCTATTCTTATTATTTGTTTTGTAAAATGTATTTCTTGCAAATAATTTAATTATGTGTGAGTGTACATGTCTAGTTGGCATGTTGATGTGTCACTCCACTTGATGTGTCAGCATCTTGAATTATGTGTAAGGAGATCATGGCTGAAACGGTTGTGACATATTCCTATGACACGTAAGAGTTATTTCTAGAAGATTCAATGACGGGTGAAGACATGAAATAAATGTGGCAATTGATAAATTTGAGTACTGTACACTCTTCGAAGAATGGTAAAACCCTAATATGGCTATCTTCGGAAGTTGCCCTAAAAAGGAAAGCGCATGATATAAGCATTTTTTAGGGTTGCAGATTGGGATAGGAAAAGAGTGTATTGTTGGTATGATCTCGTGCTACTGGATTTGTCTTTGAGTGTCGATTGTCTCCTAAAAGAACTTGAATTGCAAGTGTGTTGTAACCATTGTGTTGAAGATAATACATTGTGCAGGTTTTGGAGTGTTGGGGTTTTTTACCGAAAGGTTTTCCCTAGGGTAAATTATTGTGTCATTCTCTATTTTTTGTATGCATGGTATATGGCTGCAATATCATTGTTAAAGTAGTTAACGAATCTGAAATTGTAAGGATTTAAAATAATTTGCACAATACTTTCCTTTAGAGATTAGTGTAGGAAGCTGTTTCTGCACCTGAGTTTCCTTACAAGAAAGACTAAGGAGTAACACTAAATGGACCCCCTAGATTTGGGTGGTTCAAGATAAATTTTGATAGGACTGCAAGATAAAAATAGGGTAGTGTTGCAACATCAGGAGTGATTAGAATGGGAACTTATGGTGACAACTTCCAGTGGTAATTTTTAGGGTAATATCAATAACCAAGTTGAAGAAAAGACCCTCCTATGGGGTCTTAAAATTACTCTCTCAATTGGAATTAAGGTGCTCTCAATAGAAGATGATTCCGAACTTATTATTGATGTTGTTAAAGGCTTTTCCAGATTCAATTGGTCTATTGATGGAATTGTGGAAGATATTCATAAACTTCTTTTAGGGATAGACCTCTTTGAAATTAATCATTTCTTTAGAGAAAGAAAATATGGTAGTTGATTTCATGGCTACACTGGGCTATTATGTGGAATATTTGAGATGCTAGAGGAATAAAGATTCTCATCCAAATAATGTTCAAAATATGTTGAGAGGAGAGGGAGAGCTTATTTTTTGATATAGATGGTTGACATTTACCTTTTGTCTTTGCATCTCTTTCTTTGTAAAACCATGTGTTGGACATGATATTGCAGGGGTTTCAAATTGGAAGGCTTGAAGTAGGAAAACTTTGATGTGAAAATGAATTTCAATTGGAATAGGGAGGGGATGACTTAGAAACATGAATTAGTAACAATAAGTTGTCCATGTGGAAATGGAAGGATTGTAGGAACCATGTGAACTTTGATGTGGGATCTATAATGATGCAATGACATCATTTCATTGTGATGTCCAACTTTATAATTAATGAATATCATTCTTTTTTTAAAGGGGTGTGTTTATTGTATACCATGGAGAAATGGCCTTCGTGCACTATAAAATTTTGTCTATATGAGTGGATTATTTTGAGGGGATGGATAAATGGTTATACCCAAGTTGGTATGCAAGGTTTAAATTGCTCTATTAAGTGCAGGGTTTTTACGACAAGTTTCCCTAATTTTGTTCATATTTGCAATTTTATTAGTTGGGGGGCCTCTTTGATAATATTTTTCTTTCTTTCCCTAATATGGGTGTGGATTGTGTTCGCGTTGAGCCTACAAAGCATAATGATTTCAAAAATAATGCCACCATATGGAAAATATATAGAGAATGAGGGTTATTGAGTCCATTAATGGGTGCTATGAGGGTTTTTCTATATAATTTTCTACCTCATGGGAGGATAGGAGGGTCATAATATGAGTAATTTCCTTTAAAATTTGTGAAGATGTGATAGAAAAGGCTACTTGGCTACCCATGAAGGGTATAAAATTGAAGAAAACTAGTCGGGTAGAGAACAATGAAAGCCTCAATAGATTTTTCAAAGAGAATGAAACACTAGTCGAGATGCATAGTGGTTATGAAAGGGAGAAACTACGAACACCATGGAGTCATTTTTTTCTAATGATATAAATATTTATCTTGGAAGGTGATAGGCCAAAAGTAGGGAAAATAATAATAAGAAAGCTTAAACACTAGATTCAGCTTGGTCTATGTGTCAATCTGGGGATCGTAAGATTGTGAAAGATGTCATGGATATTTGCACAAACCAAACTTTATAATAACATAGAAGAAACATTCAATAAAAAAATGTAAATAAACATACTGCTAAACTACATAAATCACCAAACATCCCAAGAAGTGGGCCCTGCCTCCTCAGTACAACTAGTGATAGAGCACGAATGCCTTTCTAAGTTGTTGCTTCGATTAAGAAAAAAACAATTTTATTTAAAACAAAATAATCAACTTTGACCTTCATGTCTCCTTATAGAAATTTGTTCGCATAATAATATACTTTTTGGATCTTCTATTACTTAGAACATATATAGCTCACATTTTTAACAACTGCAGTCTAGGGTAGTATAAATTAGAATAGTCTATTTCTACCTCCAAAAACAAAAGAATGACTTACATACAACCTTGTTTATGGGCCATAGATTAAAAACATTTATGTTACAACAACAAATAGAAAATAGGAAATGAAATTTTTGATTTCCCTCACATAGGAAATTATCACGAATCTAATCAAAATGATAATGTTGAGGTGAAGAGAATCATGTGATTAATAGCAGGAGAAAAATTCATAATGGTCACAAGTTGTTTGGTTATAACAAAAAATAGAAATAATTAGTATTTTGAAAATACATTTTCATCACATATTCTCTATACTTATTTAAATATGGTGCAGGGTCATCATGTAATTGATGTCACCATGGAGGTTGACGTCACCTTTTTAAAATATGATAGAAATAAATAGTTGGTCAAAAAGTAATACACAAAAGAACCTAACCAGCAAGTGACAGGAAGGAGGATCTGCATTCTTAAATCTGCATGCTAAAAGATCTATTTTTCATGGCTTGAAATAACAATGCTTATTAGTAAATACAATCAATAGTTAATTTTCATATTTAATCTCAAAACTATATTAAAGGCGACAAATAATCTTGCTGAGGCTCATGCCTTATTTGCGGGACTAATACTTGCCAAACAGGGTGGCTTCTGTTGACTGCACGTCGAAGGTGATTCTTTAGTCATAATTAATGCTTGTATTAAATGACAAACATACTCTTGGCAACTCAATTATATCCTAAACCAAATTTGGATCCTATTAGACAAATTCCAAGAAGTGTCTTTATCACATACACTTCGTGAAGGAAACAAAGTTGAAGACATGTTGTCGAATTTGGGGTGTGAGAGGGTGATGACTTCAATAGTAAATCCAATCAAGATGATTATAGAGAATGATGATATCCGAAAGTTAATCAATGCAGATAAAGCATTTGAAGCCAAATGATTACTTATTGTAGTTCACTTATCCAACGGCTTCGTACATTCATAGATAAATGAGGCAAGTGAACACAATGTAATTTTATTCATTCTAAAGCCATAGGGATGCGTGGTGTCCATCGTACGCGTTTAAGTCATAACTGGGTTAGATGAAGATCAAAGATCACATGGTGTAATCCACCTCACACGCGTATTGCAGCACAAGTGGACACTATACTTAATTTGCATTCATTTACACAGATTGTATTAGTATCGACTCTATTTAATAATGTATTTGAAATTAGTAAAGCACAGTGTTCTACAAATTTATACTCTATTGATCTCATTGTGTGGTAACACTTCTCAAAGATGGCGGTTTATGTAGAAGTTTGTGTTTGTTGCGATTCATGTCACAATTTTCACAGAGAGACGTTGCCAAAAAACTATTGGATTTGGTTAAAGCCGAGGGTGGGTGAAGAGGTTTTGCCTCTGATTATCAATGACTTTGTGCTGGATAAAATGTTTGTTTCTCACTCGACCTCCATTAAGCGTGCGATAAAGTAGGTAATTGGAGATGAAAACTTAGTCCATACTTCCAAGCAGTTCCTTTACCCTTCTCAAATAGTATCAATATTTTCTCCAATGCAATGGATTTGATACAATCAGCACATCTACTTGAAATTATGGCGTTTAAGGTCATTCACAAATAGTTTTGGATTGGGAATAATCTAAAACACATGATGCAACACTATGACTTATGGAACAATCAAGCGCTAGTTGGGGGTTTATTTTCTTGACATCAATTGTTGTAGCAACATGAGTATATGGTAATCTATGATGGTGCAAAACAGTCTCTTGACAACCAAAGTGCTAGGGACTTGAACAATGTACTAAAGGTAACTGCTCAAACTCTTGGGGTGCAGTTGGAAGACATGGTTTGGAAAATTGTGTTTTCTATGCTTGATTTACTTGGCTTGCTGAACACTTCAGTTTCAACATGACCTCAATTTGTCAATCAACCATCAAAATGGAAAATGTCTGAACCTGTCAAACACTAGAATTTATGGGAGGAGGGAGAAGCTTCAATGGTTTTTCCTAAATAGCGACAATCTTTATCGATCTCAGCTCATGGGGTTAAAGGTTACCTAGAACAATCAAAAGAAATTGTTGATGCCAAAGATGGTTGGGAGCCAAACATACACACAGAACATGAGAGTGGGTGGGAGACTGCACCTCCAGTCAATCCGGGTTGGGAATCGAATGCAAAGAATGTTTAGGGTAGCAGTTGGGAGACGACTACTCTAGTTGGGTGAACTAGTGGATTGTCTGCTGGATGGACATCACAATATCAGACCGAACATGCACATAATGAGTTTGCAGAGATGGAGGAATTAGAGAGTCATAATGAAAGTTCTTAGTGCGCAAATTGCAAATCTTTTGAGCACAAAATTTTGAATTGTGTATATGTGGATTTTGTGTTTTCAACTTTTGTGCCCATGTGGCTTGTATACGTGGCTATGGATATAGGTAGTTTTTGTTCTTCGCATATTAAACTTTTGTATTAAGCAAGGATTTTGGGTTTTCTTGCTGATTCTTTCTTGGATGAGCTTTCAAATCAGTTTATCATTATAATAATATATATATAGTGGTTCAACCACTTTTGCTTTAAAAAAAATCATAAAGGTGACAAAATGGTATGATATAGAATAGAAATGGAATGTTCAAATGGGTATGAAGATGCATGAAATAGTCTAGAATATGACATAAAATGGAACATAATTTTCTCTCATCATTCCTCCAAGTTAGCACATTGCATCTCCTTGTGCAATCATTATGATCTAAAAGTCTTTTATTTGAACTAGTAGTCTTTATAGATTTGGCCTTCTTCACCCTTGATTATTATATGTCATCACATTGGTTTTATCAATTCCTCTTCGTAGAAAGCCTCATGGATTTAATTTTAATTATGTTTCACCATCTCTTCATAAAAAATTCATGTTTTTACAACCTTATAGTTTTCTTTCAATCTTTCAATTACTCAATCCTCCTCCAACTTTTGATTTTCCCTCCATTTTTTCTTTTTTTCATTGTTTAAAATTTATCTTCTCTTTTTTCGAGTTTCAACTTTTTTTTTAAATTCTTGATAATGGACCAATATTGTTCAAATGCTATATATGAGAGGTATCATGAACAATTATATCCTCTTCCAGCTATGTGAAATGGGTGAATTGATAGGCAACATGAATGATGCAAAGATAAGAAACATGAAGGGTGAAATGATAAGTAATATGAAATGGGTAAATGCACTAAGTTGGGTGCCAATTCCCTGGAAGTCGGCAGCCAAAAATCTTTGGTGCAAGAAACGAGCACCCATTTTTAAAAAAATGGGTGCCCATTAAGCTTCGAGGGCCTAAGCCGTAAACATAAAATGGGTGCCCATTTCGGTTCAGGTTCCCGGAGCTAAACAAGCACCCAATTTTTAAAAAATGGGTGCCTGTTCCATAATTTATTTTTTAAAATCATTTTGCAAGTCATTTTCACAACTTTCAAAATGGGATCACATTTTTCAGCTTACTAGTGCCCATTTTGAGTGCAACCATCGATGACCTCAGCTATTGGTTTCTCGATTCTAGGTACGTACCATTATTTTATTATTATTATTTATTTTCATTATGTTTTTCATTAAAAAATGTAGTTTATTATTATTTTTAATAGTTAGACAAGTAATTTTATAGTTTCAAATTTGTCTTCTAATAGTGTATAATTTTTATTTTATTTTATGTTTAATTTTGTTATTTTTAGTTTTAATTTACTTTGTAAATTATCGTACAAAACAAGAAAAAAAACTATTTAAACTTAAAACCCTAGGTAGAAAACAAAAACGTAAACCTAGACACAACTAAAACAAGAAACCCTAGGTAGAAAATAAAAATGTAAACCTAGACACAACTAAAACAAGAAACCCTAGGTAGAAAACAAAAATATAAACCTAGACACAACTAAGAAACAATAAATTCTAGGTCTAGAAAATAAAAATAAACCCTCTCTCTCTCTCTCTCTCTCTCTCTCTCTCTCTCTCTCTCTCTCTCTCTCTC
>MU226379.1:946341-957814 GCA_018584345.1 Thuja plicata | reverse complement strand
GAGTTATTTGTGGTTGAACCCTGATAATTAAACTCATTAACCTATATGTTGAATAGTGTACCAAATCATCTGGATTTCATTGTGTGCTAAGATCTGGAGCTATCATTTTCTTCTCAAAAGTTTCTGATTCATCCTTGGTGTATCACCCCTTTCTATTTCCATTTTTTTAAAGTTTTCTCTTTCTCCCTTTCCCTACTAAGTTTCAAATCAGGAGGTGATATCCCATATTTTATAGGAACCGGCCTAGAATCTAGAGATTCCTCTTCATTCATAGTCTACCCACAGCTAGGAGAGGTTTCCATTGTGAGGATGGAATTGTCGTGTAGCCCTAATGCCTGAGTTAGGGTGACAATTCTGAGCCTGAACAGTGCTTCTGGATGATTTCCCTTCATCCCGAGTCTTTCTCCTCTAGGTTTTGTTCATTTGATCTTGGACCTCATCAACAGTATTAGAGGTTTTCACTTTAGATTCACCTTCAGTCAGTGCATCACCTCGGTATCTACAATTTCTTGCAAGGTGTCCTACCTTATGAAAATGAAAACATGTCATGTTAGGGTTTCTCCATGCTCTATTGTTGTTCCTTCCATGCATCAAAATTCAATTTGCAGCAATGTGTCCATACCTTCCATAGGATAAACATGAAATTCATGTATTGTAGTTCCATGGTATAGAAATGCCTGCTTGATTAGTATTAGTATTCTCTCAGTTAGGCTTCCATTTTTCATTTCTCTTCTTTATTATGCACTCTTCAACTTTGTGTCCAAAATTATTACAACTCTTGTAGTAACCAAAAAACTTAGGTTTCCTTGTATTGTTATCCAGATTAGTTCTGCATTTAAATGCTTGATGTCCTACCAATTGCATCTAAAACAATAACCATCAAACTTAGATGTAATTGATGATTTACCTTTCCTACTCCTGCAGACATTAGCAGTATGTCCAGGCTTCCCACAATAATTGCAACTAGGCTTCTTTTATTTCGGTGGGGGTGCAATAATTTCATCTTTCTGTGCATTTGATGATTCTCATTTCTCGGTAGTGTTGTTCTCTTTGAATCCAATCCTTGTTTTGTCATTCCTTTGCTTTTGATTCTTGAATTGTTGATCCAGAGAATTCAGTGCTTCTTCATTTCTTCTTAGTATTTCATTTGCATCTTTCTCAACTTTCAGTCTTTTATCCATTCTTTCAATTTCAGATTTTAGTGCTTGTTTCTCTCAGAATTATCTTATCTTGATTTGCACTCAGAATTTGGTCAGTCGTGTCATAGTGAACTTGTGTCATTCTTATGATCTCATTATTTTTTCTAATAACTTGTTTTCAACTTGTCTTTTATCATCTTCTATCATTTTCTTTTCATCTTCAATGATCCTTTTTCCTTCAATCAATTCAGTCATTCTTATCATGTCGGTTTCAAGATCTATCTTCATTAGGTCCAACTTCTCGGTAAGTGTATCATTTTTTTTCCATTAGTTATTTTATAGATTATTCAGATTCATCAGTAACACTTCCTTCAGATGTTGTCTCAACTGTATCCACTTGTTCTTGTGTAACCTTTAGTTCATCATATATTTTAAATCTAATCCTTAGAGACTTCTCAAGTTTCTTTTTAGGTCAATGATTAATTCTCTTGCACTTTCCAACTCAGATTCAAGACCATCAATTCTTTTGAATTGCCTAAAACTTTCCATGACAAATATATTTAACTCTCTGGTGGTCAAACCTTATAAATCAAGAGTAGTAGCTTTGATACCAATTGTTGGAATGGCTATGGAAATTTGGGACTAAGAGGAGAGGGGTGAATCGGTACCACAACAACTTTAATAACTGAAACTTCCTATAACCATATATTGTTTCTTGTTGTTTACTGAATTCAATAACTTGAAATTAAACTAATATACAACTCATAAAACATATCATCAAAACATTCAAGTAAAAGAACTCATAACTCCATGATTTTGTTTACGCATAAATCCTTGGTTAGAGGATAAAACTGCAGTGGGGATGATACCCACAACCTTCACAAACTATAGTATAAAGGGTGATCGGTTAGAGCTTACAATGTTTATCCATTTTGATAGCTTATCCAGTTAAGAGTATACAAAGACTTGTTAGGTCTACCTGGTTAGAGGATTTTACAATGTCTACACTTAGAGATGTACCCTGTTAAAGGTTTTACAAATATTAGATCAGTTAAGATCTACCCAGTATTGGGATTTCTAGCTCTCAATAGGATAGTATTAACAACTTAAAAATGTCTTTTATATTGCATCAAAACAAATGCTAATCAGATTCTATGTGATTTGAAGTTTTGTGTTACCTCAATCTCAAACTGTAACACTTCTCAGATTTTCTATTTTGTAGCTAGATAACTGCTTGGTGCTCTCTGCTCTGATATTTGTTCTTCAAATAACTCCTTTTTACTTTCACTAATAATATTAGCCTTCTCTATATAATCACTCTCTGTCTCTTTCTTCCGCTCTATTATCATCCTTTAAGTATAAGATTTATTGCCTCTTAATCTTATGCGTTAGGTCACTGTGAATTGATAACCATTAGATCTTCTTTTTCGCTCGGCGTCTGTGTCATTTTTACTTCGATACTTGATGTTTTTCTTGGAAATAACAAACTTTCATTAACTGCTTAATCTGCTTCTCATATCTTCTCTTTGAATTATATCGATCATAAATCGTGTAACAAACTGATCTTTGTACATTATATAATCACAATTAATGTTGTGTTAATTGATTAAATGTGTCCTTATTGTGTTGCAATAAATTAAGTAACTCGGTAGAGTAACTTCTCTTTGCTTGGTTAACTAATCTTTAGTACTTGATAACTGTCAAATTAGTGTACTTCATATGTGCTCAGTGTTTGATAACTATAGGATCTTCAGTGTAGTGTCTGTGCTTTAACAACTTCACTAGATTACTCAATGTACATTACCGACTAGTCAAATATTTACTTTTCTCCTTTTCACCGATTGAATCTTCTGACTCATATGACTTTACCTTAACTAATGACAATATAATATCCATAGATCTCTCTCTCTCTCTCTCTCTATTGTTTTTTTAAATTTATATTTATAAATTATTTTGTATTTAATTATAAATCTTTCTTTGTAAGGTAAAATGTAAATTATAGTAGTTGTAAATTTTCATGTTTGTATATATATGCAGATTATATCCATGGATGATTTTGACATTGATGAGCTCTTAGGTTAGCATGCACCACCACCTCCACCTACTCCCATGGATTTGAGAGAGAATATTAGATAAATGTACATGTCATTATGCAATACATCAATACCATTATATGCGATCCTACTCCAACTCCCTAGCTACTATGCCTTGCAAAGAGCATGCAAGGCATTCTAGATTCTGTACAATGATTAGATTTTGAGCTGGATAGTTTTCAGTCATGGAGGGACTCCATGTGTTCCTATTATGCTGACACCTCTCTTATAAATAGGTCAATGATTTAAAATTACCAAAAATGATATGAAACATTATTTTGTGAACCCTAAAATGGGTGAGGAGATAGTTGAAAAGAAGCCATGTATTTCTATTAGATGGTGTCAACACCCGCAGATAGCTGATCATTTTTTAGAGAGGTGGTGGATGGTATTTGACTATCCACTAAATGCTAATCATGAGGTCCCCCTATATTTTTTGAAAAAATTATGGGCTGAATTATGTACCTATCTTTTATACTTGGATTATCAAAATTTTATAATGTTTATTTTTACAGGACTTGACTGCATCCACTTTTGGTGTTTCTGAGAGAGGACGTCCTTGTCCCACAGAGAGCATTACTAAGCATGGACACATGGTAAAATTTTAAATGTTCATTAATATTAATTAGTTTTTAAGTGACTTATGCAGGTCATTTAAATTAAACTCACATAGTCTTCTGATGTGATCTTTTAAAAATGTACAAGAGGACGAGGGAACTCAAAAGAAGACACAACATGATGGTGCATCTCAGTCACCTTCACATGCATTAAAGAGGACAATAGATTAGATCGACGAGAAGAGTTAGATTATATATGTTGCATATATTATTTCACTCTTTTTTGTCACATGTTAGACCTTGTTATGCTATTATATGAGGGACATTTTATGATGGCACATGTTATACATGTTATCAGGACTTATTATCATGTTATTTAGACTTGTGTTATCAGGACTTGTTATCATATTATTTGGAATTTTTGTTAGAGTAGGACTTTTTTGTGTGATTATTTATATCATGAGTTGATATGATGGACATTATGATACATATTATTCTAGGATTTATTATGTTATTTATCTTATTTGTGGACTTTTTAAATCCTATTTCATGATTTTTTTAAATAGTAGTTTGAACCTAGATATATGACTTTATGTAATCTATGAGTATATCTAAATATCAAATGTAATTTGATCATTAATAGTACCTATTTATTCATGTAATTGACAAGATAAATTGATTTTGAAACTATCGTTTATCAAATAACTTATTATATAATTGACATGAAACAATATATATGTAACTAATATTGACTTCAAGATTAACTATAAAAAAATCATCTATCTAACCATGACATATTAATTTGAACTATGAAATATGGATCTACAAATAACTATATCATTATCTATTAGTGAACATAGGACTCTACAACTATGCATTAAACTTATATTTAAAACAAAATTGGATGAATAAAACTAAACTCACGTGTTTTATGAAACCAAAATTGGACGAATACAAGTGTGCATTGAACTGCATAAATATTTCATGTCAATATTCTTCTAGAGGTCCTGCATCATAAAAATGAATGTTCAAATGTTATAAAATATGTGTTTAAATGTAAAGTTCATTTAAAGTCAATTATCATTTATGTCAAATTTAAATCTAGGACCCAAAAGTTAAATAAGCGAATTGCACTCACCTAGTATTACAACTTTGATTAGCCAAAAGTTCTAAAATGTACAAGTTGACTGTCATCTATGTTGTCCAGTTGTACTTGTCACCTGAAAACCAAAGTAATTAGCTCTACATATGAGACTTGAAATAAGACATCTACATATAGAATTACATATGCAAATAAAATAATTAACAAAAACTTACATGTATAAATTTGATTCAACCTAATGTACAATCATCATCCTCTATTTTTTGCTACGCATTTATGCTTGCCTCATTCTCTTCCATTGAAAGTGTCCATAATATTATATTAGCAGGTTTCCCTTTGTATCTTTCCAATTTTATATTTGTTTCCACTACCAAATGGGAATAGTGTATAATCTTCTTTTCTGATTGGTGGTCTTCAAAAGCTAGTAAACCATTCCTTCTTGTTAGGTATTTGCGTAGCCATGTACCAACAATAACAATAGACCCAATTTGACACTAAAATCCATCATCATCTACTTCATGACATATCAACTTTTTCTTAGGTTCTACACATTGAGCTATCCAATAATCAGTCTACTCTTCATTATCCCCAGGTGCAACAACAACATACACATGTCCTGCAAAACAAAATTTAGTACATGTATAAATAAAAATCGTTAGAATTTTAATTCAAATACAATAATAAATTATATTACATACATAAATAATATAATTTAAATTTTAATAGAAATTGAATTAAATTACTAGGTTGTATGAGGTCTTAAACACGATCATAATCTTTTGATGCAAATGCACATGATTTAGGTCTTAATTTCTTATATCATCTTGATCTTGTGTCTCACTAGGTGTTAAGGATTTATGTTTCCATTCTTCAACCCATTCAATATTATTGCATTCTTCTCATTCACCTGTAACACAAAATTGACAAAAAACATGCAAGCTCCCTAGTCCATATAGTCCAAGTGTTAGAATTAGAACTCCTTAATGAATGTCATTTAGCTAATCCGCTGATTGTAAAAAAATCATATCTTGAAGGATATTCTTCTCTTCAACTAGCCAAAAGAAACATCTGATTGTAGAGTTATGACTTGATTCTGTAGACAAACTTATTTTACACCATTCAACAATTACACACACATATTTAAATTTTGTTTTTCCTCAAATTTGAGTTGTTATTTGCAAAGGGCTCTCTTGACACATGAACTAGCACCATCATGTTCTCCTTTCCCATGTCCAACCTAAAAAAAACAATGAATATGTTGGATTAATTTTCTTATGTGTCCTACTCAACCAATAAAATATTCTAGGATTCTTGAATTTCCCTGTGCAATTATCTGACCATATAAGATGATGTGTTATTCTTAATCCCTAAGTTCTATTGATGATTAGTGACCCACACTTAGTCATTTACTTAGGCAGTTTTAGTTGGTTATCACTATGGCCGAGCTAAACATTCAAGGCCGAGCAACATCGCCGAGCAAATTTTAGATTGCCGAGTTACATCATGCCGAGCCAAGTAGAATATTAAGTGTCGAGCGTCAGAGATGTGTTGTGCCGAGCAGAAGAATTTTTTTGCATACATGTCAGGATTAATTCAAAATTTGATGTAATCAGTTAAGGCCAACTTGTATGAGATCTAAGCTGACATTTGTACGCATTTAATATTTTTCTACTGAGTTAATTCATATTTAATTGTTTTATACCATGCATGGCATGAAGCCAATCAGGAAATTAGAATGCATTAGAGGTATAAATAATAGATCTTGATCATTGATCTAGATCTCACCGCCAGATCAGAAAAGATATAATAAGATGGCTTCTAACCCTAAAATAGAGAGCATATGAGAGAAAGAGAAATAAAGAGGAAGGGTTATGTGTTTGTGAGAGATGAACAACAAGACATTTTGTGGAGAAGCCCAGATCAAGTAGAGTGACACAACAGTGAAAAGCAGAGTAAAGACATATCAGATTAAGAGATCAAAGAGGTTATTGAAAAGAGAAGATCCATCATCAGCATCTAAGTGCATAACAAAGGATCACTACTTGGAACATTCTAACAGGTGTATCAGGTTAAATCTCTTAATAGAGTGGTTTTAGCAGACCGTTTCAAATCTCTTACCTGAGTGCTTACTTTACTGTAAGTTGAAATCCTTTAACAAGGTAGATTGTGATGATCCGTAGTTCTTAACATAATAGACCTTTAACCAGGTAGATTGCATATTGTAATCAAACTTTTGTAGCCCTAACAGGCACACTTTATTACTGCAGTAGTGAAGATCTTGTGGGTATCATCCCCACCCCAGTTTTACCTATTTGGGTTTCTGGGTTACCAAAATTCTGTGTTGTGAGTTACATATTTGATTTTATGGATGTTATCTGATGTTAGATTAAATTCATATATGTATGAATGTGGATAAATTTATTTTAAGTGGTTTAGATTCAAGATATGATTCAGCCCCCCTCTCAGTATATTGCTTTCCCATTCTTGTACTTCAAACAATTGGTATCAGAGCGCAGTTCACCTACAAAAGCTTTGAATTAGCTTGTGAGTATAGATCTTGAGATGGAGGTTTACAAGTTGGGAAAAGTCATTGAGAATCAGAAGATTGAGATCCAGCTAGCATTACATCAGCTTGAGATAGCAAGACAAGAACTGAAGAAATTATTGACAACTAGGAAAGATTTGGCCAAAAAAATGAATGATACTCATTACCAAGAAGATAATACTGCAAATCTATTTCAGAATGAATATTCCACTGAGAGTGATGCAACAATTGCAGATCTAATGGAAAAGAACAATGCACCATGTGAAGAAGTTAGAAAATTGAAAAGAGAACAAGAAATGCAAACAGTAAGAATGTGTGAAGTATTGGAACAAAAGAAGAAAGCTAAAGATGACAAAAATATGGTAGAGGAAGACAAAAGAGTAATATCTGTCAGACTTGATGAAAGGACACATGATGTACAGATGATAAAAATCAATCAGGTTGACATGGCAAATCAACTACTACTTGCAAATCAGGAGATTAGTAGGAAAGATATGGAAACGATAAATCTGAGATCTGAGAACAATCAGTTGAAAGATGATTTGAGATCTGAGAAGGAACTTAATGAAAGGTTGAACAAACCCAATGAAGCTTTGAATCATTTTGAGAATCTGATGGAAGCATCAAGAAGGTCAAAAGATTCTTCTGGATTAGGTCACACTGAACCAAAGACATCTGCTGAGAAAGGAGAATCATCTAAGAATGGTGAAAGGAGGAATGCAAATACAAAGCACAACAAGCCTGTTTACCACCACTATGGAAAAATAGTCATACATAAAACATTTTCCAAAGCAAGAAAGGTAAGTCCAATCCTAAATCTAAGTTCAATGGTTACTGTTTTAATTGCAAGAAATTTGGACATAAAGCACATGAATGTTGGGTTGAACCAAGTGATGCACTCCCCAAACCAATATTTAATGGTTATTGTTACAAGTGTCAGAAACATGGTCATAAGGCATAGGACTGTAGATCTAATGCTAAACAGCAATGGACATCAAAGACAAAAACAAAAACATCTAAGAAATGCAACACTTACAACTTGGATTATAATACTAGACAGATTTTCCATTACTGTGAAGAATATGGACATGCACCTGAAGACTGCTTAAAGACACATTTCAGAGGGAAATATAAGAGTTGGATGTATGGAATCTTAGTCTATTTTAGTTTTTTGAAGATAGGACACACTAAGAGAGAGTGTAGGACAAGAGTTCCTGCTCCTAATGTTGAAGAAGTAAGAGCACAGATGAATCAAACATGGGTAAAGAAAGTAGAGCCGAGAAGCAGTGAATCCACTGAAGCTGAGGTCACCCAATCTAATGGATTAGGTGATCACACCATCTCCAACTGAGCAATAGAGGTATGTAAGGAACTGCATTCAAATTTTAAATCTTACACTAGTTCCTAATATGTAAATGTGCCAAAGTCCATATCTGCATATGATAAGATGTACCGGGACATGTTTGTGACAAATGCCAAGAAGAGTTTCCTACACTATAGGTGCCGAGTTGGTTGGCTGAGTAAGTTGTGTGATGGCTGAGTATGGTAAGTCGAGAGTGTTAGTAATAACTGAGGGGGGGGGGTGAATTAGTGGCCTCAAAAATTTATCCTTTAATCTTTAACCACCAATCAATACACCTCAGATTATTAAGTCCCTACAAGATGTATGCCATGAAATAATTCTAATGATTGACTGTCTATCGGTTTACCTTGTGTGTCCTTATTCTCCTTGATAACTGATAAGCAACAAAACTTATTTACCGATACTCAGTAAATATGCAGAGTATACCAATTAATCGAGAAATGCATATGTGAAATGTAAAACAATAAAGTAATAAACCATACACACATAACACATGGATTTTAACGTGGAAACCCTGTTAAGAGAAAAAACACTGGGACTGGTACCCCAAATTTTTAGTCTTCTAAAGTGAGCCCTATTAGGAGCCAACCCTGTTAAAGGTTACAAACACACTCTCAAGTGTGATCTTGTTAGAGGATTTTATACATAGAGGTTGTCAATTAGTATCTGGCATCTATTTTGCTACCATCCTTGAATCAGCCTCTTTCTTAGACTGTCAATAGGCTTCAGGAAAATCTTGCTACAATCCTTAAATCAACCTTCTTCTTAGGCTGTCAATAGGCTTTATGCAATTTCAATGCTACTTTCATGAGTCAACCTTTTTGGAAATCTGTTAGGATATACCTCAATTATAGAAGATGGTTAAGTCCTGCTCTGTTAAGAGACTTGATGCTTCAATGGTTAAACTGAAATATTATGACCTGTTTCTAATGCAACTTGAATTGCATATTTTTAGATCTATTTAAGTACAATACCTCTCTGATCAATGTATCAATTTAATTCTTTGTGCTCTACACTTTCTGCTCTGTGATGCTGTGCTTCACTGTTTGTCGGTGTCTACAGAATTCCTTAGCTCTCCTTCAGCTTGATTGATCAGGATTGTATGAAGTTATTCTTCATCATTTTCTCTTTAGCATCCTCTTTTTATTCACTCCCCTTCCAAGTATGTGATTTATTGTTATTTTGGAAATGAATTATGCTTGTCTCTTATATAGACATGATATTCCTTTATTCTTGATTCTTAATTCTTGATTCTTGGCATGAAAAACAATCTAGTTAATCTGATTTATGGCTTTAACTCCTGATTTATCTCATAGTTATCTTCTTGCCAATTGTATAAATCATCTTTAAATCAATTACTTAACTATGGGTGAATAAAACAAATAAAACAACCGGTTAAGTCTATCTTTAAGCTCCGCCAGCTACATTATTTTGTCATTTTCTGAACTCTCTATTCTGTTGGTCAATTCTTTAGTTAGTCATCGGTGACAACTGCCAGTTCCGTCGGTGTAACTCCAGTCAGCTTCGGGATCTTTGTCTGTCGGGCATCATTGAATTTCACTCGTTGGGAAACTCTATTTTCATCTCGTCAGGCATCCTGTGATTTTGCTTCATCAGGAAACTTTATTTTTTTCTCGTCGGGTATCACTGTGACTTTTTCTTTGCCTTTACCGATGGTGTGCACTCCGTTGGTGTTATCTATCACTTAGTGAAAACTTGACTTTTATGCATTGCTGAAAGCATAATCTCTGTTCCATTGATTCTCTGAAGTCTTTGGCATTATGTACATGACCGTACAAATGATATCAAGTTGACATCAATGACAATACAAACCATTAACTGATTTAATGTCTTGCATTATCTTAAACTTAACATTATCAAACATTTAATCAGTTACATGCCATCAATCTCTCCCTTTGGTATTGATGGCAACATACTATATTATCACACTATACTATTTCTAATACAATATGAAATACATTTATTGAGATTCATCAAATTACCAAACACTTTGTTTTGATAACCAATAAAAATGTATGACCGTCGGTAAGCTCTGTGTTAGCTTAGATTTGATTCTTGTAGCTCTTTGTGTTTCTTCTTCTGATGTGTTGTGTACTCTTCTTGTGTCAATTTGTCTCTTTTTACTATTCTTCTTCTTTGATGTCTCTGTTTCTTGTCAGCAACCTTCCCTTTGTATATGATTTCTTCATACAAATTATCTCCCTTTGGATATGATCTCTCCCTATTTGAAGTAATCTGATAATGAATAATTTCTTGTGATAATATGGATACATTCTCTCCCTTTGACAACAATGCCAAACAAATATCTGACATTCATGTCAAAAAATTGTTTTCTTCTATCCATAATATATTCCTTGAATTTCCCTTATCCATTAGCAATACAACAATATGCTCTGGTGCTCAGTTATGATATATACCTTTCTGTATATAGATGTAGCTTTGAAGTTCATCTATTTGCTTGCATCAACATGAATGATATTCTGTTAATATATAGGCTGATGCAACCTTCAGTCCTTTACTGACTGATAGACAAGGGTTTGACCCCTAGTCTCTTTCTCAAGTACTCAAATGTATCCTTGGGCAGTGGCTTGGTGAAGATATTAGCCAATTGTTCTTTTGATTGCACATACTCAAGTATCACCTCTTTTTCTTG
>MU226379.1:896883-937134 GCA_018584345.1 Thuja plicata | reverse complement strand
TGTTAAGAGACTTGATGCTTCAATGGTTAAACTGAAACATTATGACCTATTTCTAATGCAACTTGAATTGTAGATTTTTAGATCTATTTAAGTACAATACCTCTCTGATCAATGTATCAATTCAATTATTTGTGCTCTAGACTTTCTTCTCTGTGATGCTGTGCTTCACTGTTCGTCGGTGTCTGCAAAATTCCTTAGCTCTCCTTCAGGTTGATTGATCAGGACTATATGAAGTTATTCTTCATCAATTTCTCTTCAGCATCCTCTTTTTATTCACTCCCCTTCTGTGTATGTGATTTCTTTTTATTTTGGAAATTAATTATGCTTCTCTTATATATACATGCTATTCCTTTATTCTTGATTCTTGATTCTTGGCGTGAAAAACAATCCATCCAATCTGATTTTGCGGCTTTAACTCCTAATTTATCTCATAGTTATCTTCTTGCCAACTGTATAAATCATCTTTAAATTAATTACTTAACTCTGGGTGAATAAAACAAATAAAACAACCAGTCAAGTCTATCTTTAAGCTCTGCCAGCAAGATATTTTGTCATTTTCTGAACTCTTTGTTCTATTGGTCAATTTTGTAGTTAGTCATCAGTGACAACTGCCAGTTTTGTCGGTGTAACTCCAGTCAGCTTTGGGATCTCCGTCCATCGGGCATCATTGAATTTTTCTCATCAGGAAACTCTATTTTTAGCTCGTCGGGCATCCTGTAATTTTGCTTCATCGGGCAACTCTATTTTTTTCTCGTCGGGTATCACTGTGACTTTTTCTTTGCCTTTACCGATGGTGTTCACTCCATCAGTGTTATCTGTCACTTAGTGAATACTTGAATTTTATGCATTGCTGAAAGCATAATCTCTGTTCCATTGATTCTCTGAAGTCTTTGGCATTATATACATGACCGTATAGATGATATCAAGTTGACATTAATGACAATACAAACCATTAATTGATTTAATGTCTTGCATTATCTTCAACTTAACATTATCAAACATTCAATCAGTTACATGTCATCAGAGCGGTATGCAAGTTGTGTTAGTCGGACAATGATAGCTGGCTTGCACTAACCTAATGGGAAAAATATTTAATGCTTACCTACCTTGACCTTTCGAGTCTATATATGGATGAACGGTCTACTATTCACTTTTACCTTGCAATTTTTAGCATTTACAGAGCAATTGAAGAAGTTGCAGAATTGATCTAAGTGAATTTTGTTTAAATAATTTTGTCAGCGTGTCGTCACCAACCCTAAGTTGAACAGTGCGAAGTGTTTTCTTGCTGAGGTACCCTGTTCTTCATTTTCAAACCCTAACCTCAAGAGATTATGGCTTCAATTTTTTCTGCACCAATCAAGGGAATGGAAGAGGATTTGAATCAAATTAAGCTTGTAAGGAGTGATGCATGCGCACCACCAAACTTTCATGCCATTCCAGAAAGTGCAATATTGAGTGATCTAAATGGAGCGCTCTCATCAATCCCGCAAAAGGTACTTATGATTCACAATGTTAGGTCATGTTACATGGTTAAAATTGGTGAAGTGGGCAGCAACAAATTGAGAAATTCCTATGACAAACTGTGTGACAATGGAATTTTGAAGGACGAATTCAAACATCTAGCCGAGAAAGGGTTAACTCGTGCCCTAGATTTTCTGACATATTTCAAGGATGAATGGATTAAGGTTGTCCTAAGCTGAGTTCATAATATGCATATGTGGCTGGACAATGGACCAGTAAAGATCACAAAAGATATTATTCATAGAGTTACTGGGTATCCAATTATCAACAAAAAATGGATAATGAGAGACCAAAGAAAAGAAGAGATAGCAACTAACACTGGAGTAGTTTGGAACAATAGGGGAATGACTATATCTACAATTACAGACTTGGAACTTGACTTTGGAGTGAGAGTGATTGCTCACAAAGTCTATCAGTCAAGCCGACTGGGTAGTGTTCCCTATACAACAGTGGACTAGGCATGGAAGATAGTGAAAAGGAATCACACCTATGACCTTGCCGAGCTACAGTTGACATAACTAGTCGAGAACTTACAATCAATCAGGAAAGCCAAAAACTCATCATGTAAGTTTTTCTCTTTGCTAATGTGTATATTCTTCTATGTACAAAAGTCATTTCCTACTCTAGGAAATATTGTATGGAAAAAGGACAGACCCATCACTTTACAGATTAGTGAATGTATTCAGAAATTGGGCAGTAATTTCAATAGTATAATGGGAAGCTATTTTATGGAATTCAAAAAGAGAATGAGGTTGAGGACTAGAATTCCCAATTCACTTGTGGATAAGCACTATGATGAGATATGCTTCTTAGTAGATACAGACTACACATATATTTAGGCTGTGACACCTAGGGTATCATGGCTGGAGCCATTTCCCTATGAAATTAATATTGATGAAGCATCAAAAGCTATCATAGCACTCCTAGAAGAGGAGATTGATACTAAAGCTAAAAGATTTGGAAATTTTGATGAAGCAAAGACAAAGATTTCAATGAATCTTAAGGCAGGAACCATGGAAAGGAAAAGGAAAAATATTGTGAAAAACCTAAAAAAGATGGTTGGCTTGCCAAGTGATGAAGAGCTCGAGGATGCACCTCTAGACATATCTACTAGACAAGGTGAAGATGTATCTGAGGAGCAAGAAGTAGAAGTCAGTGAACCTGAAGAAGAGGTCACTGCAAAAGAAAAAGGGAAGAGGCCAGCAGTAACAAAGGTAACAAAGCCGAGACAAGCAAAACCCAGGGTTACCCCTCCCATTGAAAATCATCCAAGGACAAGGGCATCTGTCACCACTTCACTAGTAGAACAGACAAAAGTGTACGCAAAGAATATTGGAGAAGGTAGTTCTGGATCAAGGACTAAATTAGCAACAAAGGCTATGCTGAGCCTACAGGTTAAGAAACCAAGAAGAAAAATACATTGGATCCAGAAAGTGATGAGGACATGACATAAACTGATGAACCCAACCACATACTAGTAGCACCATTCAAGAAACCCACAGATATTGATGAGGTATGTGAGAATTTGAGAAATTTTGCAGGGTTATCTGGTTTCAAGTTTATAAGGTATGATAAATTGAAAGTAGGAGACAAACATAAGGTCCAGGAAGCTCTCCTAGACATGATGTGTAAATTTAAATTAACCCCTACATCAATAGGAGACAATGTGCCGAGTGAGTTGTATGAATTACTATCTAGAAAGTGGGAATTTTCACTCACAACTGAGAGACAAATTAGGAAAGTCACTTTAGCTCAAGTGATTCGTGAGCTAACCAAGAAGCAGAGAGAAAAATTTGTTGAAGAATATAAGCACAAATTTCTACGTAAATAGAGAGGTTATGCTATCTTGAAGAATGACATTGAAGGAATAGTACAACAGAGTACTAGAATTTGGAAGGAAGTTTTTGGACTGAGTATTCCAAAAGAAATGAGAACTGATGAAGGAACATCTAAGCCAAAGGATAAGGAAACTGAATCTACTCCTGTACCATAGATTTCTGTAGTTCACATTTCAACTGAGTCTAAGAAGAATAGGACAGATGCACAAGATCAATCTAAGACAGTTAACACTGTTGATTTGACTATTGACATTCTGATTGATGTGACAATTAATGACTCTAGCAATCTAGATGCCGAGGGTCAGGATGAGCTGAGGGACTCAACTGTTGATTCACCTATCAAGGAAACTGAGGCTGAAGAAGACAAGAGTACAGAAGAAGAAGAAAGAACTCAAGAGGAACCTAAGGCTAAGGATGCTCAAGAAGAAGCAGAAAAGGAGAAAACAATTTAACAAGAGGTAATTGTTCATCATTCACCTATTTTAGAGGTTGTAAAGTCAGTACTAGATAGTAGTGAGGAGATAACAGACACTAACAGTGAGCCTAAAGAACAAGAGGCAATGCAAGTGTTGGTTGATCTACCACACTCTGCATCATCAAATCCCACTGGAACTAAGATAGGAAGTATGCCTGATCAGCATGCAATTTTGACTGAACTTAAAGATGCAATGGTGTCAACTACTAATTCTGGAAAAGGTATTGTAGAAACTAAGCCGAGCAGTAGTTCACCTAAATTCAAGAGAAGGAAAGTTATGAGGAAGAAGTCTCTTATTCTAGATGTCACATTAGATGAAGTTATTATGATTCCACCATGGGATCCCAATGTTTTGTCTTATGAACAGATTGAGACTCTTCAGGAGTTACTAAGAGGAAGAAGAGACAAGAGGAACCAAAAAGGGAGCAAAAGAAAAATCAAGTGCTACATGATATAAAAGACATATTTGTAAAGGATTTTGACATGGAGGATGAGAATCCTCAAGCCCCTATTCTTGAATAGTTAGTTCACATTGCAAAAAAGGTAAATGATGACAATATTGAAGCCAATGAGAAACTGTTACAATGGCACGAGAGGAAATTCGAGAACAAGGTACTTGCCAAAATCTCAGGAGAGATTGCAGTTAAACAGGTCAAAATTTCTTCTCTGATAGAAACTTTAGAAGGGGTTGCAACAAATGTCTATTCATTGTATAAGAGGTTATCTTATGTTGAATTCTTCACAAAGGATAATCAACAGGCTCTAGATAAATTGCAACTAGACCTTAAGTCAACTAGAAGTTCACTAAGTATGGATGCTAGCACTAGCTCCTTACATTTTAACAGGTTGACTTATGCACAGAGGAGGATAGCTAAGCTCATGGCTGAAGATGGTTGGATTAGGACCAAGTTGATTACTATTCAGACAAGTCTAATACCTCATTTGGAGGTCATTCAGAAAGAAATTTCATCTATAAATGAATTGATTAAGAGATACTCTCATCTCTCAACTGCAGAAAGCTTAGTAAGTCTAGTTGCCGCCCTAGAAGTGAAAATAGAGGTTATGAAGTTTGGCAAGGACAGTTGGGACTCTGCATTTGAATCTACCTTACAACTTCATAAATTTTTTTTGGACAAGTATAACTTGACCCCACTAGCTATCAGTGACAAAAACAAGGGGGAAACTGAAGAAAATCAGAATAGGACTGACAAGGATACACCTTAAAGGAGGTCAGAACAGGTATCCATGTGTAAATATTTTTTTTTGTAGGCATGTATAGTATGATGTATAATCCTAGGGGGAGTACAGTATGTACTTAGGCAATATTTTGAATGGACTGAATTGTAATGATAAGTGTGTTTTTTCCACTAATATCAAAGGGGGAGATTGTTAATCCCTAAGTTCTATTGATGATTAGTGACCCACACTTAGTCATTTACTTAGGCAGTTTTAGTTGGTTATCACTGTGGCCGAGCTAAACATTCAAGGCCAAGAAACATTGTCGAGCAAATTTTAGATTGCCGAGTTACATCATGCCGAGCTGAGTAGAATATTAAGTGCCAAGCATCAAAGATGTGTTGTGCCGAGCAGAACAATGTTTTTGCATATATGTCAGGATTAATTCAAACTTTGATGTAATCAGTTATAGTTGACTTGTATGAGATCTAAGCCAACATTTGTACACATTTAGTATTTGTCTACTGAGTTAATTCACATTTAATTGTTTTATACCATGCATGGGATGAAGCCAATCAGGAAATCAGAATGCATTGGAGGTATAAACAATAGATCTTGATCATTGATCTAGATCTCACTGCCAGATCTAAAAAGATATAATAAGATGGATTCTAACCCTAAAATAAAGAGCATGTGAGAGAAAGAGAAATATAGAGAAGGGTTGTGTGTTCATGAGAGATGAAAAACAAGATATTTTGAGGAGAAGCCCAGATCAAGAAGAATGACAGAGCAGTGAAAAGCAGAGTAAAGACATATCAGATTAGGAGATCAAAGAGGTTATTAAAAAGAGAAGATCCATCATCAGCATCTGAGTGCATAATGAAGGATCACTACTTGGAACATTCTAACAGGTGTATCAGGTTAAATCTCTTAACAAAGTGGTTTTAGCAGACCGTTTCAAATCTCTTAGTCGAGTGCTTACTTTACTGTACGTTGAAATCCTTTAACAAGGTAGATTGTAATGATCTGTAGTTCTTAACAGAATAGACCTTTAACCAGGTAGATTGCATATTGTAATCAAAATTTTGTAGCCCTAACAAGCACACTTTATTACTGCAGTAGTGAAGATCTTGTGGGTATCATCCCCACCCCATTTTTACCTATTTGGGTTTCTGGGTTACCAAAATTCTTTGTTGTGAGTTACATATTTGATGTTATGGATGCTATCTGATGTTAGATTAAATTCATATATGTATGAATGTGAATAAATTTATTTTAAGTGGTTTAGATTCAAGATCTGATTCACCCCCCTCTCAGTATCTTGCTTTCTCATTCTTGTACTTCCAATAGTTATATCAATTTATCTCTCCCTTAAATTCTCATAAAAGGTCTTAAAGAAATACTGGAAAAACTTGGATGAATGTAATTTATTATCTCTCATATAGAAATGGTACTCTCAAAAAAATTAGATCTTGTTCTGTACTAACAGGTGCATACCTATTGATAATATGAACACATTCTTTTACTTGCACTTAATTATAATATTGCGATTGGATCTCATGTTGTGGTGCAAGCTTGTAGTTCTTTGCAAAGTCAATGACTGAAATTATACTACCAATTGGAAATCTATTATTGCATATGTGAAACTGTCCATCAAGTGATCTAGCATTTTGAGAGTGTTTCACATATTTAGGTACAACCTTACTCTTGAATTCATTCATAAATGCATGAACACTAACTTTTTTAGTAATTAGATCGCACCATTTCCAGCCTTTCCTTCCTTCAATGAATACTCAATAGTTTAAATATTTTTACATCAACTAATTTCTATCTAAAATCAATTAAAACATTTTCATGCAAACATTCATCTAAAAATGCAAGATTTCCACATACATCACATACACGAGAAACACATGCATTCAAAAGAAAAAATTGCTCATTAGATGGGTAACAAAACAAACTTGATATAAACTCCTTTACAGTTTGAGGTGGTATATTTATACCACATTCCTGCAACATTTCATTAGTATGCATGGTAGAACGTATAGATCAAAATACATCATAATGATAATGAAATTGAACATGAGTTTTACAACAACGTGTGAATATTCCCATGTTAATCTTTACATACCATTGTTTACATTTTTAAAAATATCTTTGAATAATACTAATAGCTAACACCTTAACATCCAAAAAAAAAATATACACTTTAGTTTGAGTCATATCCAAAAGGTGTTTTGGATGTGGATCATGAATTTTTGAGCCGAGTCTTAATTTAAGAACATCTCTGCCATTAGGTGATACTCTTATATTATCATGCAAAAAAATTTCAATCAAAGTTTTGAATTCACCAATAAGTTTCATGTCAGACCTTGAGAGTCTGTCACTAAAGCTCCAAAAATGGTTTGTCAGATCACTTTCAAAGTTAACTCTTCTCTTTACATCTCTTGCTAAAGTTTTACGATGAATATTAATATATCCACTTATGTTTGTCATAATTCTTTTATCAAAAGTAGTTTTGTGTACAAAAGTTGTTATTTCTCGTCGTGCCACATTCCTATCTTCAAAACAAATTTTCTTTACAATTGTGCCAAAGATACTAGCAACATTTGATACAACTTGTTTTAGAGACTCATCCTTCTTCTTGGATTTCACATAAATTCCTAACCTCTTCATCACTTTTTGCATTTTAGTCATTTTAATTAGTTGTAACATTAGTTGACATTGAAACCCCAATTTCTTATTATAAAACTTGTCTAAACAATCCAGTCGTGTGTGTACTAATCCATCTCCATGAAACCAAACCACACAAATTGTCTAGTGCATCACTTTTAATTTAAAATTGTTCATTCTTTTTATTATCATTAAAATGGGTTTCTTTCTCAATTTGTGGTTCTATGTCTACATCCACATTGTTGATTTCAATTGTCGTTTGATTTTCAATTTCAATTGGGGTTTGAATTTCACTTTCAATTGGGGTTTGAATTTTAGTTCCTTTATCATTATGATTAACATTACTAATTTGTGGTGTTTGATGTTCAATAAAATTTGTTACTCTATTTTCAAGAAGAAAATCTAAAAGATTTAAAGAGTAATCCACTTCTACAAAAAGATCAAGTTCTTTATCATAATAAGTTTCATTTGGTTGTGAAGACATACCTGTATCCAATACTGGAATAGAAGATGCACCTGAATTTGATCCTATTATATTATCTTCTTCAACCTCTGCATCCATCATGGTGTCCTCAATGTTCTCCTCTTCTGAAATGATTGTTGAACTCAATGCTCCAACATTATTCAGTTCTTGAATTCTTTCTCTTCTTTCTCGTTGTCATTTTGCCTTATTCTCTCTATTTGTTGCAACCTCATCATCTGTCAGAAACTTCCTTTTCCTCTTTCTGCGTTGTGTTGATCCCATGTTTGCACCAAAATTTGAATTCAAAGTATTCTCTTCATGTCAGATCCAAAATAAGATAAGAAAAGAGAATTTTGATTCAAATTATTCTTTGTGCAACATGAATATATTATAAAAATGATTGAATAACCATCAATCATTGAGATTAGACCCACAATCCTATTTTTTTTTTCTTCAATAAGTCTTTAAGAAATGAGTACCCATTATTTAAATGAAATGGGTGTCCGTTTCTAAAACAGGTGCATGTTTCTCTTTCAACGATCCAAATAGAAATGGGCACCCATTTTTTGAAATTCAAAAAATAGGTGCCTGTTTCTTAAAACTAGGAGTGGGAACAATACCGCCTCCCTAATTTTTATTTTGGGACAGGCTTGGTCCCATCAAGCCTATGCTTGGCTCTACAAAAATATGGCCAAGGCATTGGAATATAAAATTTATGCCTTGTCATATGTTTTGGAGGCCTTCCCAAACAATTTTTTTGATGAAATGAAAACCCATTACAATGCTTATTGTATAGATTATAAAAATATAAATTTTATAGTGATATGACTAATTTTATTACTTTACAATATTTATTAAGCCAAAGTGGTACCTAAACTTGAAATAGTAAGGTTAACTAAAATTTTAATAACTTTTTAGATTTTACATTTTTTGAAAAATGAATTATATGACATCAATATACATAGAATTTAATTCAAGATAAATAAAAAATAGAAAGAGTGAATTTTTCATCAAATTATGGTGGGCGTACACCATAGGTTTCAAAAATGTACTTTACAGTCAATTAAAAATTAATTACAAAAATATTCAATAAAAAAAAGAAAAAATATTATCATCAATCTTTGGTGTTTTAGGTACCTTTCACTAGAAGGATTCACAAAAAAAAACATTTATTTACTTTAAAATAGGGTGATTGTACACATGTGTGGTATGGTCCTAAAACAAGCATTTTGAAAAAGTGTTTTTTAAACATGCCTACTAAAATGCAATTTATACCATGTGGGTATTAAAATAAATCATATATTTGAAAATTAGACTCCGAGAACTACATTTTCTATTACTGAAGTATTTCAAGATTCAATCTTTAAGTGCCTCAAATTTTGACATCAATTGACAAAAAAATTGAAAAACAGGGAAAACACTTCCACTTTTTGCCCAAAAGTGGGACTCAGCTTCTTGCAGCCACCCAAATGATCATTCATAGTGAACTATGAAGGGATGATTAAGTTTATTTAGTGAAATAATGAGTGAAAAGATAAGCAATAAGGACGGTGGAGGTGAAAAGATAGGTAATAGGGATGGTATACCTCCCCTAACTTGAAGGGTTGATCATCCTCAGGAAACAAGGAGAGGATAGGTATAGATGATGCATATATGATTAATATAATAATAAATATTAATAAAGTTAAGATATAAAATAATCAAAAATAAAAAATAATTGTTTTACCAACTTGCATGTCCAATTATGCTAAGGTCAGGTATCCAAAATAACTTAGCAACTGTAAATATCAAGCAAGGAAGGAACCCAAAATTACGATAGAGATTGTTAGGGATTTTCATCCCAAGTAATTTTTAAAACCAGTATGAATGCTTGCTCTTGTATATTTCCAATGCAAGAAAATCCTAATTGTTGAGGATTGGATATGACCCTCCTTTTTTGAGATCCACTGACTCAGGTAACTATTACCTATGAATGATTACTGATTGACAATATCTAATTATAGTGGATTATATCTTCTTACTAACTTGTTTAATGTCTTTTACTATATCAATAAGTAGATAACTATGCAAATGACTATGGATAATCTAATACAGAGCTTAATAAGCCAAACTAATATTTTGACAGTAGCGAATAGTAATGCAATAAGGATTCTCATCCTTATTCCTTTTATAGTTCTTATGAACTTAGGAGGGGAAACCTATTTGATTCTCTCTTGAAGGAATCAGTAGACTTGAATTGTATACTCTATGAGTACAATTTCTTATGAATGCACGCTTTCTTATAAATGTAAAGTAATTGAATGATTGTTAAATTTTTGGATGATGAAAAATTACTTGCAAAATTATAAATCAGTGCCTGATCCTATGGGCTACAGAGTCAAACTTGAATGCAAATCCACAATTAGGTGAATAATGAAAATAATTTCAACCTAGATAGAATGCCTTACAAACTATCCACTCACTCCTATATCTTTGTTTATCAGATCTTAAACATCAACATTCAGCTTCCTAGAATCACTTGAAAGAACTACTCCCTCCTTGAAGGACCCCACAAATGACTGCATAACTACCTTGTAGTTGATGTATTTAGATGCCTTACAAATAAACACAAAAAATATTGAATATAAATAAAAGTGACAACACAAGATATAAAATAGAGATTGCAATATATTTTATTAATGTCTAACTGCTTCAAAAATACATACAATAGACAAAAAGTATAGAGGCTCAAAAAAAATTGTAGTAGTCTACCTTGTAATTATATTTCATCATCATTCAAAATGTTACAATATGCTCAATTTATTGACTTAAACCATTTTGGCATCCTTAAGAAATTAGGATTCTACAAGCTTCAGATGGTTTTAAGACCTAACCCTAAAATCTAGAAAAGACAAAAGACAAGAAAGAACCAAGCGGTGGATGGACAAAAATGAAGAATAAGATCTGATTTGTTATTTGTCTTCTTGTGATCTTTGGCACCTTTGTCTTTATATGTTCAGGATATCATCTGATATTTGCAACGAGACCTAGTGACCGCCATTACAGGATAATTTATACTAGTCTTTATGATAGCTAACCTTCCTGTGCTCAAAGAGTAGGTGCCATGTGTCCTTGTATTATTCATCCATTATGTCTAGGTCAATAGTGACAAGCATTTTCTTCTTGGGATTTGTTAATATATCCCATGCTGTAACATATTCTTCTTTCGACCATTAAAATCTCTGTATGTTTTCCAATTGGGTCTTCTGTCTCTCCCACCTAGCATCTATAATGCTCTTGACATCTATGATGAGCTTATTAAAATCTATTTCTTCTTTAAATGCTTCATCTAGAACCTTGTTGTATCTTTCCATATCTAGTTCTCCCTTGTTAGAAACATAAACCTCTTTACTAGGTAGCACAATTTCAAATTATGAACCCCATACCCCTAGTGGCTTGATCTGATTGTCCTCTGATCTGATTAGAGGCACAAATCTGTTATAGCTAGGCCCAAACATGTTTAACCTTGCCTTAATCTGATTAGCCTTTCCTTAGAAAAAGGGAAAGGTGGATCCTATCTGTTCTATTTCAACCCCAACCTGGGTTACCACCTCTGGTAGGTCTGATCTATGTGGTTGCAAATATGCCAACCTTTCAAACAATCATGTTCTCCCTGACCATGTTGCATAATATGGGTTCAAAATTTGGACAAAATTGTTGACTTCTACTTGCAAGCCTGGAAATTTGCCATAGGCTCTATAAACTATATCAGTTTTATCCCTTATTATGTTAATCCTATGCTGCAAAATTTCAGTTAGTGCACCCAAAACAACATTATTGTTCTCACTAGTCCCCTGCCCTGTTTCGGCTGCATCATGCTCTATTTTCTTCTGTTTGGATCTCTCCATCTCTTCCCTCTTTGTGCTTTGTAGGGGAAGCCTCAGGCATATCAAGCAGTTTCTGTGTCCATTATGCAATAGGCTTCTCTTGTGCCTTAATCTTGATTAGACCCAATTCCCTGTCCTTGACTATATCACTAGTTTCATTAGTCAGTTTCTTAAATCTCTCAGACATTTTGGCAGCCTTGGCTTCATTTAATTGTGCAAAATGGGTGAGAACTTGGGAAATCTCTAAGTCTCATGTATTCTGGACGTACTATATGATCTTTTCCCCTTCTATATTCTCTTGTATGTTTATTAATGAAGGCTTTTGACTTTGGAGCTAAGCTCCACATTGCTAAGGCCTAGGATTTTGGATTGTATCCAAATCCTCTAATCATCTATCCAACCTGTATTTCTGATGATTAATTGAAATCAAGTTTCTTTCTTATTTGATCTATTATGAAGGTAGAGGCTAAGTCCCACCCTTCTACCAACAACATCCCACTGGACTTTACCAGTTGCCTTGCTTCCTCTGGTGTGATTTTCTTTGAATCAGGAACATAATCCTGCAATACTTGTAAAGCCTCACTAGTCACTGGATCTCCACCAGCCAACTGCAACTATGCACCTACTTGCTTTTTTTTGTTCTAGATGAGAAACTCTTTCAACTCTTTTATTTTAATAAAATTACCATCTTTTAAGAATTTCTCCTGGTGTAGCAATCTCTCATCAGTTCATGTCATAAGAGGTAATTCTATCTCTTCTTCATCATCTTTCTGCAGCTTCTTTCCTGCTCTTATCTGCTTCCTTAGCTGATGGTCATAGGCTATATCACAATGATAAGAGCACCAATTCTATCTTTTTTCTTCTCATTTTTCTGTGATGGCTCCCCTGCTTCTATTCTTTGTTTCTTTGGTGGGGGCTCATTAGTGACCTTAGTCTCTGGGACCTCTGTTAGGTCAATTATATTCTCTCCCTCTGATGCCTATTCTTCAACAAATGGCTGATTTACTGGAGGGGAACTAGGAACTAAATATTCCTCATCGCTATCCTCATCATACTCTGATGATGAATGCCCTTTATGGCCCTTTTCAGTTACCACAAGTGCATCTCCAAGTTGATTACACAATAGACTATAGGAATCAACCATGACATCAAGTCTTTTCAAATATGGCAAGTCTAGGAAGAAACCTGCAAAAGAGATGCCTTTTCTCTTCACTTTCCCCTCCAAGTCCATCAATTTTGTAAACTTGTCAGTCTTAGATTGTCATCCTCATCTTCCAGTATATTCCTAATGAGGTCTTCTTCCACACATTCCTCATGATCTTTTGTATAAGGAATGGTGGGTGTCAAGAGCTTCTTGGCGCTCAGTATAAAGCCTTCTATGTCAATGTATCTATAGAGGGCTATATTCATTCTATAGTGGCTCATCCAATTATTTACTAGATCTATTTCCCTTTTACCAATTGTAAATTATGAACTGTCTAGGGGTGAATGTTCCCTTCCTATGAGGAGCTAGGTTCTCCCTGTTTGTCAAAATAAACTGTTTGATAAATTGAATTGCTGCAATTCTGGGTGGCGCATGGAATGGTAGAACATGGGGTGGGTAAGTACAACCATACACCCTAATCAAAGTGAAATTCTTCTCATAATAGAAGTCTCCCCAGTTGTGGTCTCCTAGCCACTTATCAACATATTGGCATGGCCTTAGTAGTTGTAGTACCTTCATTGGTATCCTTGTCTTGTCTACACCTAGATGCTTAAGTATTAGATATACTATCTAGTTCTCAAAAGCGCAGAATTCTTGTTCCATGGAAGTGTAGTTCCACACTCTCAACCAAAACTGTATAGGGTTGGCCTGATTCTAATGAAACCTCTGAGGCCTCAAATACTGGAAATTCATGATAGGAAATTTGTAGTACAAAATCAAATGCATTAAAATGGAATAATGCATGAACTTGGGATCTTTTTCCTTGTTTTGGATGTCAATAAACCCCTGATGCATTTTATTGATTACACACTGAATATAATCATAGTTGGAACTGGTATGAGAGCTCTACATATCTAGGACAATCATAAGGATATCTAAGGTTATGCTCCCGGGTTCTCCATCCTTTCCCAACACTCTACATAATGCATATGAAATGTACTTCATATAGAAGTTTAGGTCCTTGTAGTAGTAGGGAGTAGTTCCTGGGATAGGTGCAATGTAATTCTTCATTCTTCTTGGCACATGATACTCTTGGATCAATTTGGATGCAATGCCAGACTCTCTTGTATATCTATTCTCTAAACTCTTCAAATTTATCTCAGTGGCCATTGGATGATATACGTTGAATTCTTTCATGAACGAGTTCCTATCTAGGTTACTAGGGATTTCCCATTATCAATTTTTATAGTCTTGGTTAGGGCATCATACCTATTGCCCATTTCTAAAATAAAATCAACATCTATAAAGATGTCAGGGACTATTAATTTAGCTAGGCCATAGGTCCATAGGTTTTAAATTGGCACAACTTCATCACTATTATTATAGAAGTAATTGAAAAGGGAATAACCAGAAGAGCCTGGAGTCTTAACATCCCTAATGTATTGCAAATCATCTACAAGATTATCGACATTTACCTTTCTATTTTGACTGGATCCTGACAATAGAGTGATGAATTCATCTGAGTAGTTCCACTTCCCTTTCATGTCATCATCATCATCACCACTTCTTCCATTGGTAGAAGCTACACTCATTACCTGACTCATATTGTCCACTGTTCTGTTCCAATTTATCTTACCAATATTAAGACAAATATTTTCTCCAGATCACTCAATTCCAATTGTTAATCACTAAAGTTGTTTTGGAGCACTGATAACCACTTAAATTCCTCAAATTCTAGACTATAAATCAGCTTGTTTCACTCTGTAAATCTGAGAAAATCTATTTTCTTCATACACTGATAACTTAGCAAACTTATCACTCTGAAAATAATAAACTCTTGGTAAGAAGCAATGATTAATGGTAACCCCTATTTATCTCATAATCATCAATGCATAATTCCCATAATTGTGATCCAACCACTTCTGGCTTCAATTGCTCATGCTGCAAAATCAATTTTTGTTCTAGCCATAGCCTCTGAAAGTGACAGGAAATCAAATATGAATGAGTGCTTTATGATAAAAATCCATATTATATTCAAATAGGGTCCAATTTTGATCTGATTGGCTATCTCTCATACAACTCAGCTACTTTTTGACACACTCTTCATTTTCTATTGGCTGACAACTGTACATCCTGGCGCTGAAGAAAAGTCTTTACTCAAACTTTGGTTCATCTCCTAGTGACCTCACGACTGTGTAATCTCCTTTTCGTTGAATGTTTACTTTAACTATGGTTTCATACCAAGACTTAGCGACTGCCACACGATCAACCTCTTGATCAATGGTTATCTCCTTGTCGGTAGATGAAATCTCTTAACCCATAATGTTTCAGAGACTCCGCGACAAAAGCCTCTACTAACTCATTTTAAACTTTGGTTTACTCAGGAGACTTGGCGACTTTGTAATCTCTTTGTTGCTGAATAAAATTTCATTTATCACTTTTATCTGGAGGTAACCCAACTACCATTGATCTTCTTTTATCTGCATCTGACGGTCTACACTGCGTCTCTTGATTTTAAAAGAAAACCCTAATTTTTCATGAGACTATGCGACTGCTATCTCTAGGTCACCAGATGTACTCTTCATTTTAAACTTTTATCAGAGACTATGCAATTGATAAACATGTCTCAACTATCCTTTTGTCTCCTAATCGCCAGATCACTTTTGACTTTTCAAAATTTTACAGCGACCTCGCGACTGCTGTTGGATCTCCCTTCATCTTATGGTTGTCACCAAGTCTCCTGACTTTTAACTTATCTCTTGATTTCTTCCACAACCCAAGGAAAACACTAATACTGAATCTGGCATCGAACTCAAGTTTGTTCAGGAGAATTTACGAGTGAAAGGACTCAGTGTTGCTGAATGATTTTCCAGCTTTAGAGTTTATCACGAGACATCTCGACCATCATTGGATTTGACTTAAGATGGATGATTGTCTCCAAGTCTCATAACATTTGAGGTATATTCTTTTCCATTGGGAGATAACACGACAAAGACTTTTTGCTAAGTCTCTAAACATAATGGAATATTCTCTTGGCTTTACGAGACTAAGAGATAACACTTAAAAGCACATGATTTATTAAAGAACTTAAGTTAAGAAAAAGTAACTTCAAAATGGAAACATGACTGAAATATTAGGGCTTTTATCCATTTTTGAACAGAAGTAAACCTAGGACTTAGGGTTTTTTGCATATTTCACTAGGTTTATGGCTAAAATAATCATTTGCAAAAGTATTTAAATAATTTTAGACATGATTTTCAACTCTTGAGTACAAAACTGACTAGGAATTTCAAAATTTTACTAGACAGACTACGAAATTGGAAATAGAACCAACAATGGCTCTATCTGAGGATGTGTAAACACCAGTTTATATCAAGAACCATAGAATCTCTGGTTGCAGACCACTCTTATTGATGTTTACTAACCTATTGTAGAAAGAAACACACGACTGAAAGAAACACACCTTATTTACATATAATATAGAGATATTTACTGTGAATAAAGAAATTTCACTTTCAACTGAAGAAGGGTTTCAAGAACTTCCCATGCACTAGAAATTCATATTCTTCCTCATCCATGTTCATCAATATATAGGAATCTTTACCAAAGATTTCAGAAACAATAAAGGGACCAAGCCATAAGGATTCAAACTTTTTATGCTTACCTTTATCCTCTGCTCTCACATTCCATTGGAGTACAATGTCACTAGGTATAAATTTTATGCAACCTTATCTCTTATCAAATAGACACTTCATCTTTTTTTGCAGATTTATATTCTCTTTCTGACCCTCTCTTCTGATTTCATCAAGTTCAACTAGCTGCATTATTCTGTCTTTCATTGGGTTAGACATTTCTAGCTCTTCTTCTTGCATAAAATTGTGTATAGGTAATAAATTTTTTTATAGGAATCCTAAATTGTAGACCATACACAATTTCAAATGGTGACTTACCAGTGGCTTTCTTGACTATTATCCTATCAGCCCATAAAGTTAACTTCAACTTTGTATGCCAAGTTCTTTTGTTCTTTTCTAAGGTCTTCTTTAAAATCTTCAGAATACTTTTATTACTAGATTCTTCCTGGCCATTAGCCCGAGGATGATATGGGGATGAATAAGACATTGTAATCCCATATTCATTATAGAAATCCTTGATCTCATATGATCTGAAACACAAAATTATCCATAACTACCTTGGCAGGGACACCAAATCTGGTTAAAACATTTTCCAGTAAAAACTTAGTAACCACTTTTCTTGTTTCTTTTTTAGTGGGAATAGCTTCAATCCACTTTGTAAAATAGTCAGTGGCAACAAGTATCCAACTATTTCCTCCACTGGATTTTTCTAAAAATTCTTCAATAAAATCAATACCCCACATTGCAAAAGGTACTTCAGCACTCACAGGGTTCAACAACAGGGCACCTGAGAACCTCAATTTATTTGAGAACCTCTGGCAAGGCTCATATTTCTAGAAAAATGCACGAGTATCTTTAAATATACTGGGCCAATATACCCAACCCTCAAAATATTATGGGTAATGGTCTTGGCAAAAAAATGCCCACCACATACTTCGGCATGCATTTCAACTAGTACTTTTTCAACTTGGTTTTTAGCTAAACATAATAGTAGTACACCATTTTTGTCTCTCTAATACAGGTCTCCCTGAATTAAGGTGTACTTCTGAGCTTGTAACTTAAGACTCATCTTTTGATTATCTGACATGATTTAAGGACACTTGGCATTTTTAAGGTAATACATGATATCCACATAAAATGGCTATCTTTCAATACTGGTTATTGTTGAATCTTGTATCACTACATTATTTACTTGTACCAAGTCTAGATTTTCTTCAGTCATTAGTTTTGCTAAACCTTGTCCTCTAACCAATTTGGAATATGGATTTCTAGGTTAAATTATTGAATTCTGTTAATCCATTTACATCTCTTACCAATAACTTCTGATTGGGTAAGAATATCTTTCACTTCTGAATGAGGAACATATGCAAGAACTTTGGCACAAACTAGGTAAGGTCTGAATGATTTAATAAATTTCACCAATGCATATGCATGCTTCTCCATCATTTCAAAGTTTAGTTCTGTAGCTTGGAGAGATTTGCTAAAGAATTCAATTGGATGTTCAAATCCCTCCTCATCCTTTTGTAGTAAAACAATAGCAATAGTATGAAAAGATGCAAATGAGAACAAAGAAAAGGGCTTACTATAATCAAGAGATTTTAAAATAGGGGCCTCTTGTACTGTGTTAGTCCAATTCTGGTACTCGTCCTTTTTCTTTAAGTAATTTCTTGAGTCACCATGGTATTTTTGAGAGTCTCAAAGTTGCTTAAGTTCTTCATATCCAACTACCCACTGAAAGTGTCACCCTTGTGGTTCGGCCATGTTTTGAAAACAAAAGATTGTTTGCTAACATTTTTCTTGAACAGGTTTGAACAACCTTGAACAACCTTGAACTTAGTTCATCAATGTTCAAGAGTGTTCAAGGTATTTCATGTTATTATAAGGAATGACAGATGTGTAAAACTGGTGGAAAAATTCTCATGGTTGTGGTGTATGGAAAATTTGACTTTTCAAAGATAAAAATAAGTGATGTCAGCACAGAATATTCGGTCTAAGGATTAAGGTAGATGCTCAAGTGAGAATAAGTTTGAATAGTATCAAACACATGTGAACAACCTTGAACTTAGTTCATCAATGTTCAAGAGTGTTCAAGGATTTTCAAAAAGGGACACGGGGAAAAAAAATGGGAATCCATCATAACTCAGTGGTGGGTCCTACAAAAACAAGAGTATTTAACGTGGAATAATAGTGGCGGTGGTTAAGTGCATCCAAGCTGTCAAATTCAATTATTAATGTGCATGACATGAAAGTTTTACCAAGTGGCATTAATTAATTGCATGCATAAACTGTCATTTCATTCCCTTAGCCTTTATTGCCTTAAAGATTGATAATTAATGATCAAATCCTTTTTAATTTCTATTTAAATCCTTCTTTGCATTCATTCTTTTTGAAACCCTATCATTGTTCATTTACAAGTGGACTAAAGGCAAGGGTTTCAGAGCTCCAGTGTGCAGAGGTTTCTACAGGAACAAGGTGAGTCAGGTTGCATCCCCTACAGTGTTTTAATTTAAGCTTATGAAATATACAGATGATTCTATGGCAGTTATCGATTTGTTTTTACAAGTATGAAGTCTTCCTTTCACTTGTTTGGAAGAATTTATAGTCTGCCTTGCAAAAGCCCCATTATAATAGACACTAATTTAGAAGGGTATGATATAGAAGAAATTTCTGATAGACTTTCCAGTTCCTTAAAAAAGAATTTCCCTGCTATGGAAATCCTACATAGAGGACTGTGCATAGCTACTTCTTTCCCTCCTACAGTAATTTGCCCCGAGCTAGTTCATGAGTGTGTTCATAACTATGATCAGCGGACTGAGTCAGTTATCAAAAAGGATGGTAGAGTCTTGTTGGCTTTTAAAATGGAAATTGTTTCTCTAGCTTTCCAAATTCCAGAGCAAAGCTTTTCTGCTTTCTCTCTTGCATAATCCCTCGTTAAATTCAAATTAAATGCGGATGCAAATCACACTTCCATGGACAAGCATTGGTTATTGAACCTGCAGAGGGGAGGTTCCCATCTGCCCAAAATTTTTAATAGAAGTCATATGCACATGTATATTAGTGATGTCATGGTGATGTTGTAGAGAGCCAGAGGGTCACCAGAGTCTTATTTCTTCTCAGATTGGTTGTTTTGTTATATTCAAATTGTTTTAGAAGGAAAACAGATTCTAGATTGGGCTGAATTGATTGCTGGTTCCATGAGGGAGCAACTTAACAATTCAAAACTCACTGGATGTAGTTTCTCCATGTCCTCTTATCTAATGTATTTTTTAGCTTGTAGTAGATGACGGGATAGGAAGATTCATGAACCTTGGTTTGATGGTATGTGTTTTTATGAGTATTTCCCTATTCTTCACAAAGATAATATAATTTAGAACTATAGGAGAGTGCATGACACTTTTATGGGCAAACTCTATTTTGAGTTGACTGGGGATTCTGCGAGAAGAATGAGTTTTGAAGCTCAGGGATTTGTAACCAAATATGGGAGCTTCTACACTCAGCTCCCTAGATTCACTTATGTTAGGGTTGGTGGCTTTGAAGATCCTTCTACAAGGTTGCCTAGGTATGTTTTTGACTGCTTTATTATTTCAGAGGTCCGTAGGCAACTTTCCACTGTACTCAAATGATTTCTTCCTGAAGAGGAATGAGAGAAAGTTTTCCCATTGCAGATAGGTAAATTTTCATGTTTTTCTATTGAAGATGCAATAAGCATAGGGAGTGATCTGAGTCATTTTGATTTCAAATATTATATAGAGAGAATAGGTTTTGACAACAAGAACTTTTCCAGTGGGAGTCTAGGACTTAGGTCCCATATGTTCCTAGTTCCCCATCTAGAAGATTTATTGGAGGATTGTCCTGATGAGTCCTAGGTTAAGGAGAGAGATCACAGTCGACTTTGCATATCTCAGATTCTATCCATTAGGTTGTAGTTCAATGTAGAAGGTGTGACAGATGATGGTTCAAACTTAGTTGAACCAAATTTTAAAAGACCCATGGGAAACGAAGAATATGATATTGACTGGTCAATGGAAGAAGAAGATGATATTAAACGTAGGACACATCATGTGCTTCAATTAACTAAGGAATGGTTGCAAACAAGAAGAAAATAGTCTATTCCTAAGTCAATTAAAGTTAAATATTCACCTTTATATTCCTCTTCCCCTATTTCTAATCATCATAAACCAATTGATAATGCAGGTTCATAGGGTAAGTAGCAGACTAAGGGTTCCAGGAAGAAATTTGTTGCAGAGCCCCCGCCTATAGTTTCACCTTAGCGAATCACCAGATCAAAGACCTAGTCTCAAAATAAAGAGAAGATGACTCAGGAAAATATGGAAACAATCAACTTGGAGGATGATAAATTTGGGGATATGAATTATCAAATTGGCAAAGATGAGAAGATAGGGAAAAACCTCTTTGATCTAGATGATGTGACCTTGGATATGATGAACACTCCTACAAAGACAATCGAGCAATCAGCTGCAGAAAGTATCACACCAAGATGGATAACTACTTTAGTGAACAATAAAAAAAGCCTAGTTCCTATCTCTATCCCAGTGTAGGAAGTACGTTCAAAAGACTCTCAAGGCTAAAAAAGTCAAGAGCACTACACAAATGTTCGCCGATGCAAAAATTGGAAAGTGGACTACTGAAGTGGCCACCTACATGCAAAAAGAGGAGAAGCAGGATGTTGCGGTGGAAGATTTTGAAGTCACCAAGATTGAATTAGGAACCATGGATAGGGCAGGGAAGAATCACCTGTTTAAGGAGATAGCTCAGCAGATGTTCATGACATTTTGGCAGGACATCAAAGAAAAGAAAGAAATGAAATAGACAATAGTGTCACTGTCCCAATTCATAAACACTTTCTGCAACTTTGACACCACACCATTGATCCAATCCCCATAGGTATTCAATCCAAATTCCATAGAAAGTAAAAATCTGCTACATCAAGTTCAACGTGGACGAACTTTGGTCTCTTTGGTTGATGAGTGGATGTCTCAAGTAATCACCAGTGGTCAGCAGTACATTAAAGACTCACATATAGTCCTCCATAATACAAAAGCTATAATGGGAGAATTGCAGACTCAGTGACAAGTCTGGGATGGAGAAGAGGAAAAATGGGTCTCGACAATGAGGAAATTCTTGGAAATAGAGAGGTACAGCTTCAGTAAATTATGCATAGAAAAATCTCTGAAATCCACTAAAGAATCAATTTTCTTCATACTTAGAAAGAATATCAGCTGGCGTATCTCTATCATAAGAAGCATCATTACAAAAAAAAAAAAATATGAGACCGAGGCTAAACAGATTCAGAAGGCCACTCTGAACGAGTTGAAGGTCATCAAATTCACCTATACTTATCCAGAAACCTATGGTGAACAGGAATTGAAAGGGGCCCTAGAAGCCTTCAACTCAGCTATGAAGATAATCAAAGAAAAGGCTAATCTTAAAGCCATAGACCTAACTCAGATGGAAAGGATTGAATTGATGTTATACCTGTGTGTGGATCAATTGCCAGTGCTGGTGGAAAAAGTGAAGAAGTTGAAGTGGAGCAAAGAGGCCTCAATGGCCTGGATTGTGAATTCCAAGATCCTACATCTGCCATTTTCTTAGGAGCTAGGCCAAGTGTACAAGGAATGGAAGCCTACCCAGTCAGTTGTCGAAGAAGAAGGAAGCCCAACGGGAAGCAAGGATCGTGAGGGGGACAAAGAATCAGATTTAGATAGTTTTTATTTGAATTAACATGCAAACTCTCAAGGACATATGTCCTTTTTCTTCTGGTTTCATTTTATAACTAATTGCCTGAGAGGTCAAGTTTTTTGGGAGACCTCTCAGTGTTTTAAAACTATAAGTATTGCTGCTAAAAACTTTATAAGGGTTTGTAAAAAAAAGAAACTGATCGTAACTAGATAGTTTTATTTTTGTTGTGATAGTTTTAATTTGAGTCTTAGAGGAACATATGTGGGTGAATCTAACACTATTGAAAGAACATGCTTCATATGATTACTTGTGTAGTAATTTTGAAATACATTACAGTTAAGTTTATCAAATCTATGTCATTTGAAAACAAAAAGCAAGTGTCTTGTGTTGGAATTTTGTTTACTCTATGATGTATATGTTTGTGAATTCATAATATCTTGACTTTATCTATATTCTATTTCCTTTTTACTGATTAGTTATCTATTTTCATTTGAATCTGCTGAAAGAGAAACTGGGATTTTTCTTTCCTTTTCATTTTGCTATCTTTCTTAAGGTATTTCTACAATACTTCTCATCTATGAATGGTGAAGTAACCTTTATAAAATTTTGGGTTAAATTTTGAAATTTAAAAGTGGATGTTATTGATAAAATATTTCTAGGGAGTTGTACCAAGGATCAAATTTGGAGGGAAGTGAGTTCAGATCACTTACCCAACTGTTTCTGTCAGTTTTATTTCAAAAGGACTGTAGAGTTTTCTTGTAAAAGATTTACTGAGAGAAATTTGTTCGCTAAGATATTTTGCACAAATCTACTGGGGAGCACTAAATAGTATAGACCTATTTTTAATGCTTTCTTTGATGAATAGTTATGGTGCTACCAACTGTAGTAATACCTAACTAGGAGGAATTACCTCATGTTATTCAACCAGATCTTAGCTTTCAAGACACCCAAGAAGATATAATTGCTGATTTGAACACCCTTTCTTAGAATTTAAGGACTATCCATCATCAGTACCAATAAGTTCTATTAGTCTTGGAAGAAGAGGAAGATATAGGGGAGTGGCTTTGAGGTCTCCCAATTGCTCAGGAAGCACAAATTGTTGACAAAGATATCCAAAGGCAATAAAAAAATATACAATACTGGATTCTCGACCGTATACCAGGTCTCAAAGGAGGGAGGGAACCTTTGATACTTTTTATGAAAGTTTACAAAACCTTCAATTCCCAACCACCTATGTTACAAAGCCTAAAGCTAAGAGTAGGCCTCCTTCCCCACCTAAGGCTTAGTCAAATATCTCTCCATCCACTAGTGTTTGGAAATCTTTGACCTTATCTGGAATTCAAGCACCCCCCCTTGTAACTATCTTTCCAGTCACAGTCATGGCACAACCATGGGGTGCAACAGTTGGCCCTCTAGCACTTGGTGCTCATCATCCCCTTCCTAAGGGTATTAAAGATGTTCTTGGTAAATTTTCTGGAGATGGTAAAGTCTCAGTAGATGAACATTTCAATGCATTCAGTATAGCAAATTCTATTTTAGCGGTACAACATGAAGATGTAGCTATTAGGATTTTCTCCCAATCCTTAATGGAAGGAGCTATAGAATGGTTCGGTCATTTTCCTGGAGGATCTATAAAAAAATTGGCAAACCAGAAAATAATGTTCAGAAATCATTTCAAAGGCGCTGATGACGAGAATTCTCTGTTGGCATAATTGACACAAATGAAGAAGGAAATCCATGAGCCTATGAGGGACTATGTGGCTCAGTATAAAAAGGTGATTCATAAAATCCCTACTGCCAAAAGATCGACTCTAGAAAACCAACATTTTTTTTTGTAAACTCTATGCCCCTAGACATAGGTTTTCACTTGAGAAGAAGTAGGCCCGCAGATTTGGACACTGCCCAAAGCCAAGCCACTGAATTGGAGGATGATCTTATCACAACAGGAAAATGGAGAAAAGATGTGCAAACACCTCATTCCCAAGCCTCGACTTCCTCATCCACAGACCCAGTTGTCCAAAGACTCATGGATGATGTCATTGCCTTGAAAAGGCAGTTACCTAAGCAGGGATCTTCCTATCCTCCCATGTACCAAGAAAATAGTTGGAAGCAACCCAACCAATTGAAAAATAAAAATCCTCTTTTTCCCCCAACTCAGCCGAGGTTGTCCCGAGAGGCTTCTCCAAAAGAAGCAGTTTTGTGTTCATTTACCTCACAACAGATCATGATGGAAGTTCCTGTCTAGATATGTTGAGACATATTCAAATGGAGGAAACTAAAGATGTGTTATGGGAATGTACTATAGAGGAAGGGGATCAAGAGAAACTTGGCAACTCTAGCTTATACTATTTAGAATACAAATCCGACTCTGAAAGAGGGGATATTCTAGTCACTCTTGAAGACCTAATATGTGTTATGCTGACGCATAATCAAAAGACTTCTAAGCATGCTCCCACATCATCTGGTACCTTTTCGAAAGATCATGAACTAGTGAGTAATCTTTACCCTTCCAGTAACAAGAATCATGATTTTAAAGATTTACAAAAAAATGATGGTATGTCTTCTTTTGATATAGTTGAATTTTGCAAATCCTTTGCTATACAAATTTCCCCTGCTGAATATTTAAAATTAAATCCAAAAGAACTTGATAAACTGGTTAGATATGTTGAAGGAGATGCATCACCTTCCTCCCAGACCAACCAATGTACCACAGATCAAGCCAGTGATTCTATACAAACTCCCATAGTTGCACCCCCTGTTGTATCGAACCAAAATAATTCAGCCACTACAACTACCTCTGAAATGAAATCTGAAATTGATGAAATGAGAAAACCTAATCCTTTCTATATTTCCTTGCTCCTTAATGGTCTCAAGCTGAGTAATTGTATCATAGATTCGGGTGCTTTTGATAATATCATGTCATCATCTGTTTCCAAATCCTTAGGCTTGACTTTGACAAAAACCTTTGGAAGATGCTATTCCATGGATGGTAAACATGTACCTGTGATTGGAAAAGTGAAAGATGCCCAAGCTGTTTTAGCAGCTTACCCATACAATAGGTTAAAGTTAACCATTTTAGTCATAGATATACCTACAAGCTATGTGATTCTATTGAGAAGAACTTTTTGTAGAGACATGGGTGGGGAAATCAAGATGGATTGGTTGAAAGGTATTATCCATATAGGGAAGAAAAAAGGTCAAACTGGAACCTGAAGCAAAAAATAAGTATACTATCTTGTCATCCAACGATCCAAAAGCACAAATCCTATTTCAAGATTGTGATTTGGGTAATTATATGATTTTATTAGATGACACATCCCCTGTTCCTACAGTCTGTGGTGAAAATGAACAAATCTGGTTAATGGAATTTGATGTTAGTTGTGCTAGTGCGGGATCTGGGGTTGGTATGGTGTTTAAGGGCCCAGATGATGAATATATCCCTTTCTCTTTTAAACTGGACTTTAAAAACACTAATAATATTGTTGAATATGAGGCTTTGTTATTAGGTTTACATGAGGCAAGGACACTGGGGATTAAAGTAATTGTTGTGAGAGGTGATGCCCAATTGATAGTTAAGAAGGTGAAAGGCCAATTCATAGTTAAGAATGAATGCCTGAAACATTATAGGGACTTAGTCTGGGATGAAATCAAGGCTTTTGGATACTTTTCCATAGAGGCAATCCCTAGAAATTTGAATTCAAGGGTCAATTCTCTGGCAGCATCAACATCCCTATTGCTCCCTCATCCAGATTTTAAAACAAATACGTATAGGATTGAGATGATATATAGACCTATGGTTCCTGATAACATTGAATATCTACAAGTGTTTGAAGATGATGCCCGAATCAAATATTTCATGATATGTGTAGAAGTTTTTTTATCCACTTACTTTGAAGGAATGGGTGAAAAGTGTGAAGAGTCCAGTTTTGAGTTCTCACCAGTAGAAGAAGTTGTTTAGCTGAAGAGTAATAAAATTCCCAAAGGTTTGGTTTCCCTAGAAATTTTTTTTTCCTAGAAAGATGATAGTTTCATTTCAAGAAAAGGCCCACATTCAGATGTGCTAAAAGAATATGATAAAGTAAATAATGGCACTACAGCTGAACCTCAGTGGACATCTGTAGGTAAAACCCTATCTATTCAGGAAAAGAAAAACCTCCAGGTCTTGTTGACGACCTATATGGATGTGTTTTCTCAGAACTATGATGATCTTAAGGATTTTAGGAAAGTATAATTTAGTCATCATATTCCCCTTAAACCGGAGTCAAAGCCCTTTTGACAAAAACTTCGAAGCTATAATCCTTAAGTATCAAAACAAATTCTGAGGGAGGTAGACAATATGCTAAAAGAAAGGATTATTTATCCTATCCATCATTCAACCTGGATCAAAAATATTGTCCCTGTGAGAAAGAATAATGGAGAAATAAAGATCTGTGTAGATTTCTGCAATTTAAATTAGGCTAGCCTAAAGGATAATTATGCCTTGCCCAAGATGGAACATGTTTTACAGACGGTGGCCGTATCAGAGATGATGTCTTTGATTGACGAGTTTTTAGGGTATAATTAGGTAATTGTGTCAGATGAAGATAAGCACAAGACTGCTTTCACCATGCCATGGGGGACTTTTTCTTATAACAGAATGCCCTTCGGGTTGATCAATGTAGGAGTGACCTTTCAAAGAGCTATGGATTCTTCCTTTGCTGACATGAAAAATAGAATTATAGTGATTTATCTTAATGATTTGATGGTTTAATCTATAAGAAGGAAGAATCACATTAGAGACCTCAAATTACTCCTACAAAGATGCAGGGACCATGGCATATGACTTAACCCCAAAAAATCCATTTTTGGTGTCACAGCAGGAAAGCTGTTAGGCCATATTGTTTCCAAAGAAGGGATTAGGATTGATTTGGAGAGGGTGAAGATGATCTAGCAGACCATTTTACCATCAAATAGAATAGGCTTTAAGTCCTTCTTTGGTCATATCAACTTTTTAAGAGCCTCCGTCCCAGATTTCTCTGAATTGACTAGGCATATTGTAGGAATGATGAGTGAAAAACAACCTTTTAAATGGACAGAAGATGGTAAGAAAACTTTTAATGTAATAAAGGTTGTTGTAGTAGAGGCACCTGCTTTGGTTTACCTTTAATATAAAAAATATTTCATTTTTTACTGTTATGCTTCTGATCACACCTTGTCAGGGATCCTAACCTGGAAAGATATTTTTGGAAATGAAGCACCAATTTCTTTTATGAGCACTCCACTAAAAAAGCATGAGCTTAAATAATCTTCCATAAAAAAAAGGCTTTTGCTATAGTAAAGTCAGTTAAGCAATTTAGGTTTTATATTCTACACTCACACTCCATAGTGTATGTGCCTGATTCAGCAGTGAAAAGTTTTCTCACTCAGTAGGAAATAGCAATGAACAAGAGAGAGCGTGGGTGACCAAGATACAAGAGTATGATTTGTCAATAAAACCTACCAAACTGGTTCGGGGAAGGGGTCTTTGTAAGTTCATAGCCAAGAATTCAAAGTCATTAGAAGAACCAAGAGATGAAGTGTCTCAAGCGCTATTGGTCAGTCTAACCGATTCTTGGTTCTCTGACATAGCATATTTCCTCACTTATGGAGAATGCCCCACACAGTTATCACCCAAGGAGAGGCATAATATTTGATTACAGATAGAAAAGTATGTAATATAGCAAGGAAACTTGTATAAAAGAGGGTTAGATGACACTTTTCTTAGATGTGTGGAAAAAGAACAACAGTTGCAATTATTGAAAACTTTCCATGAGGAAGCTTGTGGAGGACATTTTTCTTCAATTGTTACGGCCTTCAAAATCCTTCGGTATTTTTTTATTGGTCACGAATGTTCAAAGACACATATGTATTTGTTAGAAATTGCCAAAAGTGTCAGTTGTTTTCTGGAAGGCCTTAATTAGCTGCCCTAACTTTGAAACCTGTTGTAGTGAAAGAGCCTTTTAAGCAATGGGGGATAGATTTTATTGGCCCGATTAATCCTCAGTTAAGTGTTGTTCATGTTTATATCCTAACAGTGACTGAATATTTCACTAATTAGGTCAAAGTTGTCCCCACCAAGAAAGAAAATTCATAGGTGGTGTGTGATTTCTTAAAGGATAATATTCTGGTGCGCTTTGGGGCACCTCAAAAGATTGTAGTTGATAATGCTACTTATTTTTCATCTCAAGAACTAATTCTTTTCTGTTATGACCACAATATTTCATTAGCTCATTCTTTAGACTATTTTCCTCAGTGTAATAAAATTTTTATTACTATTATGAAGAAATTGGTAGATGACAGTGGTAAGAACTAGCACAAGAAGATGTATGAGGCCCTTTGGGCTGACATGATCACTCCAAAAAGAGAAATTGGTATGGCACCTTTTGAGTTGGTCTATGGAGTAGGTGCTCAAGTGTCAATTCCTCTATAATTTTTGGTAGCTAAGTAACAAAATTCTATAGAAGATAAAATGTTTACAGATTATTTGGAGTAAAGGATTCTGCACTTGCAAAGGTTAGAGGAAGAAAGGGAGGCATTAGTCGACAGAATCATGGAACACCAAGTCAGGGTTAAGAGCATATTTGACAGGAAAGCCAGGCCTAGAAAGTTTATAAAAGGATATGAAGTGTTTCTATGGGACAAGAGCAAGGCACCAAAAAGGGCCCTTCATTGTTGCCGAAGAACTAGGATCCAATGCCTTCAAACTGGCCTACCCGAATGGAACAATCTTACCATTTTCCTACAATGCGCAAGACCTTAAGTTGGTCAGACTCTAACGTCTATTTCCTGTGATTTACTGTACATATTAGTCTTAGTTTTCTTTCTGGTTGTGTGTCTTTCCATTTTTGTGTTGTGAGTTTTTCTAAGCCCTTTGCAGTAGTTTGTGAAACCAGAGTTTTTGAGTTGTCTATCTTTTGAGAAAAGTCAGTCCCCAATTAGAGTCAATGTTACTCCAAGTCTGGTACACATCCTTTTTTTTAAAAGTAATTTATTGAGTCGCCATGGTATTTTTGACAGTCTCAAAGCTGCTTAAGTCCTTCATGTCCAACTAATCATCGAAAGTGTCAACCTTGTGGTCCGCCCATGTTTTGAAAATAAAATATTATTTGCTAAAATTTTTATTGAACAGGTTTGAACAACCTTGAAGAGCCTTGAACAACCTTGAAATTAGTTCATAAATGTTCAAGAGTGTTCAAGGTAGTTCATGTTATTATAAGGAATGGAAGATGTGTAAAACTAGCAGAAAAAGTCTCATGGTTGCAGTGTACGAAAAATTTGACTTTTCAAAGATAGAAATCAGTGATGTCAGCACAAAATATTTGGTCTAAGGATTGAGGCAGATGATCAAGAGGGAATAAGTTTGAACAGTATCAAACACATGTGAACAACCTTGAACTTAGTTCATCAATGTTCAAGAGTGTTCAAGGATTTTGAAAAAGGGACACGAGGCAACAAAAGGGGAATCCATCATAACTCAGCGGTGGGTCCTACAAAAATAAGAGCATTTAATGTGGAAGAATAGTGGTGGTGGTTAAGTGCGTCCAAGCTATCAAATTTAATTATTAATCCATATGACATGAAATTTTGCGCGAGTGGCATTAATTAATTGCATGCGTAAAATGTCATTTCATCTCCTTAGCCTTTATTACCTTAAATATTGATAATTAATGATCAAATCCTTTGTAATTTATATTCAAACCCTTCTTTGTGTTCATTGTTTTTGAAATTTTGTCGCTGTCTGTATACGGGTGGAATGAAGGTAAGGGTTTCGAAGCTCCAGTGTGTAGAGGTTTCTATGGGAACAAGGTGAGTCAGGTTGCATCTCCTACAGTGTTTTAATTTAAGCTTGTGAAATATACAAAGGATTTTGTGGCAGTTATCAGTTTGTTTTTACAAGTATGAAGTCTTCCTTTCACTTGTTTGGAAGCATTTCTAGTCTGGTTTGCAAAAGCCACATTATAACAGACACTGATTTAGAAGGGTATGATACATGAGGAAATTTTGATAGAATTTCCAGTTCCTTAGAAAAGAATGTCCCTGCTTTGTAAATCCTGCATAGCGGACTATGCATAACTTCTTCTTTCCCTCCTGCAGTAATTTGCCTTGAGCTAGTTCACGAGTGTGTTCGTAACTATGATCAGTGGACTGAGTTAATTCTCAAAAAGGATGGTAGTGTCTTGTTGGTTGTTAACAGGAAAATTATTTCTCTAGCTTTCCAAATTCCAGAGAAAACCTTTTCCGCTTTCTCTCCTACATAATCCCTCATTAAATTCAAAGTAAATGCAGATGCAAATCACACTTCCATGGCCAAGCATTGGTTATTGAATCTGCAGAGGGGAGGTTTCCATTTTCCCAAAATTTTTAACAGAAGTCATGTGCAACTGTATATTAGTGATGTCATGGTGATGTTGTAGAGAGCCAGAGGGTCACCAGAGTCTTACTTCTCAGATTGGTTGTTTTGTTATATTCAAATTGTTTTACAAGGAAAATAGATTCTGGATTGGGCTAAATTGATTGCTGGTTCCATGAGGGAGCAACTTAACAATTCAAAACTCACTGGGTGTAGTTTCTTCATGTCCTCTTATCTGATGTACTGTTTAGCCTCTAGTAGATAATGAGATGGGATGATTCATGAACCTTGGTCTAATGGTATGTGTGTTTATGATTATTTCCCTATTCTTCACAAAGATAATATAATTCAGAACTATAGGAGAGTGCATGACACTTTTATGGGAAAAATCTATTTTGAGTTGACTGGGGATTCTGCTAGAAGAATGAGTTCTGAAGGATTTGTAACAAAATATGGGAGCTTCTACACTCAGTTCCCTAGATTCACTTATGTTAGGGTCAATGGCTTTGAAGATCATCACAAGTTTTCTTAGGTATGATTTTTACTACTTTATTATTGCAGAGGTCTGTAGGCAACTTTCCACTGTACTCAGACAATTTCTTCGTGAAGAGGAATGGGAGAAAGTTTTCCCATTGTAGCTAGGTAAATTCTCATGTTTTTCTATTAAAGACGTAATAAGCATAGGGAGTGATCTGAGTCATTTTGATTTCAAATATTATATAGAGAGAACAAGTCTTGACAACAACAACTTTGCTAGTGGGAGTCTAGGACTTAGGTCCCATATGTTCCCAGTTCCCCATCTAGAACATTTCTGGGAGGATTGTCCTGATGAGTCCCAGGTTAAGGAGAGAGATCACAGTCGACTCTGCATATCTCAGATTCTATCCATTATGTTGCAGTTCAATGTAGAAGGTGTGACAGATGATGGTTCAAACTTAGTTGAACCAAATTTCAAAAGACCCATGGAAAACGAAGAATATGATATTGACTGGTCAATGGAAGAAGAAGATGATATTAAATGCAAGACACAATATGTGCTTCAATTAACTGAGGAATGATTGCAAGAAAGAAGAAAATAGTTTAGTCCTAAGTCAATTGAAGCTGAATCTTCACCTTTATATTCCTCTTCCCCTATTTCTAATCCTCATAAACCAATTGATAATGCAAGTTCATCAGGTAAGCAGCGGACTAAGGGTTCCAGGAAGAAATCTGTTGCAAAGCCCCCGCCTGTAGTTTCACCTCAGTGAATCACCAGATGAAGGAATTGGTCTCAAAATAAAGAGAAGATGACTCAGGAAACACAGAAATAATCAACTTGGAGGATGCTAAATTTGGGGATATGAATTATCAAATTGGAAAACATGAGCAGATAGGGAAAGACCTCTTTGATCTAGATGATGTGACCTTGGATATGATGGATACTCCTACAAATACAATTGAGCAACCAACTACAGAAAGTATCACACCAAGATGGATAACTACTTTAGTGAAAAAAAAATGAAGCCTAGTTCCTATCTCTATCCCAGTGTAGGACATTGTCAGCAAGTACGTTCAAAAGACTCCCAAGGCTAAAAAAGTCAAGAGCATTGCACAGATGTTCGCCGATGCAAAAACTGGAAAGTGGACTGCTAAAGTGGCCACCTAAAGGCCAAAAGATGTGAAGTAGGATGTTGCGACGGACTATTTTGAAGTCACCAAGATTGAATTAGGATACATGGATAGGGCAGGGAAGAATCACTTGTTTAAGGAGATAACTCAGCAGATGTTAATGACATCTTGGAAGGACAACAAATAAAAGAAATAAATGAAACAAAAAATAGTATCACTATCCCAGTTCATAAACACTTTCTGCAACTTTGACGCCATGCCATTGATCCAACCCCCATGGGTATTCAATCCAAATTCCATAGAAAGTAAAAATTTGCTAAATCAAGTTCAGCGTGGCCAAACTTTGGTCTCTTCGGTTGATGTGTGGATGTGTCAAATACTCAGTAGTGGTCAGTGGTACATTAAAGACTCACATATATTCCTCCATGATATAAAAGCTATAATGGGAGAATTTCAGACTCAATGACAAGTATGGGATGGATAAGAGGAAAAATGGGTCTCGATAATGAGGAAATTCTTGAAAATGGAAAGGTACGACTTTAGTAAATTCTTCACAGAAAAATCTCTGAAATCCACTGAAGAATCAATTTTCTTCATACTTAGAAATAACATTAGCTGGTGTATCTCTATCATAAGAAGAACCATTATAGAAAATAAAGAATATGAGGCTAAGGCTAAATAGATTCAGAAGGCCACTCTGAATGAGTTGAAGGTCATCAACTTCACCTATACTTATCTAGAAACCTACGGTGAACAAGAATTGAAAGGGGTCCTAGAAGCCTTCAAATTAGCTATGAAGATAATAAAAGAAAAGGCTAATCTTAAATCCATTGACCTAACTCAGATGGAAAGAATTGAATCAATGTTATACCTATTTGTGGATCAATTGCTAGGGCTAGTGGAAAAAGTGAAGAAGTTTAAGTGGAGCAAAGAGGCCTCAATGGCTCAGATTGTGAATTCCAAGATCCTGCATCTGTTATTTGCTAAGGAGCTATTCCAAGTGTACAAGGAATGGAAGCCTACCATGTCAGTTTTTGAAGAAGAAGGAAGCCCAGTGGGAAGCGAGGACCGTGCGGGGGACAAAGAACCAATTTAGACAGTTAGTTTTTATTTGAATTAACATGCAAACTCTCAAGGACATATGTTCTTTTTCTTCTGGTTTTGTTTTATAACTAATTTCCTGAGAGGTCAAGTTTTTTGGGAGACCTCTCGGTGTTATAAAACTATAAGTATTGCTGCTGAAAACTTTAGAAGGGTTCAGTAAAAAAAGAAAATTATCGTAACTAGATAGTTTAAGTTTTGCTGTGATAGTTTTAATTTGAATCTTAGAGGAACAGATGTGGGTGAATCTTACACTATTGAAAGAACATGCTTTATATGATTACTTGTGTAGTAATTTTGAAATACATTACAGTTAATTTTATCAAATCTATGTCTTTTGAAAACAAAAAGCAAGTGTCCTATGTTGGCATTTTCTTTACTCTGTGATGTATATGTCTGTGAATTCATAACAACTTGACTTTATCTATATTTTTTCCTTTTTGCTGATTAGTTATCTATTTTCATTTGAATTTGCTGAAAGAGAAACTGTGATTTTTCTTTCCTTTTTGTTTTTCTATATTTCTTAAGGTCTTTCTACAATACTTCTCATCTATGAATGGTGAAGTAACCTTTATAAACTTTTGGGTTAAAATTTGAAATTTAAAAGTGGATGTTATTGATAAAATATTTCTAGGGAGCTGTACCTAGTATCAAATTCAGAGGAAAGTGAGTTCAGATCAGTTACCCAACTGTTAGTGTCAGGTGTCTTTCAAAAGGGCTGTAGAGTTTTCCCTGTAAAATATTTATCGAGAGAAAAATTTGTTTTCTAACATAATGCTTGCTTGATTTTATCAAATGTTAACTGAGCCTCTTCATTCCATTGGAACTTTGCATCTTTCTTTAATAACTTAATGATTGGCTTGACAATTTCTGCAAAATTTGCAATGAATCTTCAGACAAAATTGATCTTTCCAAGGAAAGATTGCACACCTTTTATATTCTTTGGAGCAGTGACTTTTTGAATAGCTTCTATTCTCTCAGGATCTATCCTTACTCCATCTTTGGAAACTATATGTCCTAATAACTTTCTTTCTATGACTGCAAAACGACATTTTATAGGGTTTAGTGAAACACCATATTCTAGAGCCTTGTAAAATTTATTTTCTAGATGTTCACAGTGATCCCCTATTTTTTTAGAAAATGCAGTCAAATCATCTTGGTAGATAATCATGAATAGATCAATATACTCTTTAAATACTACACCCATGGCTGTCTGGAAAGTTTCTCTTGCATTTATTAATCCAAAGAGTATTCTGACATATACATAATTTCCCCATAGAGTAGTAAATGCAGTCTTGAATTGTTTTGACTCTTTCACAAGTACCTGGTTGTAGCCTGAAAAGTCATCCATCATTGATGATAGCTCACAACCAATAACCTTATGCAACATTGCTTCCATGTTTGGTAGAGAAATATTGTCTTTTAGGTATGTAATGTTCAGATTTCTAAAATCTACACAGAGTCTTATATCACCATTATTTTTTCTTACTGGTACTAGGTTTGAAATCCAAGTTGAATGTCTGATAGGCTGGATAATTCCAGCATCCTTTAATTTCATCAACTCCTATTGTAGCTTGGGAGCCAACAAAGGATTAATGGGTCTCTTTTTTTTTCTGAATGGTTTTATATCTATTTTGAGTGGGATTTCATATTGGAAAAGGTCTTCCCTATAAGATTTTAAATTTTCATATGACCATGCAAACACATGCTTACATTTTCTCAATAATCTTATCAAAATTGTTCTAACATGAGAATCCAATCCTTTTCCAATATAAACTACTTGAGGAGTGGTCTCTGACCCCAAATTTATCTCCTCCAAATCCTCAATCTTGTCATTGCTTATTCTTACTGTATGTTCATTTTGATCAGTAAACAATTCCTCTAGTTCTACCAATCCCTTAGGAATCTTGTTAGAACTTATTTGGATAACCTCACCCCCCAGTATACAATCCTTACCATTAATGACCTCAAGAAAATTATTGCAATCTATGTGTTGGTCTTCATAATGATCAAGGCATTGAAGAAATCTAAGGATATCTTAGTCATCCTCAAATACTTGCCAATTGTAAATATTGTCTGGGACAAATGGTCTTCTTTTAACCTCAACAATTGATACCCCCATTTAAGGTCAAGTCATCAGTTTTCAAAGAAACATTAGCTAAGAAATCTGCCATAATGTTTCTAGACCTTTCTATCCAATTTATATTGAAGGCATCAAATAATTCTATTTGGTCCCAAATAGCATGCCTATACATTTTTAGTCTATCATTCTTTACAACATATTTGGACCTTACTTGAACTACTACTAACTCTGAGTTACCATAAACTTTTAAACATTTTATACCATGTTTAGTAGCAATGTTGAGCCGTAGAAATAAAGCTTCATATTCTGTTGTATTATTTGTACACTGAAAAGATAGAAGAAAAGAATATTTGAATGTGGTACCTGATGGAGATATAAGTAGAACTTCATCTCCTGATCCTTCTTTTGAACAGGCTCCATCAAAATACATTTTCCACAAACTATCACTCTATGTAGTCAACTCTTTCACCAAAGGATCAACATTCTAACACAAGTGAGCACTCCTTTTGATTCTAAAATTTTCCATGTCAATATCAACATAGTAATTAATATTTTTATCCTCATGCAATTCTATTATATGAGGTGTTCTTCCCTCTCTAGACACCTTTACATTATTTCCAGCTATATTGAAAGTGGCATAGGACAAGTCACACTTGTTGAGTGTTATTTTGACACAAGCCAACTTGCTAGGATCTCGAGATTCGTTTTCCTCTCTTGAAAGAATAACAAAGTTATTCCCAAGGTTCTTCAGGGTCGGGTCACAATCTGCTTGGTTACTCAGTTGAAGATAAATGTGATTGTTCACGAGGAGGCCTTTGCTGATTCGTTCAAGACATCAAACTACAAAACACTTTAGTTCTTTTTCGATATTTTCCGTTTTAACATATATGGGTGTTGTAAATAAAATGCAATTTTGGTATTTTCAAGATGTTGATTTTTAGAATTAAAGAAAGAATTTGAAGAGCTTAAGGTAACGAGGAATAAAACCAAGTGCTGAAAAATGAAATCCTACGGACATAAACCGTTGTAAATCCTTCCTTGTGAATTGAATTGTGAAGAGATTTGGAGCAAACCCACGAAGCATAAATTAGACCAAGTCATAATTCAATACCCCATGGATGCAAGCATTTGGAGAGAAGACATATTCACTCATGCAAGATTTTCAAAATTGATCAAATCGCGAAGCCACCCAGATGTGCGCATCCATGAGACAGATCTATCGTTAAGCCCAAAGATGATCTCTTCCACGCATTAATCATAGCAAGGTAAAGCAAACAAAAACAAAATCCAACTAAAAGAAAGCATGAATTTGAAGCACAATAAACAAGAGGCCCTCTGAAAATAATGAATAATGCAAGCATACATTCAACAATTTTGCATAGGTAGCAGCAATTCACACACCATGAATGAAGCACCAAATGTATATCTTTATTGCATTAAGAATGCGACCCTTGCACTACTTTTGTGATTACAATATCTAGAATTTGACCCACAACTCTAAATTCTAAATTTAGGGCATCAGAGAGAAAAAATAATTTAAACTAAAACTTTACTGGAAGGGAAACTATTCTTAACTGACACTAGATAACTTGCATGGAAGTCTTTCTTAGAATCTTCATCTAGAAGCTCATCTGATGGTGGAGACTGATAGGGAACCCTTAGTTCTTTCAGAATGAACTCAAGCTGACCATCAATAAGATCTGGAGTTCAACTGGTGTGGAAAAAATGTGATCTTGCTGGAAACACCTAGTTTTTCTTTTTCAGACCCCAACCTCAACTCTGAAAAATTTTAAGTGTCAAAATTTACAAGTGTTTTATCATCAAACATTGGCCCAAAAGTTTAGACTTGTCAGAGGCCGAAGAGGCTAAAATATCTAGAAGGCCAAAAATCTGTCCAAGCTGAAAGGCCAAAAATTTGATGGGGCCAAAAGGCCGAAAATCCTAGAAGGCCGAAAGGCTGAAGGGTTGAATCATTTCGGGGGCCGAAAGGCCAAAAAGCTGAAAAATGCTTCAGGGAAATCTTAAGTACTAGAGATTTCTTCTCTGGGACTGCCTTTTGGTCTGATGGGTCAATTTGGAAATACCTCTGGGTGGGCAGCCTAGAGCCTTTGTATGATCTCCTAAATTTCCTCATATTTTATCTCTTTCCTCTTTTCCCTGTTAACCCTCCGTTCCTTCTTTTCTTTAAAAGTAGTTAGCTCGGAAGAAAAGAATTGGATTTCTTCCATGTGATTTCTCATCTTCATCATTTATTCCTTATAATAGAACAATTGTTGCAAGGCTTCCTTAGTCCCTACGCCTGCCATGATATCCCAGAATTGTTGGATCACTTCTTTAGATGGCCGTAAGATGTTCTTAGCTTCATCCTGATACAAATCAATGCCGACCCAGGTAAAGAAAGCCTCTATTTCCTCCACCCATTCCATGACTTCTTTCTGTTTTTCTAATATGGAGGCTTGAGAATTTTTGTAAACGCTGATTATCTTGATCATGCACTTGATCCATGTCTCAAATTTGTCCAGATCCTCACCCTCATATATTTTTACCAGGATTTGGAAGCATTGTTTTTTGATGGTCTGTAAATATTGGAGGGAAGATCTCCATTTGCTGGTCTCTGATTCCAAGCCACCATCCTCTGTCATTAAATCTATCAATTTTGTAGCCTCTATTAGGATAACCCTATAAGGTTTGAATATCTGCTTGATGGCCCCTTCCCCGTATTGCTCAAAATCCTCCTTCCAATCTTCACTTGCTTTAATGAAGGAGGGAGTTAGACCTACTGGTAAGTTTGGGGCATTTCTTTTATCCAACACTGCCTGTAGTGAGGCCTCAGGGCAGTTAGGGTCGATGGGACCAACCATTTTGTGGATAAACCTCTTCAAGGTTTCATTATGCTTAGTCAAAGCTTTTATGGTCTCTTCATCTTTACTCATGAAACCTAGAGCATGTTTGAGCCCTAAGGATGCTAGTGTCTTTCTCCCTTCCCTGGTAGGTTCCCCCAAATCTACCTCCTTAAGTGTGTAGTCTTCTAATGTAGTTTGGGCTTGAGAGGTGTTGGTGGATGGGACTGCAACCTGTGCCTTCCAGCGTCCCCTAGTGTCTTGGGTGACATATGACATTGTTTGTGCTGGTAATATGCACGTTGTCTACTAAAATGCCTACCCCAAGGATGCTATGTCCACATTTTCCTTTTCATCATCATTCATGTAAGTTCTCCTCCTTAACTAGATTTCTCTAGTAGCCATGTAGGCTTACTACAGGCAGTGACTGGCTTATATGGGGTAACTTGCAACATGGAATCCAAATTTTGTGACCCTGGAATAATCTCTTGATCTGGCCCTTTCCCCTTTTTCTGCCTCTACCTCTCTTCATTCCCCTCCTCTTGGTGGTCTTCCCCTTTCTCCCTTTCATCCTCCGCCCTGCCCTTTTCTTTTCCTGACTCATCTTGTTTTTCTTGGCCTCTATTTTCATCACCCGAGGAGCTAGGTAACACTTCTGTATTGAGACTGGTCATGACCTTTGGTGTGGTTTCAAAAGGTGACATAGAATCTAGGTTTATTGACCCTCCAGGAGTTGGGATGTGGTAGAGAAAAGGGCTCAATGATAGTGGAGTAGGCATTGGGAGATTTAGAATTAGAGGTAGAAGAGTAGTTGGTGGAGTTTGGAGAAATGGTGGGGGATTTGGAATAGAAGGTGGGGCAATAGTTGGTGGAGCAGGAATGTGAGGGGGATTATGATAGGAATGGCTTCTATGGTGGGATCTTTTACAGACACCTCTTGAGCGAGTGCGGATTCTAGATTCCTGAGTCTGTGATCCATTTTGGAGCTCTTTCCCATAACAGGTATATTGGGGTATGAGTTAGTGAATTGAGTGGGAGGTGGAGTTATGGTTACCTATGGTTGGAAGAGAGAAGGACCACCTACCTTGTATCCAGTCACATACCTCGGCATATCTTGGCCCTGGTCTGAGAAACCTTCTAGACCTTCAAAGTCCAATATTTTGAACTCATCCGATCCAAGAACATCTAAGGGGTTATCTTTCTCTTTAGGGTCTTCTTGCTGCTTCCGACTAGTTTCCTTTTCTCTCCTTTTGTGAGATCTTGTTCTTTTGACTAGAGGGAAATATTCCTCTTCTTCTTCTTGCAAGTCTTCTTGCATGGTCTCCAATTGTGGGGACAAAGAAACTTTCTCTCTCTTGTATATCTTCTTGCTCTTTCTTGTGGAGGGGAAAGATTGTCCCAAAGTGGAGGGTCCTTCATCTGATGCAACCTGTGTTGGGACCATGGGGGAATCTATCTGTTCATTCATTCTTGTCTTGGGATCCTTGGGCCTTGGGTTTGACTCGTATTCTACCGCACGTTCATGGCCATACACTGTGCTTGGTTTTTGTGGTGGTGCTTTCTTGTATTTTGGCACTGTGTTTTTCTCCCTGTGTTGTTTATCCATTTGTTTGGGTGGATCCATCAACATCTTCATAGGTATTGGGCTCATCTTGTAGGGCCTCTTGATCCACTCCTCTATCATTCTCATCACATGCCTTACCCGAAAATCAATGTCATCATTTTCATCTTTGTCAACCTCTGCGTTCATGATGGGCCTGTCA
>MU226379.1:882774-896833 GCA_018584345.1 Thuja plicata | reverse complement strand
GATGGGCCTGTCATATATCTTATCATTGGTGTAAATTGCCTCCAATACCTCATCTGAATCATACTCCCAAACTTTAGGGGGAATAAGGGTCTTTATGACTTCCTTTTCTAGGGTAAGGGTCATCCTAGAGTAATCCTAGATCCTGGCCTCATGTTCATCCACACAGTTCATCTAGTGATCCTCCACGTGTGGTTCGTGAATGTATAATTTCCTAATAATGTGGTTGTAAGTGCCTATAGGATCAAAGCAAGGCTGCACTATTTTGTAAAGCTGCGAGGGGTAGTCATCCCATTCAAAGGCCATGGAATTTTAGATATTCATATCTTGTAGGGTATACGGTCCCAATAAAATGGTAAAATCCCAACAATGCTTCTTCTTTTTCTTTATGTGCTCATACGCATCAGCGAGTTGTCAGGCCATCTCCAAAATGATTATCCAGTCGGATGGATATCTAGGTAGTTTCTTTGGCTGTACTATTGATCTTTCTATATGAATATAGGTGAAGGTCCTGAACTGAATATAATAGGCCCCTATGGCCCTTATCTTAGTGCTCACTTCCTCTGACATTCTTTTTGCAAAGTCACCTTTGATGGACCTGATGATTGCGAAGATGAAAGCGTCATTGACTATCCTTTGATATTTTTTCCCTCTTCTGTAGTTGGGGGTATATGATGTAATGGCATGCATTGGGATCATTTAGGTTTCCCCTCTTGGTGAGTCCAGGGTAATCTTCTTGGGATACTAATAAGTATACCACATAAGTGCTCATGTAGAACATGGGGTTATGTTTTAATTCCATGAGCTGTTCATCCAACTTGTCACTAATGATGGTTCCCTAGTCAAACCTAGACCTGTGGCCTTTGATTCTTTCAATCAGGAGAATCATCCAATTATCTATTTGGGAGGATTGTGGTAACCTATATACTCGGCTCAACATGGTTATGGCCACTTTGATGTCATCCTTCATGTATCCCCTCCTTAGGTCTATCTTGTCCAACTTATTCTTTGGGAGAGGTTGTTCAAGGTAATTGTCATTGACTATCTCATATGCTTCATCACCTTTATTCCTAAACCATAATTTCCCATTTTCTATGAAGAAGTCATAGAACTTGTTTATGCCTTTGTGAAGATGGAATACATCCTCCACGACGTCTGGCCTGATATCCAATATTACTTGGCCCTTTGTGTTTTGAACCACCCTTCTATCTGAATCATAGTGATTTTCTAAGGTCATGATTAACTCAGGTGAGGTCACAGCCACTGGGTGGGCTGCTGCATTGACAAGTCCTACTAATGCAAATGAATTATAGTACTCTAACCTTCCTTGTGGTTGGGCACACCTCATTAGGAATTGATCCCAATTTACATTCCTGATATCAGTATCGGTGATCTCACTGTGCTTGTTGCCGATCTTTGAAGGGGGACTATTCCCCTTGTATTGGTACTTCACGGGTGAAGTAATCTTTTTCTCAGCCATTCCTATGATAGAAAATGCAAGTATCAGTATCTTATTTGAGGAACAAACTGAAAGAAAGCTAATTAAACTAAGAAAACAGAGCGAAAATGCCAAAGTCACCAACAATGCAGGTTTTCACACTTTCCAGGTTTCAGACACTGAAGAAAGTTTAGGAGGCCGAAAAGGCTAAAAGTGCGAAAACAAAACCATCATTATTGGTGATATATTTTGGACCTTTCGGCATCCAAAAGTCTGAAGGTTTTGCGGATGCCAAAAAGTGCGAAGTCCTGAAATCTGAAGCCAGAACTTAGAGGCTTGGACCTGTTGGGATTTTGGGCCTTTCGGGGGTCCAAAATTCTGAAAGCCCGAGTCTCCAAAATAATGATGAGGGAAAGGTCTTTTGGGGATTCAGTCCTGTTAGTGTTTTGGATTTTTAAGAGGTTTGAAACACCGAAAGGGCTGAATCTCCAACACTAAGACAGACGACTAGGACTTGATTTTTTACCTTTTGAGGGCTGAAAACTTGTAACAAAGGTCGCGACCAAAAACCCTAACACACACAAAAAAAAACTAGAGGGTAAAGCCTGACCTGACATGGACAGACCTATTCACAAAATGAAGGCTCCCATAGGCCCCCTTAGAGACCAGGGGAGAAGAAGACCCAAAATTCCCTAGGCCAGACCAGCACTAGGGCGGGAAAAAAAACACCTTGAAACCTAAAAGAAAACTAAGAGAAAGAAAATGAGAGACTCGTGAACGAGACTCACCTTAGAGGGGAAAAAGTGAGGAGGAAGGCACAACAAATTAGGAGGTAAGAGCGTGCGGTCAAGTTTTTTGGGCCGAGGGCAAGGACGCTGAAGCTGTGAACTCTTGAGAAAATCAGAATTGAGGGTGCAAAGTGTTTTCAAAATAGGGCCTTTGTAACTTATAACCCACGTGCTTTGATGTCAGCGCTTTCAGTGTCTGAAACACCAGAATTTTGGAGGTGGAAACCTTCAAACTTTTAGTGGCTTTGGATGCCAAAAACACTGAAAGGACCATCTTTTGACCTTTCGGTCATTTCGGTGTTTCGGGGTACCTAGGTCCTCAAAAAGCCAAAAGGTACAAAAGTCCAAAAAAGTGCTTTTCTTTGGGATTATGCTGACGCTTGTTCTTCTGAATCTGACTGAGCGAGGACTCAACGGGGTAAACTAGACCAAAAAAACATAAAGCAAAAAAAAAAGGGGGGTCCCCATGGTCAGAGGACCAAAGAAATGGGGTATGTGTTGTGGACCCACAACAACACTGAATACTGCCCCCCATTGAAGCACTCCATTTTCTGGATAGTAACATGCCATAATGTGGTGGTATATCAACCACCAGTACACTCATAGTCAATATTGTATCTGGGTATATGGTTAACTTGTAAGGTAAGGCTTCAATGGTTCCAACAATAGAGAGCTCTCTTGAGTCCATTTCTTGACACCTCCCATGAGGAGTATCTAATTGCAAACCCATGGATCTCATGATTTTTATAGGCATGACTGTATTAGATGCTCCTAAATCTATCATGCAATTTTTGAGCATCTTTCCATTTATTTCCAATGTCAAGAAAAAGGGGTCAACAACCCCTACAAAGGTATTTGTGTCTAGGTAAATCTGAGGGATCTTAGAAATCATCCCCTCAGGCTCCTTTCCCTTATTGTTGAGTTTATTTTCAATATGTTCTATTTTCTGAGGTTTTACTGGTGATACATTATTCAACACTGAAAGAAATTTCTCTTTGTGTTCTTTTATTCTCATCATCTCTAGGAATGGGACCTTCACAGTCATCTGAGATAAACACTATCCCATATCCACTGGAGTATGCTTTACATCAGAGGTTTTAGATTTTTCTACAATAATATTATTCTCCTCTATCTGAATATTCGCAGTAGGCTCTTGCTTTTTAGATTTCCTATTTTCTACTTTAGGAGAAGAAGAACTTGCTTTTGGCTCTTTTGCCTTTTCTGCATGTACATCTTTTGGTTCATTAGCTTTTTTCACTATCTTGACCTTAGGTTTGTTTACATTTTCCCTAGGCCCATCTTTTTTAGGCACATATTTGGCATATATTTTATTTTCCTTTATGAAGATGTCTGATGGCTGACTACCAACATTACCCACAACTCTATTTATTAGGTGATAGTTGTTTCTGGCTTTGTTCACCAGATCACCAGTGATTCTAGCTTTTTCTTCATTAGAGGATTTTCTCACTACTGAGGGTTCCTGACTATTTTGGGCATAACACCTTATGTGGTCAACCCTATCTTATTCTTCACTAGCAGACAAGATTTGTTGCTGATGAATTTTCATTCTACCTTGCGAGCCATATATGTCATGATTTTCAATCTCCTCATCAGAACACATATCATGAAATGAATAAGCATTATTCATACTATAATCACATAACTCATTTTCATCCTTTTATTTCTCTTCATTTTCTTTTATATCTAAAGAAACAATGCAAAAATTAGGATTGTGCGGTGCCTCACAAGCCTCACACCAAAAGTAATCATTACACATGTGAATAGTATTTTTATGCAGGGGATCAAGAGTTCTATTCTCATGTTTGTCTTTCCTTGGTGGAGAAATAGGCTTACCATCCTTGAATTGGGTACCATAGGGGTAGTTCTGCATCCTATTTTGTGGGTTATAGTTATTATTATAGGATGGTTTGTTATTCTTTGGAGCCTTGTACTCTCTGTATTCAGGTTCCTTTTGACTACTCCTAGTAAAGCATGGATAATCTCTTTTACCCAATTTTCCTGGTATCCTCCTATTCATCTCTATAGTCATAGATTTTTTGTAGGCTTCTGTTAGAGTTCTTGGATACTTATCTCTAAGTGCATAGCCAATTTTTGAATCAAAAGCATTGATATAGGTAGCAAGACATACCTTTTGATCTAACTTCATTTTTTGAAATAGCTTATGCATAACTTGTTGGAATCTTGTATTGAACTCAGTTACTTCTTCATTTGAGTTCTTCCTTATATTGTTTAATTCCTTGAGAAAAACACCCTCATTAGTCTTATCACCATATTGATCCTTGAATAGATCAATCAGTTCATCCATTGTTCCTACAAAACCATGAGATAGACTCCTAAACCATTCCCTAGCATCTTCCACTAGAGATTGAACAAATAACTTCATAAGGACATCTTCATGATTGATATTTAAATCATTTATAACATAAAAAAAAATTCTTAAATCCTCTTCACAAGTTACAACATTATTTCGTAAAATTTTTTGGAAGTTTTTCTCCCATATCTTTTGGTATTGCATTGGGGTAACCTAGAATTTCAAAGAAAGAAAATTGTTTGTACCTTTCTGTAGGAAGAGGTCTCCTCTGGAATTTTTCAATATCTTTAGGAGCAAAGAATTTTCTATGGTCTTTGAAAGAAGAAGCATTGTTTCTTGATGTTGTAGCATTCTCTATATCAACAAAGAAGATTGTAGTAGATTGCAAGAAATCAATTTTTTTCTTCATCTCTATAGTTGCAGCTTCTGCTTCAACTTTCTCCAACATCTTAGCCATAGTTTCTCTTTATTTTTTAATATTTTCAAGTTCAATGTCTAGTTTAGACATTTGCTCAGTCAGGTTCTTGTGAGTTTTTGGCTCCTTAGCTTCTATTTCTATAACTTTTTTTTTCCTTTATCTTTGAAGTTTTGAGGACCAATACCTTTGTGAGTATTTGGTCTCCTAGTCTCTACAAGACTTCTCAATATTTTTTGCAGCTTGATGTCTCAAGGATCCTCTCTTAAACTAGTTAAAATCCTTCCGCTCATGCTTTTTCTTTTCATGCTCTTTTTCCCTTTTCATTTGCTGAATAAGGGCTAGTTGTCTTATGAGGATTCTTTCTTCATCTGCAAGTTCATCAGAAGGAACTTCAGAGTATGAGATAATTGTTTCGGTTCCTTCTCTCTCACTAGAAGTAGTAGTGATGGCATAGGTTTCTAGGCCAAGGTCTGGGGCATTTTCATATTCTGAGGTATTCCCCTCATGACTAGATTGATTAGAATCCTTCATTCTAGTGTTGTCTTCTTCATTTCTTGGAGTAGAGTTACAAATATTTGCTTGGTTCCTCTTCTCTCTCCAAGATAACTTAGTTTTGATGTAGTGGGGATTCCACTATCCAACTCAATTTCTGGATTTTCTCTCGTTCTTGAACTAGTATTCATATTTTTAAAATGTTTCACTTATGCACTGATTTTGGAGATTTTACTTTAGAGTCGCCACCCAACCACAAGTTTGGGAAATATGAATACTACTAGAATGACCTAAACTAGTAAAACTCAACTGTAACTTACAAATCAACTTTCAACTAGAGATTATGGATTAGTACTTTGATTCCCCAGCAGAGTTGCCAATTTGTTAGGGATTTTTCTTGCAAGTACTTTTTAAAACTAGTATGAATGCTTTCTCTTGTATATTTCCAATATTCCTATATGCAAGAAAAGCCTAATTGATGAGGATTGGATGTGATCCTCCTTTTTTGAGATCCACTGACTCAGACAAGTATTACCTATGAATGATTATTGATTGACAGTATCTAATTATAGTGGATTATATCTTCTTACTAACTTGCTGAATGTCTTTTATAGTATCAATAAGTAGATAACTATGAAAATGACTATGTATAATCTAATATAGAGCTTAATAAGCCAAACTAATATTTTGACAACATAAAAGAGTAATGCAATAAGGATTCTCATCGTTCTTCCTTTTATAGTTCTTATGAACTTAGGAGGGGCAACCTATTTGATTCTCTCTTGAAGGAATCAACAGACTTGAATTGTATACTCTGTGATTATAATTGATTATGAATGTATGATTTCTTATAAATGTAATGTAATTGAATTATTTTTCTTAAATGTTTGGATGATGAACAATTACTTGCAAAACCATAAATCAGTGCCTGATCCTATGGGCTACAAAGTCAAACTTGAATGCAAATCCACAATTAGGTGACTAATGAAAATAATTGCAACCTAGATAGAATGCCTTACAAACTATCCACTCACTCCTATATCTTTGTTTATCAGATCTTAAACATCAATATTCAGCTTCCTGGAATCACTTGAAAGAATTACTCCCTCCTTGAAGGACCTCACAAATGACTGCACAACTACCTTGCAGTTGATGTATTTAGATGCCTTACAAATAAACACATAAAAGATTGAATAGAAATAAAAGAGAAAACACAAGATATAAAATAGAGATTGCAATGTATTATATTAATGTCTAAGTGCTTCAAAAATACATACAATAGACAAAAAGTATAGAGGCTCAGACAAAATTGTAGTAGTCTACCTGCAATGTAATTATATTTCATGATCATTGAAAATGTTACAATATGCTCAATTTATAGGCTTAAAACATCTTAGAATCCTTAAGAAATAAGGATGCTACAAGCTTTAGATGGTTTTAAGACCTAACCCTAAAATCTAGAAAAGACAAAAGACAAGAAAGAACCAAGCGGTGGATGGACAAAAATGAAGAATAAGATCTGATTTGTTATTTGTTTTTTTGTGATCTTTGGTGCCTTTGTCTGTATATGTTCAGGATAGCATTTGTTATTTGCAATGAGACCTAGTGACCACCATTACAAGATAATTTACACTAGTCTTTATGATAACTGACCTTCTTGTGCTCAAAGAGCAGGTACCATGTGTCCTCCTATTCTTCATCCATTATGTCCAGGTCAATAGTGACAGTCTTTTTCTTCTTGGGCTTTGTTAATATATCCCATGCTGTAACATATTCCTCTTTCATCCATTCAAAGCTCTGTATGTTTTCCAACTGGGTCTTCTGTCTCTCCCACCTAACATCTGTAATGCTCTTGACATCTGTGATGAACTTATTAAAATCTGTTTCTGCTTTAAATGCTTCATCTAGAACCTTGTTGTATCTTTCACTATCTAGTTCTCCCTTGTCAGAAACATAAACCTCTTTACTAGGTAGCACAGTGTCAAATTCTGAACCCCATACCCCTAGTGGCTTGATCTGATTGTCATCTAATTCGATTGGAGGCACAAATATATTATAGCTAGGCCCAAACTTGTTAAACCTTGCCTCAATATGATTAGCCTTTCCTTTGAAAAAGGACAAGGTGGCTCATATCTGTTCGATTTCAACCCCTACCTGGGTTACCAGCTCTGGTAGGTCTGATCTATGTGGTTGCAAAGATGCCAACCTTTCAAACAATCCTGTTCTCCCTGACCATGTTGCATAATATGGGTTCAAAATTTGGACAAAATTGTTGACTTCTACTTGCAAGCCTCACAATTTTCCATAGGCTCCATAAACTATATCAATTTTATCCCTTATTATGTTAAGCCTATGCTGCAAAATTTTAGTTAGTGCACCCAAAACAACATTATTGTGCTCACTAGTCCCCTTCCCTATTTCTGTTGCAACATGCTCTATTTCCTCTATTTGGATATCTACATTTATTCCCTCTTTGTGCTCTACAGGGGCAACCTTAGGCATATCAAGCAGTTTCTGTGTCAATTCTACAATCGGATTCTGTTGTGCCTTAATCTTGATTAGACCCAATTCCCTATCCTTGACTATATCACTAGTTTCACTAGTCACTTTCTTAAATCTCTCAGACATTTGGGTAGCCTTGGCTTCATTTAATTGTGCAAAATGGGTGAGCACTTGGTAAATCTCCAAGTCTCCTATATTCTGGACAGACCAGATGATCTTGTCCCCTTCCATCTTCTCTTGTATGTTTAGTAATGAAGGCTTCTGATCCTTTGGAGCTAAGCTCCACATTGCTAAGGCCTGGGATTTTGGATTGTATCCAAATCCTCTGATCATCTCTCCAACCTATATTTCTGATGATAAATTGGCATCATGTTTCTTTCTTATTTGATCTATTATGAAGGAAGAGGCTAAGTCCCACCCTTCTACCAACAACATCCTACTAGGATTTACCAGTTGCCTTGCTTCCTCTGGTGTGATTTGCTCTGAATCAGGATCATAATCCTGCAATACTTGTAAAGCCTCACTAGTCACTAGATCTCCACCAGCCAACTGCAACTATGCATCTACTTGCTTTTGTTTGTTCCAGACGAGAAACTCTTTGAACTCTTTTGTTTTAATAAAATTATCATCTTTTAAGAATTTCTCCTGGTGTAGCAATCTCTCATTAGTGCATGTAATATGAGGTAATTCTATCTCCTCTTCATCATCTTTCTGCAGCTTCTTCCCTGCTCTTATCTGCTTCCTTAGCTGATGGTCATAGGCTCTATCACCAGTGATAAGAGCACCAATTCTATCTTTTTTCTTCTCCTTTTTTCTGTGATGGCTCCCCTGCTTCTATTCTTTGTTTCTTTGGTGGGGGCTCATTAGTGACCTCAGTCTCTGGAACCTCTATTAGGTCAATTATATTCTCTCCCTCTGCTTCTTGTTCTTTAACAAATGGCTGATTTACTAGAGGGGAACTAGGAACTAAATATTACTCATTACTGTCCTCATCATACTTTGATGATGAATGCCCTTTATGGCCCTTTTTAGTTACTACAAGTGCATCTTCAAGTTGATTACACAAAAAACTATAGGACTCAACCATGACATCAAGGCTTTTCAAATATGGCAAGTCTGGGAAGAAACCTCCAAAAGAGATGCCTTTTCTCTTCACTTGCCTCTCCAAATCCATCATCCAGTAAACTTGTCAACCCTTAGATTGACCTCCTCATCCTCCAATATATTCCTAATGAGGTCTTCTTCCATACATTCCTCATGATCTTTTGTATAAGGAATGGTGGGTGTCAAGAACTTCTTGGCGCTCAGTATAAAGCCTTCTGTGTGAATGTATCTATAGAGGGCTACATTCATTCTATAGTGGCTCATCCAATTATGTACTGGATCTATTGCCATTTTACCAATTGTAAAATTGTAAATTTTGAACTATTTGGGGGTGAATGTTCCCTTCCTATGAGGAGCTAGGTGCTTCATGTCTATCAAAATCAACTATCTGATAAATTACATTTCTGCAATTCTGGGTGGCACATGGAATGGTAGAACATGGGGTGGGTGAGTACAACTATACACCCTGATTAAAGTAAAATTCTTCTCATAATATAAGTCTCCCCAGTTATGTTCTCCTGGCCACTTATCAACATATTGGTATGGCCTTAATAGTTGTAGCACCTTCACTGGTAGCATTGTCTTGTCTACACCTAGACACTTAAGTATTGGATATACTATCCAGTTCTCAAAAGGACATAATTATTGTTCCCTAGAAGTGTAGTTCCACACTCTCAACCAAAATTGTATAGGGTTGGCCTAATTCTGATGAAACCTCTAAGGCCTCAAATACTGTCAATTCATGATAAGAAAGTTGTAGTACAAAATCAAATGCATTAAAATGGAATAATGCAAGAACTTGGGATATTTTTACTTGTTTTGGATGTCAATAAACCCTTGATGCATTTTATCAATTATATACTGAATATAATCATAATTGGTATTGGTATGAGGACTCTGCATATCTAGGACCATCATAAGGATATCTGAGGTTATTCTCCCAGGTCCTCCATCCTTTCCCAACACTTTGCATAATGCATATGAAATGTACTTCATATAGAATTTTAGGTCCTTATAGTAGTAGGGAGCAGTTCCTGGGATAAGTGCAATGTAATTCTTCATTCTTCTTGGCACATGATACTCTTGGATCAATTTGGATGCAATGCCAGACTCTCTTGTATATCTATTCTCTAAACTCTTCAAATTTATCTCTGTGGCCATTGGATGATATACGTTGAATGCTTTCATGAACGAGTTCCTATCTAGGGTTACTAGGGCTTTCCCATCATCCCTTTTTATAGTCTTGGTTAGGGCACCATACCTACTGGCCATTGCTAAAATAAAATCAGCATCTATAAAGATGTCAAGGACTATTAATTTAGCTAGGCCACAGGTCCATGGGTTCAAAATTGGCACAACTTCATCACTATTATTATAGAAGTAATTGAAAAGGCAATAACCAAAAGAGCATGGAGTCTTAGCATCCCTAATGTATTGCAAATCATCTACAAGATTATTGACATCTACCTTTCTATTTTGACTAGATCCTGGAAACATAGTGATGAATTCATCAGAGTAGTTCCCCTTCCCTTTCATGTCATTATCAACATCAGCACTTCTTCCAATGGTAGAAGCTACACTCATTTCTTGACTCATATTGTCCACTGTTCTGTTCCAATTTATCTTACCGATATTGATACAAATCTATTCCCCAGATCACTCAATTCCAACTATTAATCACTCAATTTATTCTGGAGCACAGATAACCACTTAAATTCCTCAAATTCTAGATTGAAAATTGGCTTGTTTCACTCTGTTGATTTGAGAAACTCTATTTTCTGCATACACTGATAACTTAGCAAAATTATCACTCAGAAAATAATAAACTCTTGGTAAGAAGCAATGATTAACGGTAACCCCTATTTATCTCTGAATCATCAATGCATAATTCACATAATTGCAGTCCAATCACTTATGGCTTCAATTCCTCATGCTGCGAAATCAATTTCTGTTCTAGTCGTAGCCTCTGAAAGTGACAGGAAATCAAATATGAATGAGTGCTTTCTGATAAAAATGCATATTATATTCAAACATGATCCAATTTTGATCTGATTGGCTACCTCTCATACAGCTCAGCTAATTTTCTACACACTTGTTATTAATCTCTTCATTTCTATTAGCTGGCAACTGTACATCCTGGCGTCGAAGAAAAGTCTTTACTCAAACTCTGGTTCATCTCCTTGCGACCTCGCGACTGTGTAATCTCCTTGTTGCTGAATGCTTACTTTAAATGTGGTTTTATATCGAGACTTAGCGATTGCCACACGATCAACCTCTTGATCAACGGTTATCTCCTTGTTGCTAGATGAAATCGCTTAACCCATATTCTTTCAGAGACTCCGTGACAAAAGCATCTACTAACTCAATTTAAACCTTGGCTTACTCAGGAGACTTGGCGACTGTGTAATCTCTTTGTCACTAAATAAAATTTCATTTATCACTTTTATCTGGAGATAACCCGACTACCATTGATCTTCTTTTATCTGCATCTGACGGTCTACGCTGAGTCTCCTAATTTTAAAATAAAACCCTAATTTTTCATTAAACTACGCGACTACTATCTCCAGGTCGCCAAATGTACTCTTGATTTTAAACTTTTATCAGAGACTACGTGACTGATAAACATGTGTCTCAACTATTCTTTTGTATCCTAATTGCCAGATCACTTTTGACTTTTCAAAATTTTATAGCAACCTCACGACTGTCGTTGGATCTCCTTTCATCTTATGATTGTCGCCAAGTCTCTTGACTTTTAACTTAACTCTTGATTTCTTCCGCGACCCAGCGACAACACTAATACTGAAACCGACATCTAACTCGCGTTTGTTCAGGAGACTTTGCGACTGAGAGGACTCAGTGTCGCTGAATGATTTTCTAATTGCAGAGTTTATCACGAGACATCCCAACCACCGTTGGATCTGACTTAAGATGGACGGTTGTCGCTAAGTCTCATGACATCTGAGGTATATTCTTTTCCATTGGGAGATAACGCGACAAAGGCTTTTCGCTAAGTCTCTAAACATAATGGAAAATTCTCTTGGCTTTACGAGACTAAGCGACAACACTTAAAAGCACATGATTTATTAAAGACCTTAAGTTATTAAAAAAGTGACTTCAAAATAGAAACATGACTAAAATATTAGGGCTTTTAGCCATTTTTGAATAGAATTAAACCTAGGACTTAGGGTTTTTTGCATATTTCACTAGGTTTATGGCTAAAATCATCATTTGTAGAAGTATTTAAACAATTTCAGATATGATTTTCAACTCTTGAGTGCAGAACTGACTGGGAATTTCAAAATTTTACTGGGCAGACTACAAAACTGAAAATACAACCAACAGAGACTTCAATACCATGAAAGATATTGATCTGACTAAAGCATCATAAAACATGTGGCGGCTATCTGATTCCACTTTTTGTAACACCTCAACAAATGTGTAGCTCTTTCTATAAGCGAGAAAACGCATGGTGCCCACAAGTTGAAGCATAACTACACAAGTGAGAGACCAAAGATGCTAAAAATAAATACCCATAGAAGCATCATAGTATACCTGAAAAAGTTGTAGCCCACAGGAAGAACACTAATTATTGCATTTTTTATTTTTTTTTCTTGTTTTTTTTTCTTTTTCTTTTTTAATTTTTTTTTTCAATTTTTGATAATGATAAGTGACCCTTGGCAAGTCATTTTTCAATCACCCACCGTTTAGTGAAATTGTAAAAATAGTTTTTACCACTAAGAATGTTTTTCAACTACGATCTTCTAGAAACCAGTTTTCAAATTGTAGTTGTCTAACAATGCCCAAAGATTTTCATTATATTTTTTTTTATTTTGAAAAACTACATATAATGACCAAATAAAATGAAACTCTTGTATGGATGTTGGTAAGTGATGCCATCCAAATCTAGGATTTCCTTTGGAAGCCCTTCAATGAAAGTCTCTGTTGAAATTGGTTGCATGTAGAACTTAAAATAGTGACCAACAATAAGAAATATACCTCATCAAGAGTGACCATGAATATTCTCATAGCATGCTTGCGAAATTTATTTTGGATCCCATTTAGCTCATGCCAGCATATCTGAAAGTTGACTGCGGAACTTTGGAAGACATGCCAAATCACTTAGTTAAAAGAAGTACTTATTATAGAAGAAATATTCCAAAGATAAGGCAATGTAGTGAAAGAATAATGGTATTCTCTCGCCGATCCGTATAGCTTTAGATGGGCGCATGAATCAATCCTTTTGCTGAAGCAAAATGATTCACATTAGAATGTGCTCAAGCTCCTTGTAGGATCTCCACGTTTCTTCAAATTGTCTCTAGATGTGTGTCTTGTAAAGAATTAGCCAAGAAAATGGTACTGCGAGATTCATGGTTACACCAAGCTTCATTTTTCCCCCCACGTGATTGAGAATCAGGGATGGTAAAAAATAGAACTTATGCCCATTAGTGTTGAACATTCAACACAAAAATCTTATGATCTACAAGAGTTTAGAACATGAGAAACTTGATCTTCACCATCTAATTAGAAAGGCTAACAGAATGCATCTTTGAAAGCTCATGAAGAGAAGCATCATAAATTGGTGCAACCGTAAGAAACTTGCAACCATATTCTCATGACCAAGCGTATCAAGTATAGTTAAGAAATATCATCCATTTAATAACTTTATTATAATCAATTGATATATCAAAAATTGAATGGTATAGTTATATGTATGAATAAGTACTTAATTATAATAAAATGGATGAATTACAATTAATTATTGTGTAAGAAGAATATAAATTCAATGCTAAATAACACAAGAATTCATCTCTTGATTTGGTCCAAAGCTCACACAAATGATTTTATGAGAAGTATCAATGAAGATGGTGTGGCAATCAATGATTTTTAGAGTTCAAGGGATCTCCCCTTAACTTAAATTTCATAATGCATTGAGGACATTTGTATAATCCAAATAATTCACAAAGACAATGGTGTAATAACACCTTGAG
>MU226379.1:854911-882581 GCA_018584345.1 Thuja plicata | reverse complement strand
AAACCCATCTAATTGTGCTTAATCATAAAATCAATTATCAATGTGCATAAATAAACAAGTGTGTGAGGAATACACATTTTTACGATAAGCCTCAAAATATATATGTTTGAATATAAAAACATAAATATCAATGATAGATCTCATGGGATTTCATTTTTATCTCACACAATTCTTAAATAATCAATGCATTGAATAGTTGAACATTTCTTATAGCATGATTAATTTCAACACACACATTCATGAGTTCCATAATGAAATTAAACTCATATTGAAATGTTTCCTCATGTGTGTAAATACCCTCTAAAGATTATGATTTTTTAAGTAAATAAGAAGAACTAAATTGAACATCATTCAATTGATCATATTGTTCTTCTAATCAAAGAAAATCAAAATCACATTCTTTAATTGCATCAATATATTTAAAATGTGAGTAACCAATTCCAAGAATATTTTTGGAATGTAAAGGGATTCATGAATTTGCATTATTATATATGCAGTTTCAACCACCTTATTATGTAATTTGTTATTAGGCTTCAAGGCTTCCTTTAGTGGATATAGTGAAGTGGACAATATATGAGATAGATGAAAAACGAAAATAGTAAGAATTGTTGTAGATATATAGTGGTATTAAGTAGGATGTGTACAATGAATCTAATATTATATGTGATAGAGATGGTAATGATCGGTAGTGCAGTTGTTCTGAGCATTCATTTTTTAAACTTTTGGTAGTATGGGGATTGTTTCCATTCACCACACATACTAGATGGAGAAGCATTATGTGAAGAAACATGTCGTCTTTCTAATTCAATATAATGATAAGACTTGTTAAAATCATCATACATACCTTGATCTTTCCAATTGGATGTTTGAATTTTCCCTTGATTCACAAAGAATACTTTTTTTATGTTCACCTTTGCTGTGTCGAGGCTCACTTATAGCTTGTATGCCATCTTAATCAACTTGGAATGTATACTCCACTTATTCCTTGAAACAATAAAAAAAAAATGGTCAAATCTTCTTTCTGTAATTTCCATTTACCTAAAAATTCATCAATTATTTGGATAAATGTACAAAGATGGGGTGCCAAAAAGGTGCCAAATTCTTTTTGGTCCCCCAAAAGCAATAGGGCGTACATCATATGGCTTAGATTTCTTGAGCCTAAGGCTTTGACAATAAAATTCAAAGGGTGTGTGACCTATATCGCATACGCCCTATGTAAACTTCCTAAATTAATATGAAATGGATTGAGGGAGGGACATAGAGAGAGTGGCAGGCCCTGCCAGACCAATTTAAGCACCAGGACCCTACATAAAATAGAACATTTAAGTATCTTCCTTTCTTATACTTAAGTTACATTTTATGTATATACTTTCAGGATGTTTGAGAGTGGTTTCAACTTCATAGGAGTTAAGATAAAGATTCTGGATTTTGAGGGTTTTAAGGAAATTTCAGACTTAGCCAAATTTCAGGAATCAACACATTACCTTCAACATGATTCCAAATGGACTATTTGTAACCATAAGCCATGTTAGCATAAGGGTCTTCAAGAGTCCTAAGGGGTCCTAGGACCCCTTAGGACCCCTTACCATACATCTTAGGAGTCGTAAAGGGTCCCAAGGGGTCATAAAGTGTTCTAGCACATGTTAACATGTCATACCTACCCCTTAAGACCAGCTATGACCCCATAGGACCCCTTACCATTCATTAGTCTATGGTAAGGATATGTAAGGGGTCTAAGGGGTCCTATAACACATTAATGTGTTGTAGGACCCCTTAACATACTTTACAACCCCTAAGATGTAGATAAAGGGTTCTTTAAGGGACCTAAGGGATCATAAGGGGTCCTAGGGGTCCTAGGACACATTAATATGTCTTAGGACCCCTTATGACCCCTTAGGACACCTTAGGACCCCTTACTATACACATTAGGGGTTGTAAAGGGTCATAAGGGGTTCTAGGGAATGTTAATGTGTTAGAAGACCCCTTAATACCACTCAAAACCCCTTGGAATCACTTAACAACCCTTACAATCCTTAAGATGTAGACACAAGGGTCCTAGAGGGTCCTGAGGGGTCATACGATGTCCTAGGAAACATTAATGTGTCCTAGGACCCCTTATGACCCCTTATCATACATCTTAGGGGTACTAAAGGGTTGCAGTGGGTCATAAGGGGTCCTAGAACACATTAATGTGTCTTAGGACCCCTTAAGACCCCTTAACAAGACTTACAACCCATAAGATGTAGAGAGGGGTGTTCAATGATCCTAAGTAATCATAAGTCATCCTACGACACACTAATGTATCCTAGGACCCTTGATGATCCCTTAGAAAACCTTAGAACCTCTTGCAATACATCTTATGTGTCGTAAAGGCTCCTAAGGGGTCATAAGGGATTCTAGTAGACGTTAATGTGTCCTATGACCCATTAAGACCACTTACAACCCCTTAGGACACCTTACCATTCATTAGTGTATGGTAAGGTGTCCTAAGGGGTCTAATGGTGCCTAGGACACATTAATGTGTAATGTGTCCCAGGACCCCTTATCAACCCTTATAACCCCAAATTTGTAGAGAGAGGGGTCTTCACGTGTCCTAAGGGGTCATAAGGGGTAGTAGGACACATTAATGTGTCCTAGGACCCCTTATGACCCCTTACCATACATCTTAGAGGATTTAAAGGGTTTTAAGGGCTCATAAGGCTTCTGTATCATCTTAAAATGGAAGCACTTCCATGTTAAGAGCGTTTAGCCCTCCTTAGGGGACGTTTTTGACCTCTACCATATCATCATCCTGTTTCTGCATCATCTCATGCTTCTGTGCTGGTTCAGGACCCTGATTGGGCCTCTCCAGGCACCTCCTACCCCACCTAGCATATTTTCCAGGGGTTCTGACCCCCTAGGTCAGGGTCAACCTCGACCCTGACCTGGGTCCCCCTTTCAAATCAGGAAACTTGTCGGCTGCCGGGGTTCATCAAAAATTTAGTTTTCCAGCTTCCAGGTCGGCTGTTTCGGGTTTCGAAGCATTGATTCCTAAATTATATTTAATATAGGTCCTTTCCTAGGGGTAAAGGCTTTAATGGGAATTTAATTCTCCTATGTAGGCTTCCTAAGAAGATTGTGCCCTAATTTCATATAAAAGGGAGCATTTCTCTCTCATTTTCTCTAAGCATTACGAATTATCAATTAAATGATCAAGAGAAGTTTCAAGCATCCATTTCCAAGTTCTCAAGGCGTTCAAGTCTTCTCCTCAAGCATTCAAGTTCTCCATTGAAGATCAAGGATTCAAGCTCTCAAGCCTTTGAAGGAATTACGTGCAAACATTCAAGATTCATCATTCAAACCCTAGATCTAGCCATCATGGTGGTGTGATCTTCGTTCAAGATCATTTTGTGCCTCTTCAAGATTCTTTCATCTTCTCTTCAAAGTGGATTTCAAGCATAAAATCATGGAGATTTATGGTTCATATTGAGTTCATGCTTTCATACTTACATACTTGCATACATTTGAATTTCAATTACATATCTATTGAATATCATAGCTTCATTGTTAGATTCAATTCTACTACTTGTTAGCATTCTGTACTTTATTGATTTCAAGGTTAATTCCTAAATCGGGGTTTGACTAAGGCAAACCCCTCCCCCACAAAAAACAATCTCCTTTTTCTTGTAGGTACAGATACAAAACAGTGGATTTGAACCCAGATCTGGATACCCTTTTCGGAAAACTTTTGGGATCCGCGAACAATGTTACTTTTAGATTTGTGCAGGTCAGGGTTGACATTATTGGGTCAGGGTTGAGATTTGTGGGTCAAGGTCGACCTTTTTCATAAGACGACATTGGAACGGAAAACAATTTCTGGGTTTTGTTCGTCTCTGTGTTTTGGTTTGGTATCAACTGTCAGTTTTTCTAGAAATAGTCTACAGACCTCAGAAAATAACATTCTTTGATCTACAATATTTCAAGGTTAGTGCATTTCTCCTATCTCTTCAATTACTATCCTATATCATTTCTATACATATAATTAACATAGTTTAAGGTATCTCCTTTGTTATTCTCCTTTCCAAATAGTTGATTCATTTGTGCATTAACCCTTCTCTTGGGTTGATCAACTTGGATTTCCCATTTGTGCATTTCAGGGTAAAAAAGGAACATCTTATCTTCTCCCTAATCACAATTTCAATAATTAATCAATACAATTCATTTAAGATTAATACAATCTAGGCAACTCAAAGAATAATAAACACATCTGTAATTCCATCCCCCTTTACATTTTCGTAAGATAGAATATTCAATCTCTTTACATTTTAACACTTAACATCAAATCAACCAAACCATTTATTTTATCTTACAGCTTCCCAGGACACACTAATGTGTCTTAGGACCCCTTATGACCCATTAGCTTTTTTAGTGTATGGAAAGGGGTTCTAATGGGTCCAAGAACACATTAATGTGTCCTAAAACCCCTTAACAACACGTACAACCCCTTAGATGTAGAGTGATGGGTTATAAGGGATAATGTGTCCTAGGAGCCCTTTATGACCCCTTACAACATCTTATGACACCTTACTATACATCTTAGGGGTCTTAAAGGTTCTTAAGGGGTCATAAGGGGTTGTAGGATACATTAATGTGTCTTAGGACCCCTTAAGACCCCTTACAACCCCTTATGACCCCTTATGACCCCTTACTATACATTAATGTCTGGTGAGGGGTACTAAGGGGTCTTAGGGGGTCCTAGGACATAGTAATGTGTCCTACGACTCATTAAAATCCCTTAAAATGCCTAAGATGTAGAGAGATGGGTCCTACAACGTATTAAGGGGTCATAATGGGTCCTAGGACATATTAATGTGTCCTAGACCCCTTAACCTACATTTTAGGGGTGATAAAGTGTCCTTAGGGGTCATAAGGGTTCCTAGGACATATTAATGTGTCCTGGGACCCCTTAGGACCAATTAGCATACATATTAAGGGTCCTATAAGGTCATAAGGGGTCATAAGGCATCCTATGACAAATTAATGCATCATAAGACTCCTTACGACCCCTTAGGACACCTTACCATTCATTAGTGTATGTTAAGGAATATTAAGGGGTTGTAAGGGGTCCTAGGAAACAATAATGTATCATAGGACCCCTTAACAACCCTTATGACCCCTAAGATGTAGAGAGAGGGGTCTTCAAGAGTCATAAGGGGGCCTAGGACACATTAATGTGTCCTAAGATCCCTTATGAGCCCTCAGGACCCCTTGGAATACATCTTAGGGGTTGTAAAGGCTTGTAAGGGATCATAAGGGGCTCTAGGACACATTAAGGGGTTCTAGGAAATGTTAACGTGTGATAATACCCCTTAAGACCACTTAGGACCCCTTACCATTCATTATTATATGATAAGGGTTATTAACGGGTTGTAAGGGGTCTAAGGGGTCATAGGATACCTTATCAAATAGAGGGGTCTTTAAGGTTCCTAAGGGGTCATAAGGGGTTTTAGGATACATTAATGTGTCCCTATGACCCCTAATGACCCTTTAGGACACCTTATGACCCCTTACAATACATATTAGGGGTCTTAAAGTATCCTAAGGGGTTGTAGGATACATTAATGTGTCTTAGGACCCCTTAATACCACTTACGGCCATTTATGACCCCTTACCATACATTAGTGCATGTTAAGGGGTCATAAGGGGTCTCTCTCTCTCTCTCTCTCTCTCTCTCTCTCCTAACACGACTTAAGGTTAAAATCAATAGTCCATTGGGAATTGTGATGAAGGCAATGTACTAAATACTAAAATTTGGTTGTCTAAAATTTCCTAAAATCCCTCAAAATCTAGAATATTTGTCTTAACTCCTATTAAGTTGAAACCACTCTCAAACATCATGAAAGTATATAAATAAAATGTAACTTAAGTATAAGAGTATATAACTTATACTTAAATATTACATTTTATGTAGGGTCTTGGTGCTAAATTTGGTTTGGCTGGGCTTGTCACTCTCCCTATTTATCCCTCCTTTTCCTATATTTACATAGGGCATACGCCAAATAGGGTGTACACCCTAGAAGGAGTATTCTCTATGCAAAATATTGAAAACAACACGGGCAAGAAAATTTAGACTTGCATTTGGCATACACCCTATTTGGCATGAGTGCTTTGTATTGCATTATAATACACCAAGCCTAAGGCTTGGATTTTCCTTGGGCATCCAACCCAAAGGCTTGGAGGTCTCAACAGGTTTGAAATGTGTTTTCTACCTAGCAAAAAAAAAAATTCATATATTTTCCTGTGTGCTCCCTATCAGGTTTGCACATGGTTCAAGAACAACAAGATAAGATGACATGAAAATCTATATGTCTCTATTAGCTATCTAACCATATAATTTATTTTGAATTCTGATGATTTTAACCCTTTCATCTCTGATTTTAACACTAGTGTTTTGGGCATAGATTTTGGCCCATTCATCAAATTTAGGAAAAAATGTTACTTTTTTAGGAACTAGACTCCATTTTACACACTTTATTAAAAAGAAGTTTTCATTATCAATTAGTTTTCAATGATTTCTAGGGGGAGCACACATAAATTTAATGTTTTCAGGATGTGTCCACTTCGGAAATTCTCAAAACTCATACATTCATAAAAAAATAGTAGAAAAATCTGGGATAAACTGGGTGATGTTAGTTAACTTCTCACCAAAGTGATTTTTTTTAATTTTAAAGTTAACATTTTAGGGGGAGAACACGAGGCACTATGTAATATATTTAGACACAAAATAAGACCACTTTATGTGCTCCCACTTTTTGAGGGCTTTAATCTCCACCATTTATAAAATAAATTAGTATTTTAGAAACTAGATTAAGGGTAGAACAATTCTTGTTCTTGTCACAATTTGAAATTTTGAGTCTAACTATCCTCAATGTCTCATTGAAGTTCAGAGTTTGCTAATTTCAGAAAAAAGTGGCATCTTTTACCCCCTTTTTGGTACCCCATCTTTGTGCACTTACCCATTTTTTTTTCTCATCCATGAGAATATTAATTTTAGATACTAGCAAAAATGATAATGGAATATTAGAGTAGCTTAAGCTGCACTAATTAGATAAAGGGGTTATAAAAAAATCAACATATTTTGACGTGATTTCCCCACCAATTTCTTGTTTTGTTTTTAAATTCAAAAGATGGGTTTTGGTCATGGCAACCCCCAGTAGGTTCAAGGGGTAATGCCCCTTGCGAGGTCTAGGGGTAGTACCCCCACCACCAAGAATGTTTTCCCTCTTGTGTGGCCTTTGAATTCTTTATTTTTAAATCATTTTTTACCCAAAATTGATGCATTTAAACTACCTTGGAAATACATCATTTTGAACATTCTTTTGTGTTGTTTCTTGAAACCTACTTCTATTCAATTGACTCAAACCAATGGATGTGGATATATATAAAAGGTGAAGTATCTTCTAAGATCTACCTACAAAATCAAACAATGCATCTATATGATTTAAGCAACGCAAATTAGGAGTTGTCACCCAAGTGAGGTCGCCAGTCACACGAGATTTGTTCCTGATGCATTGGTCCTAACTCAACTCACCAAGCTAACAAGCCTTTGAAACCTCTCCCCAACAATGACAATAATATGATAGGCCAAAAATGGGGCAAACAATAATTAGAAGAATTAAACAGTAGATTCATGTTGGTCTATGTGTCAATTCGAGGGTCGTAAGATTGTGAAAGGTGTGGTGGCTATTTGCACAAGGGCTGTAGGTATCAAGTCGAGTGGCAATGAGATGAAACCTATGAAAATAAACCTACAAAAAGTGAAAATAAATCTGGCAACAGGAACTATCATTTCTTGGCAAAAATAAAAATAACTTATAATGATTACCAAATTTAAAAGAACCACAAACCACACTTTAAAATAACAGTGAAACAACATTCAATAAATAAATAAATAAACACATTATTAGACTACATAAATCACCATAAGTCCCAAGGTGTGGACCCCGCCTCCTCAGTACATCCAGTGATAGACCATGAACCTTTCCAAGCTGCTACTTCGATCATGAAAAAACTATTTTATTTATTACAAAATAATCAACTTCAACCTTCAGGTCTGCCTACATAAATTTGTCCACATAAAAATATGATTTTTGGAGCTACTATTACTTAGTACATATATAGTTCACATTTTTAACAACCGCTGTCTAAGGCGGTATAAGTTGGCATAGTTTGTTTTTGCCTCAATAAACAAAATAATGGCTTACGTACAACCTTGTTTATGGGACACAGATTAAAAATGTTTCTATTAAAAAAAAAAATAGGAAATAGGAAATGAAAGTTTCAGTTTCCTTCACACAACAAATCCTTTATCATAGATTTGTTCAAAATAATAGTGTTGATGTGGAGAGAATTATATTGTCAATAGAAGGAAAAAAACCATTTTGGTCATAAGTTGTTCAATTATAACAATTGTACCATGTCCTAGAAAGTAAGCAATTGATTAGTATACATTTTAAGGACCATTTTGCACTCATTTTAGTACTATCTTGCTCAAAATTAAGGAGTAGCCATTGCATTTATCAACCTATCTATCTTCTTCTCTTCTTCTTCTCATTTCAACATTGGAAAAATTGTAACATTCCATCACATAAGGTTTTTTTCTTTCAATGATTTCCTTTTGGTTTAATGTTGAGTCAAAATCTATTGCATAACCATATTTGATCACATTGAAAGAGGTCTTTGCATTGTGAAGGTATGAGCTACTTTATTTATCAGATCTGATCACTGTTCTATTTATGCATACTTTAATTTTTCATATTTCCAGGTTGATTCCTAGACATGGGTTTGACTGAGGAAAACCTCTCTATTCAACCTTCTTTCATGTCTTTTTATGTGCAGGTACATACCAAGAAGCTTTGTTTCAAGATTTAGACTTCGTAGATCCTGACACAAATCTCTAAAGAATTTGGGACACATTCATTAGGTATAGAACGTTGCAAATATTATGTACCCAAATGTAGAATGTTCCAAACATTCTGTACCATCACAAAAAGGTTCAAAATTTCAGTACAAGTCTTAGATAAGTTATAGAGCCCAAATCTAGAAGTACAGGTATGTTTAGGATCCCGATAGTCAGAAAAAATAGTAGAACAATATCTCCTTCATTTCTTCAAGGTGCATTAATATTTATCACATTTCAATTTTTTAGTTCCTATTTAGCACTTGCAAATTTAGGTTCATAAATTTCCAAGAAACAAAAAGAATAGAAGCCCCTAAGACCCAAATCTGGTATTAGTATCACTCTATCCTTTCTTGCAGTGTTGATCTGATTTAACTTGAGGTGGATTCATATTATAATGTACCTTGTAAAATCAGGGAGAGTGTAATGTCCCCATTTTCATGAGCATCAGAGTTTGAGGGATTAGCCTATTATTTTGTCCCTCGTAGGCTAATGAGGTTGGTTAGAGGGTCCTTTGAGGGATGCATCTTCTTTAGTAGCTGCAAGTTGCTGAGAGATTACTTGCAGAGTCAGTACATCCATGGTAGTTTAGCAGAGGATGGATATCATGGTTGTGATACAGACACCCTCGGTAATTCTTATCTTTCTAGTATAGTTGGATTTCATACCCACGGGGGACTAGTAGAGTATTGGGGGACATTTGGTGTAGCAGGTGATTCTGGATATCCTTACTTCCTTACAGTGGATGGATGTGTGTTTTGTTTATACTTAGATCTAGGTAGTGGCAGGGTTAGTACTACAAGTTGGATGGGTCCCATAGGTTTGCTTCACTACTTTTGGTACGATGAAGTTGGGATCAGTGTTGAGCCGCATAAGTCTGGGAGTATTATTCTTGGCATACTTCTATTTTGGCTTTGGGATCTAGGTATATTTGGTTGGACACTCTTCAGTGTGTTGTTGGATCCTACGTGTGCATTGGGAATTTAGTCTGGGTTCACTGGAGAGTATTGCAGTGTGTACATGGTTTGGGTTATTGACAGTGTTACTTTTGATCCGCATGTACATGGTCTTTTTCAGATGCACAGTTTCAGTGCGCAGAGTTTGGACAGATGGACTTTTGATCACCTATGTGTAGTTGTGGTTATACTGGTGCTACATTTGTGTCTCAGTGTTGGACATTTCTCAGTCTTCCTTTGTTTTTTTTTGGTTCAGTGAAGTTTCTCAAGAGTGGAGATTGCTTGAGGACAAGCAATTTCAGGGAGGGCTGACTGTAATGTCCCCATTTTCATGAGCATCAGAGTTTGAGGGATTAGCCTATTATTTTGTCCCTTTTAGGCTTGTGAGGTTGGTTAGAGGGTCCTTTGAGGGATGCATCTTCTTCAGTGGCCAGGTTTTTGTAGGATTGGCTTTCGTTTGAGGTCTCTAGGACTCTGTATGTAGTAATTTCTATTTATAGTAAGTCTTGAGGAGGTTAGTGAGGGACCACTACTATTTTTAGAAATAGGGTATGGTCGTATGCAACTTGATCATGTCAGCTTCAAGTTCACACGGTGTGCAGAGATGATGAGTAATAATGGAGATATTAATATTTGTTTGGCTAAATAAATATTAATAGTCTGAGCTTATATTATTAAGTTATAAGATGATTTTTATTTTATAACTTAAATCACTTAAGTGAAGGGTCAAGTTATCATAGATGGGGCCAAGTGAACAATTAATTTAAAAAGAATTATTCGTGCGCCAACTATAGAGTTTTAAGTGAAAATAATTAAAAGTGGGAATCTAACTTTTATCCCACATTGGCTAGGAAAGTGTTTGAGCTCCCACAAGAAAAGAATAAAAGAGACTTAAGAGCTCATTCTGATTAGGTTTATGATTATTATTGAACTTTGGTTGATTTTTGCTCTTGCTTGGAGAACGAGGGTTTCTACTTGCAGCCGCCATTGGAAAATGAAAAATCTTCAGTGTTGCAGCCATTTGAGTAGGTGAAATATCCAGTGAATTTGGCATTCAAGAGAGCTTCATTCAGGAGTTCTATTTGTGCTTAAAAGTGAAGAATTCCATCTAGGGTTTGAAGGATTTGAAGGTAAATGTACAACAGACTTGGAGATTCATTCTTGGTAGCCATTCTATATCATATTTTATCTTTTTAATAGTTGCTACAATAGCCATGAATAGTGATTTTGATATAGTAGCCATGAGTGTTCTGGTATAGTACCCGCGTGAACAGTAACACTATAGTACCATGAATAGTAAAATGCCTAAAGGTCTTAGTGCATTGTGTTAAGACTGCGATCAGATTATAGGTTTTTTCATTTGCATTTGATTAATTATAGCTTGCATGTTTTGCATCAATAAGTGTGTTTGTCAATCACTAAGGGTCTGAAATAAAAATCAGAATTCATTTGCAGCAGTATATACTTTAGACTTTGTATTTTTTAAGTCATGTATGGAAAGTGTTTGACAAAATACCAATGTCCTATAAGATGCAAATTTGATGTGTTTGGCCTACCATATGTTATATATATTTGGCTGCAATTCATTTATGGTATTTTTTCAGATTGTATGCAACTTGTTTGACAATATTCCTTGAGTACAAAAATCATCTTTCTCCATCATTTAGCAAGGGATATTACAGAGAGCTTAGATCCTATTAGGTGATCCTCATTTTCTATTGTACAACAAAAAATAGGAATAGACAATATGTTGCAAATACATATACATCACGGGTTCTCTATGTTTATTTAAATATGACCTGCACGGTTAGTAGGTAAGCAATGCCACCTTAGAGGTTGACGTCACCTTTCTAAAATATGATAAAAATAAATAGCTGGTAAAAAAGTAGTACACAAAATTTTTTGACCAAAAAGTGTCAGGAAGGAAGATCCACATCCTTAAATCTACATACTAAAAGATATATTTTTCATGGCTTGAAATAAAAATGCTTATTAGTAAATACAATCAATAGTTAATTTTCATAATCTAATCTCAAAACTATATTAAATACCTCTTATATATATGTAACCATATGCAACATAAAGTTGACAAAATGGTATGGTATATAGAATAGAAATAGAATATTTGAATACGTATGAAGATGCATGAAACTAGAATATGTCATAAAATGGAACATAATTTTCTCTCACTGGAAGGTTGATTCAAAGTGTATTATTTTTATCATATGCCACTTCATAACCACTTTAGGAAACATGGCCTTATTTCTTTTCCATTTTTCTTGCTAAACTCTCTAGAAAGTTTAATCATGGATTTGGTGGAGTTTTCCAAAGCTCAAGGAAAATAGCCCATCCCTCTACACCAAGGTTTGATTTATAGGTTGTATACCTTTCACTTGGCTATTTTTTGGCCCAAACTCATTGTTGTCCATGAAGCCTCTAACTTGAGTCCCCCTCCTCCCACTTGCCAACATTATTGACACTCCTTGTCTGAGTAAAAAGAAGTGCATTCAACACCCCCCCCTAATCTTTCTTCTAGGCTAGGGACTCCTAAAACCTCATTGGTGAAATCCACAAAATTGTGTGGTCTGAAAAGTAAAGCCTCCAAACCATTGATTGACAGTAAAAGTAAATGAAAAACCTCTCCCCTCCAACCAAAAAGTCAAAACTCTCCATTCAAGAAGTGTAAAGTGAGGAGGAAGATGAGTCTGGAGAGGAAAATAACAACCCATGAAGGTCCCATAGGTTAGCGATCTCAATTGGTTGTAGATGATTCAGAAGAGGAGGGAGAAAACTAAGGGAGTGGAATAACTGTGGGGAAAATGAAGAAAGTGCATATTGTTGACAGTGAAGGAGGTTTAATTGAAACCATTAACGATTTTGAGAAATCTACAACCAATAACTCCACTCACATCTCATGTAGTACAAAATTAGATTCCATTGAATTAACTAGGATATGTTGTTGAAGGAGGAGAACGCTAACACAGTTGTTGTCAAAGGCACCTGCACTGACTGCCAAACTATAACCACTAAACTAGGTACACTAAGGACTATATTAGGAGGCTTAAATACTAAGATCCTCGACATGGAAAAGAAAATGGGGTACATCTCCAAGTTCAACCTTCGTGCGATGCACAACTCAGCTACCTCCTTGTGTCTCATGCAACACAAGGTGCTGTACATGAAAGGATGCGAAGAATGACGAGAACTAGAAGGAACTCTTCAAGTTCCTCACAGATAACAAAATTCATGTGCTTTATTAGTCTGGATGTGACATAAGATCAGCAGGTCATGGATAACTATCTAGATCTATTTTGTTTATAGTGTTCTTTGTGTACAAGGGCTTTCTATTAGAACTCCTTTTTTTTGGTCTCTGTTGGTAAAGTAGAATTTGGTTCCAATATGAACATTTTATCACTTTCTAGTTTTTCAGGCTTTGCTTCTAGCTTAGTGAACTCTACTTCCAAGGTGAATATTTCATTTGTTTATAGTTTGTTGTTAGTTTTAGCTGTGAATACATTGTTAGTTCATGTGTTGTTAGTTGTGACTTACAATTTGCTGCTTTTCCTTAGTAATAGGTTTTATGTTGTTTGATTTGTGTTGTTATTTGAACTTGCTACGTCTTTGAATTGTGGTTTTGTAAGGGATGACACCCTTGCTTTGCTACTGATTAATATCAAAATATATTTTAAAATAATATCAAAAATATTTTTTTAAATATATATTATATTATATCAAGTAGAAACTAGATAACACCACACACATCTTTGAAACCTAAAAAATAAATTATATACTAGACACAATTCATAAATCCTTAGAAAGAGATCCAATTTCTCCAATAAGATAAGTGGTTGAATTAAAAAGAAATAATTTTTTTTATCAATTAAAAAAGTTAAAAACTAAAATTATGGAGGAAACTCCGTAGTTAAGCGCACTTGAGCTAGAGTAGTACTGAGATGGGTGACCTCCCAGGGAGTCACAGTGCTTCACCTCTATGAGCATCACCTAGATGCAATGAGTGCCAAGTGTTCCATTCATTCTCATGAGAGATGAGTTCTTGTGAACTACTATTCATGAAATATAAGTCAATGAGTTTGATTCAAAAACTATAGAGTTGAATCTTAATAGCAATATTACAACTAAAATTATAATTAAAAAATAAGAAGAAAAGATAAAGGTATAAGCATGGAGAACATTATCTCCAACAACAACAAATATTAGGAAGGAAATTTGGGTAATGCATAAATTAAGCCAATTACTAGGAAAATGATAAATAAAAAACTATTGGCTTATTAGGAAAATGATAAATAAAAAACTATGTTGTAATGGTAAGTGGGTTCCGTCTACATTTTTTAGGGGAATAAAGAGGATTCCGTGGATATAAGGCATATGACGGAGACGTCATTAATGTGGGCATGTGAAGACATTATTTAAATATTTTGGTCCCACACTTAGGTAATGACAAATATGGTTTCGTGTTGACATCTAAGGATAAAACTAAGGAATCCACCAACTATAATGGGATGTGGATTAGGTACCGAAAGTTATAAACAAAGGTGAAGTTTGTTGAACTTTGTGGAAAAGCTTAACCATTCTATGGACAAAAAGATTGTAACTTTATTTGATTGGTGACAAATTTAGGCAAGAGTTGACTTCCTTTCATTTTGGTGGCACAAGATTTTACAATCGATGAGCCATCTCAAGTGTTTCCGATCTAACTTTAAAATGCACATTATATAAAAACAAAGTCGTTCCCGGTAAAATTCAATTTCTTCTTCACCATGATAGAGAAAATATTCAGGAAAGCAGAAACTAATCAAAAGAGAGAGAAAAGTGCAAAGCAAACCATGAGAAATATAAAGAGATGATAGCCAATCAATTCTAATATCTGATAGATAAAGAATTGTCAAATTGTTTTATTGGTAAAGAGAGACAGATTGAATTTGTAATAGAAACTGTGAGGACGCTCGTTTGTGCTATCACGAGGCTTAATGCACGACATTAATAATATATTTGTGGAGTGATAGTATTCGCATATTAAAAGTTGTGGAGCAAGATTTTTTGGGGGGTTTGATAATATATTCTTAATAATTTCATGTGGTTGAAGACAAAAGGAAAAGGGGTTGTCCATTATGTTCTCCATAAGGACCCTACCAAGCATGTTGGTGCCCTATCAATAGTGTGAAGGCGTGAAGTCTTCTTTAGATGATATCAATAAGACCAAATAATTTAAAAGGTTTGTTATATATATATATATATTATAAAATATGTGATATATAATATATATGGGAGATAGTTTTTTGAAATGTTTATTGTAATTTTATGTAAGAAATTTATAAAAATAAGTATTTTAAGAAAGATATCTATTGGGGGAGTGTGTGTATTAGTTTATTTTGAACTATTGTTTTCTTAAAAACACCATCATGTGACATTCCACTCCTACCACTCTTTCTCCAATCATCCCTATTTGTTTCAACTTCAAGTGTACAAAGGAAGCGTATTGAAGGTGTTTCAAGTTCACACCCACTACCCTCTCAACTATCCGAACTCACCTCATAAAACATGTCAAATTTGGTCAAATTTCAAAGTGTGATATTGTTATCAAGATTTAACTCTATAGTTTTTTAATCAAACTCATTGACCCATGTTTCATGAGTAGTGATTCACAAGAACTCATCTCTCATGAGAAAAAATAGATCAAACGTACTTGTTGCTTTTGGATTAGATCATGTCAAATATCTATTTTTGCCTCACATGATCCAAAAACAACTACATTTGAAGAAGTCTCATATCATAAATATATGTCATAGTTATATTTAATAATTAAATATAATATTAATAACAATAATATGATAAAATATTTGTAAAGAGAAATATCAATTTAAATTATTTTATTTATTTAAAAATTATTTTATTTATTGACATAAATTTTACTTTATCAAATAACTTTAAATCAAAAACCATCAAAACTTTTAATGACATTTAAAAAAAAAAAATATATTATATCAATTAAAACTACATAAAAACAACATATATCTTCTAAATTTAAACAAAATAAAATATAGTAAACAGAGCAATCCTCAAAAAGAGTATCCAAATCCTCCTAGTGAGATAAGAGAGAGAATTAAAAGGAAAAAATAAATTGATCAATTAAAAAATAAAAAATTAAATTTAAAAAGAAAAAGAAAAGAGAAAAACAAACGTATCAGAACAGATTGAGATATATTCGTGTATAACATTATCTCCAACAAAAAACATTAGGAAAAGTGGGTAATGCATAAATTAAGCCAAATATTAGGAAAATGATAAACAGTCTGTGTCTGTCACTTCACGGTAAGTGGGTTCCGTCTACAATTTATAGGGGAATAAAGAGTATTAGTTTAGTTGCCAACAAGAAGGATATACGACATAAGACGGAAAAGTCTTTTGATGTCGCATGTGAAGACATTATTTAAATGTAATGACAAATATGGTTTCGTGTTGAAATCTAAGAATTAAATTAGGAATCCATCAAATCCATTGAGGTCCACAGCTTCATCTATCATGTGATGTGGACTAAGGACCAAACGCTACAAACAATTAGTTAAGTTTGTTAAAACTATGGAAAAATTTCACCATTCTAAGGGGAAATAACATTGTAACTTGTTTAATTGGTAACAAATTTATGCAAAGGTTGAAGATTTAGTGGTAGAAGATTTTAGTCTAAATCAGAAGGTTGATAATGAGATTGAGTCGGTTGGAAAAGCACATATTGAGTCTTGATTCTATTATACGTTGATTTAATTTGTTTTTTAATAGAGGGTGTGGTAGGGGAAAGGACTTGGTATTCGTATATTCTAATTTGTAAACGGTATGTCGGATTTTGACAATTTTTTTTGTTGTTGTGTCCATATACGAGTTAACTGCTTAAAGCTAAGGTTACTTGTGGCAAAATGCGCCCATAATTGTTATGAAATGTCCCAATAGTGGTGCATAAATGGGCCAATTACCAACTAGAAAAGCTAAAAAATGAACGGCTATTAGTACATATGTGATCGGCTATTGGTATATGTGTTGTCATTTTTTGGACTCCTTTAATATTAGAAATTGGAGAAGTGGTCCTTTTCCCTATATAAGTTATTTTATATTTTTTTGGACAGAAAAAAGTAAAAGGAAAAGTTCTATTAGTGATTTAGTTTTTTTTGATTAGTAGTTTTCAATAGATATGATTATTTCATATTCTTAGTGTTTAGGAAATATCTATGAAGTTTTAAATATGATGTATACATCTTAATTAATTCATCTTGAATCAAACCATTCATTACTACGCTATTGAGAACTAAAGGGAAATTTGGACATATCAATTTTAGCAATTATTATAGTGTAGCTTCTATATCTTGTGAATAAAATATAAAAGAAGGAAATAGTTATAAAAAAAGGAAATAGTTAGATAAGTGATAATTATTCTTGTTTTATGATCTAAAGAGAATATTTTATTTTTATTTCTTATTAATTTAAAAATATAGATATAAACATAGATACATTATTTAATTTTAATCTATAAAAATTATGCTAATATAATTGTTCTAAACACATTATTATTTTGGCATCCTCCTTGTCAGTATTTGAACTTGACTTGATGGCGAAAGACCAACTGACTATTAAATGCATTAGAAACCATACTAATGGCTTTAAGAAAATTGCGTGGAAATATTTGTGATAAGAAATTACTGTGCTATTTTCCATTCTACAAACCATTTTCAAATGACAGTCTTTAAACAATATACAACAAGTGCCACGTAGTGGCTAGTATTTGCTTATAATTAATTATAGTTATAATATTTAATATAATTTAATTACAAGTTACAATATAGAATTTATTCCATCTAATGCAAACATAAATAGCTAAAATAAAAAATATGGATATTTTTTATATTAATAAATATAAAATTTGAGTTACTAAATTTAGAATAATTAAGTACTTGATTGTATAATTAACTTGAGTTTTGATTAAATATATTTTAGATAATAAATACTTTTTTATAAAATTATAATTATAATGTATTAAACAATTAATTTAATTTATATCTTCAAATTACATCCATAAATTTAATTCAACAAGATTTATTACTTTTATTGTTTCTATTAGAATATAATTTTGTAAACTTGAGATTTGTAGAGGGTAAGGTGCTACAATGTCATTTAGGATTCATTGTTTAAAATTTTGTAATAGAGGCAAAATTTTCTTTTTAATAATTTGAACTAAAGTATATGAAAGAGAAATCATGTTTATTAATTGATGATTAGGATTTACTATATATGGATTTTTTAAGATAATTTTGAGATTCTATAAAAGTTGGTAAATTAATTAGAGTCCATATACAAGAAATTTCTCAATATGGTAAATCAAAATAGAGGATATGTAGTCTGAGTTGGCCTACTAGTGGAGAGCTTGTGCTCTTGAAATATTTGTTTCTAAAAATTCATAAGAGCTAGGCTAAAATCATTTTAGTTGGTAATTTCTTGGTTCTATTCCAACAAATTTCTAAAAGAAATTATAGTTATATCTTTCACCTTTGAGAAAATTTAAAATTAGCTTTATACTTGAAGATTTGATAGAAATTTAATTTCTGGAGAGCAAAATTGTTTGGTAGAAAGAATTGTATGATCATTCTTTACATCTTGACAAATTTTCATGTAAATATGAACTTTTAATAAAAAAATTATAGGAAAAATCATTTTCAGACTTTTTAACAATTTAACTTATCCAATTCTATTTTATATTAAGTATCCATATACATTTGAAAATGTGCATAGGAGGATTTTTAGCATCAATTTTCTTATAGACTTTCATAAATTTCAGGTACTGCACCCTAAAAACCTGCCTTAGAAAATTATAATGGACATAGTGTTTCCTTAAAATCCATGTAATAAGACCCCAAACCAATTAGCCAATTAACTTTAAGAAAAATCATTTTCATGATTTTTTTACTTAAAAATTTATCATGTTTACTTTTTTGTATTAAATATAGAGTAATCAAAATATCGAACCGAAATAGTTCACAGTAACAACACAGTCACTAGGAGTACAAAATACAGAGGCAATGCCTCAAACCGAGAGTTCACAAAATATCCAAGTTAATACAGAAAAGAAACCATAAAATAGGAGAACTAAATTAAGACACTATCAAAGACGTCCACCCGGGCAGTCCAGCCCATGTTGCCTTCCATCCTCACAATGTTTTTCTTCTTCTGGATCTGGTGCAGTAGGAAGATCATGTTGTCAGAGGTGTATTTACTATTCTTTTTGAGCTCACGGTTGAAGTCTTTGATGGTTCTTTCGAAGAGGTGCAGATTGTCCATATGACTTCTCCAAGCCTGAGCATCCTTTAACTCATAGGCAAAGAATGTGGTGTACCCACTTTTAAGAAGCCTTTTGAATTTATCCTTCTCCACCCTCATGGTAATTTGGACCTGCAAATTTTTTTTGAAATATGTGAGGCTTCTGTAAGACTCAGTAAGAATTCTAGGTATACCTTGAAACCTTTCCTCATTCCTACACTTCCAAATCTGCCACAAAATGTTAGAAGAGAGAATATTCCAAATTAGGTTAGAATCCTTTTTATTACCATTAATATGCCCAATGATGACCTCTAAAACATTAACATTTATAGGAATATAGATACCAAACATACACTAAATTTCTTTGGCAAATCTGCAATCTAAGAAAATATGTCTTGCCATTTCAGGAACACCATAGATATTACAATACTAAGTAGAAGTGAAGCCAATTCTAATAGGGAGTCTATCCAGAATCAACAACCATTTAAAGCATTTGATTTTAGGCTCTATGGGGGACTTCCAAAATTTGGCAAAAGTCTTCTTCCAGTCAGGGGTGTCAAGATTAGAATACCAGAATTTGTTGATATGATCAATGATGAATTTATTACAGTCAATCACCTTGTAAATGTTCTTGGCTTTGATTTTGTTTGCACAGGTTCCGTTGGGCCATTTGACCTTCAAGAGTCTTAGAGTCAATATGACAACAAGATGGAAGGTTACTACAGGCATCAGAGATCATGTTATAAGTCCTTTTTTGGGATAAGGGGATATTAAATATGGTCCTAAGCTCATTTCAGCTGATCAAGATGTCATTTTCAAAGAGATCCATAAATTTAGTTATACCCATTTTATGCCACAACTTGGAAGAACATCCTTTGGAGAGGGAAAGAGACCTACCAGACCATTGCAAGTTCCACCAAATGGACCTTTCACCAAAGAGCTGATTATCATCATGGGAAGCCTTATTAGAGGCAAGATTTCTAACATTGATCCATGCCTTCTAGATGGATTTGAAGACTTTTGAGCCTTGAAAAGAGACCGGAAAGTTCCCTAATATTAAATCTGCAAAGGGAAGATTCTTCCAAGACCTAGCATTCTTGGGGAAGCCTCTTTCAATATTGCTTCTAACAAGGACTTTCCATGGATCATCCCCAGCCAGAGAGTGAAAGATCCACTTGGTGGCTAAAGCAATCCCCATGTTTTTAAGGTCCTTCAATCCCAACCCCCCCTGGAGTTTGTCTGAGTGGCACCAATCCCATCTCACATCATGGAGTTTCTTGTTGCCTTTTCCATCCGACTAGAGATAGTTCCCAATTTCTTTTTGGATTTCCAAAATTTGATAGTTACTGAACATCCAAGCATAAGCATAGTAAATATTGTAGGAGGAAAGGATTTTCTAACAGACTTGAATTCTACCCGCAAGGGATAGAGATCTATTGTGACATTTATTAAGCTTTTTTGATATTTTCTCCTTGACCCAAAGCCACATATCTTTGAGAGAAGGGTCAATAGAAAACATAATTCCCAAATATCTGACAATGGTGTGCGGTCCCCCCCATTGGAAATCAAATTTATTGAACCAGGTCGGAGGCTGATCCATCCATCCAAGAAATATTGATTTGGCATGAGATAACCGAGCTCTAGAGATGGTACAAAAAAACTTGAGTTTCTCAAGAAGAGCTTCAAAGTTAGATTCAGAGAATTCGTGGAACATGGCCATATCATCCGCAAATTGGCAGTTAATAAGGTCAGTCCCATTAGGAAGCGTGATACCTTTCACAGGCTGAGAAAGGGTGTCATCCCTAAGGATATAAAATAGGGCATTCACAACAATGGAAAGAAGGGCGGGAGCTAATGGGAAACCCTGTCAGATGGAGTGGGTAAGAGGGATAGCCTCCGAGAGAGACCCATTGACATCAATATGAGCAAAGGCATCACAGAGGAGAACTTTAACAACATTAAAAAAGAAAGAAGGGAAACCAAAGGCATCAAGCATCATGGAAATGAATTTCCACTCAATTCTATCGTACGCTTTCTCAAAATCTAGCAGGAACATAGCTGAATTTTGATTAGAATGCTTAGCCCAATTTAGAGCCTCCCGACTAGTGATAAGGTTTTCAAGAATATATCTGGCTTTTATGAAACTAGTTTGGGTGGGGCAAACGAATTTAGGTAAAATTTTCTCAATCCTGATAGCCAAGATTTTGGCAAAGATTTTATAGGAAACATTAAGAAAAGTGATAGGGCACCAGTTTTTGAGCAAAGCTTTATCCCCATCTTTAGGAATCAACTTGATAATACCACTATTAATGTTTGAGCCCAAGGTTCTAGACTCTAAGGCTTCTAAATAAATATCATGCAGGTCTTATAGATCCAATTGTTGTTGGATTTGTAGAATTCAATAGGGAGCCCATCGGGTCCTGGAGCTTTGTCAATCTTCAGAGTATTAATAACATTCTCATTTTCCTCACTGGTAATTTGCTTACCAAGCGAGGCAGCATCAATGGGGGAGATCTTATTAGGTATTAATGATTTGCAGTGGTTCCTCAGATTGTTAGCTTCCAATGTATCCTCAGAGGTGAAAAGATTCTTGTAGTACGTGGCAAAAGCACTTTTTATGCCATTTAAATCAGTAATCTCTTGATTATCAGCAATAATATTGTCAATAGATTTGTTAGCCTACTTCTACTTGATAAGATTAAAGAAAAATTTAGATCCCCTGTCCTCGACAAGTAGCCAGTGAGCCCTGGATCTGATTTGGGCACCTTTAACCTTGATTTGTTGGTGTTGTCTAAGGGTGTCTCTGGAAAAAGCCATAGAGGGGGTGAGCGAGACATCTAGGGGGTTAGCTTTGATACTCTTCTCAGCCTCCAGGAGATTATCCATAAGAATTTTCTCGGTAAATATAAAGTCTTTGGCCTTCTTTTGGCCTAAGGTCCTCAAGAGGGATTACCACGCAACAATGTTCTTATTCCAACGGTCAGAGTGGGAACTGGAAGGATACTGATTAATATTAATGTTATGAATGAGGTTGATGGCCATCAGTATGTCAACATCAATCAGAAGACTGGTATTCAGAATGAATTTGGAATTGGGGGGTTTAATACGGGCATAGAAACTGTTAATCTTAAAACAAATAGATATCAGATGGTGATCAGAGAGGGTGGTGGGGACAACCCGCACAGAGTTACCAAAATTATTAGGCAAAATCGAGAAAGAGTTTTTGTTAAAATAAAAATGGTCTAATCTTGAATAAATTCTAGCAGGACCCTTTTGGAAGTTGCACCATGTGTGCCACAAACCAGTATAGGTATCCCGGGATCTAGACAGAGGGTCGAGAAGAAGTTATTATGTTTACATTTGTACCACTAGGATTTTTCAGTGGCTTTCCAGCTAAAAGGCAGACCTCCAATCTTGTCTTCCTAGTTCTCAATCATGTTGAAGTCACCTCTTATGAACCAAGGTATGTTAGGAAGAGCATCTAGCCAAGTCCAGAGTTGAGACCTCTCATTGTAGTCATTGGAGGCGTACACAGAACATATGCCAAAATCCATGTTATTGAGTTTAAAACTAATCCACATAGCTCTATTACACGGGGAGATGCCGTTACTAGTGATAGCACTTTCCCATTTAGGATTCATAAGAATAGCAATGCCACCCCTACCCCTAGAGTGTTGAGTGACAAACTTAATAGCATCTTTCCATATAAAGTTAAGGTTGGCTTCGAGAGTGAAACCAATAGCTTTAATTTCTTGGAGCATTAAAAAATCAGTGTAATTATTAGAGTCAAGAAACTGTTTAACAATATGCTTCCTATCCGGGGATTCAAGACCCCTTATGTTCCATGAAGTGCAATTCACGAGGAAACAATTGACGGGGAAGAATGAATAATACTCGCAGACTCAACATTGGGAAAACTAGCCGCAAAGGAATTTGCTCCAGATTTTTTTGCATGAGGTTGTTTATTTTTGGACCCTAATGGTCTTCCTCTACGTTTCAAGGAAGACACATTATTCTTTAAGTCAAGCTCATCATCTGAGAATATTTGAGAATCAGTGTCCAAATCCATAAACGGGTTTGGTGTGCAGAGTTGATTAAGGTTGTGTTCTGTAGTGGTAGGAAAAAAACCAACAATGTGCTCCATGTTGGCAGAACTATTACCAACAATGTGCTCTGTGTTGGCAGGAATAACTTCAACCACAAAATCATCTGAGATTTCTTTGAATAGTTTCGGGAAGGGATCCAGTCGACCAACATCAACAAGATCATGCTCCAAAAAATAGGGTTTTGAGGCAGACGCTTTAGAGTTGGAAGTGGGGTTGCTATTGGTACCAGGGAAAACAAAAGGAGTCACCTTCGGGGTAAGGTTAGCCAATGGGGGGTTTGGTTTCTTAGATCTCTTCTTCCTCTTCTTTGAAGCGGGAAGAAAACCGTCATCTTGCTCGGAAGCCAAAGAGGGAGAGGTCAGCGGAATGTGAGCAGAAGGTTGAGAGACAGGAAGAGGTGCTAAACTGGGTGGTTCAAACAGAGGGACAATCGATGGGAGATTATTACTTATGGGTGGGACAACTTTGGGGTTCAAGTTAATTTCAGACGCACTTTTATTGGAAGATTTGTTCATAGGAGGGTTTCTTTTGAGAATTGGGTAGTCTTTTCACATATGGCCCTCTTTTCTGCAAAGAAAATAAGCATTAAGACCACCTAAAACTTTAATGGGGCATGAAAATGCCTCAGAATCAATATCAATCATAATATCATTAGGTATTTCTCTACCTAGGTTAAGCAAAATTAGGATCCGAGCATCCATGTGCGGGACCAACCTGACAGTGTCATCCATTCTTATAAATTTTCCTATAGGCTCCAATAAGTGGGGAGGAATCGCCATAGAAATGGTAGAATATTTTTAACCAAGATCCATCTAGGGGCTGAGAGGGCCAAAACTTCTTCATGAACCGCTTCAGGGGTCCAAGCTAGGGCACGAAACAAAGTATTTCCAACCGTCCAATACTGCCTTTTAAGAATAGCAGTTTGTGAATCATGGTTATTGAAGAAAATCACAAACAATCCTTTCTGTATCTGCCTACAAAAGGATATATGAAAGCCCAATTTAAGGTTCCAATAATTGTGGAACCAGTCATCTAAAAACTTGCGAGGAGGGCATTTCTCAATCTCAATAGCCGCAAAAAAGATTGCAGAATTTTTAAGTCTATTCTTATCATTCTTAATTTCTAGCAACATTTCTGAATTTGGAGTAACATAAAAAGATTGCAAGGTAGGCCCAGAACTCTTACCAGATTCCTCTGCCTCATTAGTCGGAGCGATGTTAAACCTAGCAGTTGTAGGGATGGAGGTTTGAGCGACTACTTCAAATTTTTTTTTAGGTTTATCAAAATGATCGACATGATTGTTAATGTCATCGGTTAGGCCAGGGTTGTCAGAATCCTTAGGGGTTTCAATAAATGACGCATTCAAGACTGGATGTACGGGATCTGCCGAACGACAGGTAGCAGAAATCAAGTTGTTATTAGAAGTAAAGGAAGGAGTACACCTGTTATGCTCGGAGGAATCGGCGCAAATCCCCAAGTTGCCAGCGGTGCTACCAAAGTGCAGAGGTGGCGGCTTCTACAACGAGCAGTGCATATCTGGTGGTTTCTCCGACATCGTTGTATCCGGCGACATTCGCAAAAAAGGATTACAATCGACAGTATCCAGCGGTGTTCACAAAAACGTAGAGTAGACCGCCACGTTTCCATATAATCATCATGTTTACTTTAGAAAAATATCAAAAGAAATTGAAAAATAAAAAAAATTAATTGCAATTGATTGAAATAAGTTGTTTTAATAACTAGTTACAAAAAACTCATTGCAATAGTATCTAGCCTAACAGCAAATACTAATAAGGAACAAATCAAGTCTGATAAAAGTTAGTCACTTTTGATTATTTAACACTTTCAGTTCAAAAATCAGATGATTAATGTATACTGTTTAAGAGTTTGTTCTCAAATGCCTCAAACCCATGCTAAAAATGCACCTGTTTCTGTTACAATATAATTTCTTCATCACAATACTAAGACAAGTAAGATATATTGTGCAAATCTATATCAAAGACCACCTAAACTTTATCTCGTACCAAAAGTTAACATAATATTGTGTTTATAAGAAAATATTCTGTACATTTTTTACAATCTATGAAACATTTATTCCCAAATGCTTCGCATCTAAGTTTAAAATGCACAGCATATAAAATATAGCCGTTTCTGGTAAAATACAATTTCTTCACCATGATAATATTCCCAAACCAGAAGAAAGGAAAAAAGTGCCAAAAAAAAATAAAAATTGCTGATTAAGCAGAAGACCATGAGAACTATAAAGAGATGGTAGCCAATACACAGAACTTAGAACGCAATATTTGTGAAGTTCTGTTCACATCAACAGATAAATTGGGCCTTCTGATACTCATTTTTAAAGCCTCTGTAGTGTATTAGCCGTATCAATCTAACTTCACACGAAAATTTAACAATATGAAATTTTCTCATCTTTATTCCATTTATCCTTAAATAAACAATTGTTACGATGCCGGTTTAATGCCTGGATAAATATAAATCTATAAATGCTGAGCTGAAACATCAATATCAATATAATCACAAAATCTATTTATAACATTGTTGAATCAGTATTTCTCAGACGCTAATTCTGTCGTCCAAATTTATCCAACTTTTACACCATTTTTAGTAATTGATAAGGCAAATTCTCAAAACTAGAGTAGTGTTCGTTGTAAATTAGAGACGTAACAGCTAAGATGCGAAAAAGATAAAGGAGATTCCATTGAACGCATGCAAATGAAAAAGCTGCCATTGCGTGCAGTGCAAGGAAACTTTTGAATTGAGGACTTGCATCAAATATTTTATTGGTAAAGATAGACAAATTGAATTTGTAATAGTAATTGTGAGGACGTTAAGTTTAATATAACACGTTAATAAACTGTTTGTGGAGTGACAATATTCTCTTACTAAAACTTGTGGAGTGTCAGGCAAGACTTTTTTTTGGATTTGATTTTAAATTCTTGATAATTTCAGGTGCTTAAGAGAAAAAAAAGAAAAAAGAAAAAAGAAAAAAGAAAAGAAAATATATTGTCCATTATGTTCTGTTGGAGGACCCTACCAAGCTATGTTGGTGACCTATCAATAGTCAGATAGAATCCATAGGCTCTATAGTGTTATTTACAAGGTTTATAGATGATGCCACATACACATTTCGAGATTTCTAGTAAATTTTTATTTGAGAAGTTTATATAAATAAGTGTTTTGAGAAGGATATCTCTTGGTATGTGTGTTAGTTTATTTTGGACCATTATTCTCTTAAAGAAACCATCTGCTTTTGCTTACACCACTCTTTCTAACGCCTGTCCTTGTTTGTTTCTACTTCAAGCACAAAGAAGGGAGCAAATTGAAGGCATTTTAAGTTTGCCACCATGACCCTCTCAACTACCAGCCAATTTACCTCATAAGAAATTTTGTCAAATTTTGAAATGTTTACAAATATTTTTTTTTGCCATTGTAGGAAACCTCTCGACTCAATAATATATTAATGTATATAATTGTTAAAATAATGATAATAATATTTATAAAGGTTAAATTTGATTTTGAAGATTTTTAAAATATAATAAAAAATGATTTGCATAAATATCTTAAGAAAATCACTAAAAAGCATAATCAATAACTAAGTAAATAAAGGTTAAAATTGATTTCAAAGATTTTGAAAATATAATAAAAATTGTTTGTATAAGTATCTTAAGTGAATTAATGAGATCAAAATGAATAATCATTTATTTATTTATTTTAGCTTGGTAATGCACAACCAAAGTTAAGGAAACACATATTATATTTAAAAAAGTTTACATTTCTATTGTTGTTGCATGATTACTATTGCCAAATCTAGTAACAAAATCCTATCATAAGCTACATCATATGATAAACTACATGCAAGCCAAAGTGCTTGCAACTAGAAAAATACTATCATCTAGTCCAATGATAGGGCTAAAGAAATTAGGTTATCACCTTTCTCTTGGAGGATCTCAAAGTCATATGATGTAGGGGATTCTGCTGTCTCCTCTAAACTTCTGTCTAGCCATTATCTCTTAGATGAAATTGTCCACTTCCAGACCATCCAAACTTTCTGCCACCATTGAATTCTCCAGTGGCTTAGGAGAGGAAGTCAAGGCAGCATTTGACAATGCAAGTGTCTGTTACAAGAGTTAAGAGTCCACCACAGACCCATTACTGGGGTGGGTAACAACAGGAGTGAAAGAATGATCTTCAAGTGTAGGAGAATACTAGACCTTAATAACTTCAAGAGGAGCTTGAGATTGATTCAAGTCTTGAGGTGAGTTAGGATGAATGTATGATGAAAGAAAATCTGGCATAAGGAGCTTTCACTAGGATGAAAGGGAAAACTAGGA
>MU226379.1:833521-847045 GCA_018584345.1 Thuja plicata | reverse complement strand
AATCAATTTAATTATTATAAAGAAATCCATATCCTTACAAAAATCAAATCTAATTTAAGATCTAACTTTTTCATATGAAACCTATTATAACAAAATCAATTTTAATCTATCATTAATTCTTTAAAATGTTTCTATCTAACAATATTAATTCTAATAATAAATTTAAGTTTAAAACTATTATTAAAACTTTATTTAAATCATAATTTAAAGACTAAATCTAATCTAAGATAAGATAAATCTGATCTAATCTACTCCTATATAATAACATCTTTTAATTAAAACTTACTTATTTAATCTATAAAAACCAACTAGCATAAGACATCATTATGTACCAAGAAAATACCCTATTTTAAAAACAAGTTAGAATAAACTTGAAAACCCTAACAATAAACTATTCCCGTAGGAGCTACGAAGCAAAGGAGGTGGCGGTTTAAACAAATGCCGCAGAGCAGTGCAAAGAAGAGAGGCGGTGGCGGGAATAGTAGCTGCAGGCAACGACACCACCTGTGAGGGAGGGAAGTAGTGGGGTGGCGTGGGTGCGGTGTGACTCTCACCCCACCCGCCTCACCATTGCGTTCACCATAGTGGTGCTGCGGGGGGGTGGACGACGCCGCTCGGCCCTGGCCACCCACTACGGTGGAAAATGCCAAGAGGGGTGGGTGCAGGGGTGGCTTCGGCCACACCCCAACCCCAATTAAACCATCCCCTCAAAATGCTCTGCGTTTTTATTTTTATTTAATTTATTTTCGTGCGGTGGAAAACATTTTGAATTTAATTTTGAAGAAAGTTTCCAGAATTTCCTAAGGTAAAAAAAAAAATATAAACTCTTTCCTCAAGAACACTAAAGTTTATTTAAATTTCCATTTACTCTTGATAAAGAAACATCTAATTTACCAAATTTACAAGTAGGATTCAAGAAAATATATTTAGGTAAATCCCTAAATTTTAAAGTTATTTTTACACCCGTATAGAATAAAATGGAATGCTTAATCCAAGGAGTGAAATTATAAGGTTTGTGATTTATTTATTCCTCCAAAAGCAATTTAAATCAACATACATAGTATACCTTTCAATAACCACTTTTCTCAATACAAAAATACAATAAGAATACACTGCCCATTGGAACTCCATATAACTATAAGGGCATTAAAATTTTTCTAAATGATAAAGGATTACAAGCTTTCTTAATGACCTTAATACAACTTTGCAACAATGAAATTTAAGAAATCTTAAAACATCCTAGGTTACAAAACTCCTTAATTTCTGGTGTTTCCCATCTTCCATAAGAGGGTAGAATATCAACTTCTACATCCAACTAATACCTTCATAGATGAGGTTGACCATGGAGGATCACCTCCCAACCTAGGCCTTTTCAAGGACACCCCTGGGATTGGGGATCCATAATAGAACAGGATACAAACAGGAACACACCAACTCACATAAAGAAACATATAGTTAAAACCCACATTTAAAACTTCCCAACACATGGTAGAACAAAAAGGAAGGTCTCTAAGAGGCCTTCCTAAAAATAGGGATAGTGGTAGACCTCACAGTAGGAGAAAGTGAAGTATAAAAATCAGAAATCTCATGCCACACATGGGCTTGGAATGGCCATCTACACAAGATGCAGTCATAAAATACACCTCCTTATGCCCCCCCAAAACCCTCAGACCATACTTGGCATCACGGGTATCATGAAACCCCATGTCTTTCCCTTCACACATGGGAGAATCTACACTAAATTGGAGTCATTTCCACCACCCCTTCAAGGTTACTCTTCCCTCCCAAAGGTGAGTGTGCCTTGAAGAATCCCATCCAAAATGATTCACATAATAAAACACAACAAAATAAAACTTCAAAAACTCAACTTGAAAATAACTTAAAATTTACATAGGACTCCTTTAATGGAGTTTCAAGCTCAAGAACATCAAGATAACCATGAAACCTACTTTTAAAGAAGACCAACCTTTTTCCAAGATAAGGTGAGTTGAAAATTGTTGAGGAGATATCTTCGTATCCTTCTTTTTCAAAAGCTCCTTCAATTCTGAAATTGTCTCTAAGGGTAGAAAGTGGGTGAACACTCAACTCTTCTTAAAATGTTCTTTAAATAGGAAAACCTCCAACATGACCAAGACTAACCCAAAGGTGAGGTGAACCTAACCATCCCTTTCTTCCTAGTTGCCTTCATTCTCCATGAATGGAGTTAAATGTAACTTGGGAAGAAGAGAGAGGTTAACCAAAGTTACAAAACTCCTCAAATTCGCTCAAGTTTGAAAAACAAACTTTAGAGGAGCAATAAATGAGTTTAGAGGCTCATTTATGACTTATAATGACCCCTAACCCCTAGGGTACCAAGTTGGGTAGCTAAAACTGACCTCGGTTACCTTCTGGGAGCCTAAAAGACCCTCCTAAACTACACATAAAGTTGACCCACGGATTTCTAAGTCAAGTTGATCATCTAGAATATTCTAACCTTGGGTAAGCTTTGGTACTACACTTAGGTAACGTTAGGTTAACCCTACACCTAACTATGGTTCACATAACTAGCCATGTCAATCATTAATTGTAACACTTGCCAAATTTGGCACAATAAATTAAACAAATGGCATGGCTTATTTACATTAACATTAACTAATTTAAATACATAAATGCAAACCACATTTATGAATAAACCACATATACAACGAGGTCCCTATTTCTTTATATAAACAGGACCTTGGAATGCAGAGAATTTCACATAGGTTCCAATACTATGTCCCCGATTTAGATCCATGGTCAACTATCCCTGCACACTCATTGCACACATCAGTAGGTCCAAAGCAACATGATATGAAAGCAATATATGACATTAATAATTTATTGCATATAACTATATCTGAATTCAAACTTAAATAAGCATAGCATAAGTTTCTTAAACCAAATTCATCACAATACATTTATACATTTAATGCCATGTATGACATCATCATAACTAAAACTGAATCAAAATATGTAGTATCTCAAGTATACCCTGATTACATAATCAGGTACTGAATATATAACATAGGATTTCACAGATCCTCAAATACATAAGAATCTCAAAAGGTTAAAGCATGTCTAAGTATATAATCACTGAAAGCATAGAAAGTACTGAAAGAATAAAAAAATAAAGCAGTGAAACAACGACTATCTGAGGTAGGTCTCACATCCACCCCCTCTAGGCATGAACTACTCATGGAGTTCATCAAAGAGGTGAGGGTAATGAGATATCATTTGTGTTGTGTCCTCTCAAGGAACTATAACCTCATCGTAGCAATATCTTTGGACCCTAACCTAGTCCATCTCCCATGTCGAAGTGTAGGATTATTTGAGTCATAAAACAGATGGGACCCATAGCTAACTAGTCTTCTGACTCCTCCTGTGGCATCAAAGATGGTGGTTTGATGTTCCACTGGACACTTATCAACCGCTGCAAACACCATGTGGGACTTTCCCCTATTCTTCATTATCATTTTGGACATCGTTGCATGCTGATTACCACCCTGAGAACATTCCCTAGCTAAGTGACCCATGACACCACAAGTGTAACATGGCCCAGGTGACTGAACCTGAACACCTGAAGGCCTAAAGTACTGAGAAATTTATATAAATAAGTGTTTTGAGAAGGATATCTCTTGGTATGTGTGTTAGTTTATTTTGGACCATTATTCTCTTAAAGACACCATCTGCTTTTGCTTACACCACTCTTTCTCATGCCTGTCCTTGTTTGTTTCTACTTCAAGCACAAAGAAGGGAGCAAATTGAAGGCATTTTAAGTTTACCACCATGACCCTCTCAACTACCAGCCAATTTACCTCATAAGAAATTTTGTCAAATTTTGAAATGTTTACGAATATTTTTTTTGCTATTGTAGGAAACCTCTTGAATCAATAAAATATTAATGTATATAATTGTTAAAATAATGATAATAATATTTATAAAGGTTAAATTTGATTTTGAAGATTTTTAAAATATAATAAAAAATGATTTGCATAAATATCTTAAGAAAATCACTAAAAATCATAATCAATAACTAAGTAAATAAAGGTTAAAATTTATTTTGAAGATTTTGAAAATATAATAAAAATTGTTTGTATAAGTATCTTAAGTGAATTAATGAGATCAAAATGAATAATCATTTATTTATTTATTTTTGCTTGGTAATGCACAATCGAAGTTAAGGAAACAAATATTATATTTAAAAAAGTTTACATTTCTATTGTTGTTGCATGATTACTATTGCCAAATCTAGTAACAAAATCTTATAATAAGCTACATCATATGATAAACTACATGCAAGCCAAAGTACTTGCAACTAGAAAAATACTATCATCCAGTCCAATGATAGGGCTAAAACAATTAGGTTATTACCTTTCTCTTGGAGGATCTCAAAGTCATATGATGCAGGGGATTCTATTGTCTCGTCTTAACTTCTGTCTAGCCATTATCTCTTAGATGAAAATGTCCACTTCCAGACCATCCAAGCTTTCTGTCACCATTGAATTCTCCAGCGGCTTAGGAGAGGAAGTCAAGGCAGCATTTGACAATGCAAGTGTCTGTTACAAGAGTTAAGAGTTCACCACAGACCCATTATTGGAGTGGGTAACAATAGGAGTCAAAGAATGATCTTCAAGTGAAGGAGAAGACTAGACCTTAATAACTTCAAGAGGAGCTTGAGATTGATTCAAGTCTTGAGGTGAGTTAGGATGAATGTATGATGAAAGAAAATCTGGTATAAGGAGCTTTCACTAGGATGAAAGGGAAAACTAGGAAGCTCATGCCACAAATTCTCTCACACATTGGAAGGAAAGTTGACCCACTAGGCTCAAGGAGGCTCAAGTGCTAAGAGGATGCAATGATTCATAATGAGTTGAAAGTTGACTATGTAAAATTAAAAGTAAATAATGCAAGATGTAGGGCAAAAATGAGATAAGTTGTGTATACAGACAAATCATAAACTGTAAACTCAATTCTGACACCAAATCTGGAAATCTAAAGCAGAGACTCATCTATGATTCAAATTTCATTCTAGAATGGAAGGAACGAGGTGAACTTGAAGGTGCAAGGCACCCTAGCTCACCAAAAGCTTTGGGAGGTGCCTAAGACTCAACAAATTTTGATGAAACCTCGGCAACTTGTAACCTCTTGTTAGATCTACTTGTAAAGTTCATTCCGTAGCTTTTCCACCTATCACCCACACACAAAAAATGATAAAACTATTGGGGAAAAGGGGTTTTCCTTGGTCAAGCACTTATTTAGGAATTAACCTTGAAATTAAATTAAAATTGTTAAAAAGGAAAAGTGTGTTATTAGTAGCAGAAGCTTAATAAGATATTATACCTTCATAAGTGTTGAATTTCTCATGAAGATGCTTGCAATGTTGTCTTGACCTTAGATCTAGGATAGGAAGATCATGGATGCCTTCACAAATGCCTTTATCTAKACTTTATTCCTTTTCCTCCATTCTTGATGCTTGAATATCAATGTKAATATATTTCCTTGATTGAATTCCTTGGTCTTGAATTGCTTGATTAAATTATTTGCTCCTAGTGTGCTTRATTGAATTACGAGATGTCACAATGAGGGAGGGAGCATTAATTTTATAGCTCTCCAATCCATTTTGAGACTCAAAACTAGAAGAAGGCCAATAGGGATTTGAATATCCCACTAAAAACCCATGTCCTTCTCCAATTCAAATTTGGGTCACATTAAAGTGGCCCCTAAGGTACAGGGTGACCTATTTCTCCCTGTGCCTTATGGGGTGCCCAGTTCCAATCGATTTGGGATCAAAATTAAATTGGGAGTCAATGTGGGTAAGGGATACCCAAAATGCGCACATAATTGAGGTTTGAATTCAAAATAAATACAAAAGGCCACCTATTTTAAAATAGGGCCTATGTATGCAAGAGGTGATAAATGATTGACATAATTAAATGGGGCCACCTAAAATTAAGGGTTCTCATGTAAATCAAATTAATAGAGGATAAATATGGGCATGTGCAGGATCATGGTGTACCAAACTAGGCCCATAAGTGGCAATGGAATTTCAGAAAATCAAGGTTAGGCAAGTTGACATGAAAATTTGAACAAGTTTTCAATCTTAAATCAAAAAAATGTAAGAAGAGAATCTGTAGAGAATTGAATATAGTTTCTAAGATACTAGCCTTTTTTTGAAATTTTTTTAATTCTAGATGGTGAAAATTTCAAATTTAAATGCAGTAGTATGAAAATTTCAGGAAAAATATAAGAAGTAGGTGTATGTTTGACCACCTTAAACACAATCAAATAATAATATTTTTTACAAGATTTTTTTATAAGTCTCACGTCCAGATGTGACGCATATCTTTTTGTTATTTTTTTCCCAAGTAAATAATTAATTATGATTTTTCTGCTATAACTTTTCCAGAATAAAAAAACTCCCGTGTCTGACCACCTTAACTTAGTCTGAACTTCATAAAATTGATTTTTTTTCTTGTACTAGGTGAAGCATATAATGTGACGCATGTTTCAAATTTCAAAAATGCTATACTGTTTAAAAGTTATAGTTAGTTTTCAATCAGTCTATCAATTAGGACTTTAGAGGTAACTCAATTAGAAAACAAATAATAATTACTTATTGAACGCAAAATTTGACAGCAATTGTGTTGATGGAAAGTTGAGAATCTCCTTAAAAAACCCCTTTTGTTTCATCAAATTTGGTGAAAAAAGTCGTCAGCTACATGGTCGAAGTCTTGAGATCAGAGGAAGTAGGGAAAACACATTTTTTGGGTTGAGTGTATAGGTTTGGCATTCCAAATCCAAAACCCAAAGCAAATCCCGAAGCAAATGTTGATTGTGTTAGAGGTAACGTGTATCGGATAGGTATCAGGTACCCAATAGCTATCAGATACATGATACATATAACATGCATACATAATAAATTTTTATATTACACTATATATAATATATGTTATTATGTATAATATAATATTATATGAAACTATATATATGGGTATGTGCAAGAAGATGAGGGGCCAAAAAGTGGCAATGTGAAAAAATTCTACTTTTCACTCGTCCAAAAGAACATGAAAACATTTGTTGACTTTCTAGTAGGCCTAGGTGTCAACACACCTGGGCACACCTGACACCAAAGCACAAGCCTAATCGGGTACCTGATTTTTTTGGGTACCTGATATTTTTCAGGTACCTCATTTTTTGGGTACCCAAAACTTGTGGCATAAATCAAAGCCTGAGAGTCATTATCTTATTTCTCTCATTGTCCATGGATTGAAAAACAACTATTTTATCCCCTACATGATATTTTTGTGTACCAGATTTCTCCTACAACAAATTCAACTTTGCGGTATATACAGTAAGTGAATTCTTGATATATTTTGATGTATTTCTTTCATTTTGATGTTAAATGAAGTTTTTTTGGTTGAAATAGGGTTTTGTATTGATTTTTTTTAATAATATATAAAATCAATTTGAAATTTATATTTATTTTTTATTTAATTAGGCATGATTGACAACAATGAAGAAAATAATTAAAAGTGGAAATTTAACTTTTATCCCACATTGGCCAGGAAAGTGTTTGAGCTCCCACAAGAAAAGAATAAAAGAGACTTAAGAGCTCATTCTGATTAGGTTTATGATTATTATTGAACTTTTGTTGATTTTTGCTCTTGCTTGTAGAATGAGGGTTTCTACTTGCAGCCGCCATTGGAGAACGGAAAATCTTCAGTGTTGCAGCCATTTGAGTAGGTGAAATATCCAGTGAATTTGGCATTCAAGAGAGCTTCATTCAGGAGTTCTTTTGTGCTTAAAAGTGAAGAATTCCATCTAGGGTTTGAAGGATTTGAAGGTAAATGTACAACAGACTTGGAGATTCAGTCTTGGTAGCCATTCTATATCATAATTTATCTTTTTAATAGTTGCTACAGTAGCCATGAATAGTGATTTTGCTATAGTAGCCATGAATAGTGTTCTGGTACAGTACCCGCGTGAACAATAACACTATAGTATCATGAACAGTAAAATGCCTAAAGGTCTTGGTGCATTGTGTTAAGACTGCGATCATATTACAGGTTTTTCCATTTGCATTTGATTAATTATAGCTTGCATGTTTTGCATCAATAAGTGTGTTTGTCAATCACTAAGGGTTTGAAATAAAAATCAGAATTCATTTGCAGCAGTATATACTTTAGACTTTGTATTTTTTAAGTCATGTATGGCAAGTGTTTGACAAAATACCAATGTCCTATATGATGTGTTTGGCCTATCATATGTTATATATATTTGGCTGCAATTCATTTATGGTATTTTTTCAGATTGTATGCAACTTGTTTGACAATATTCCTTGAGTGCAAAAATCATCTTTCTCCCTCATTTAGCAAGGGATATTACAAAGAGATTAGATCCTATTAGGTGATCCTCATTTTCTATTGCACAACAAAAAATAGGAATAGACAATATGTTGCAAATACATATACATCACGGGTTCTCTATGTTTATTTAAATATGACCTGCATGGTTAGTAGGTAAGCAATGCCACCTTAGAGGTTGACGTCACCTTTCTAAATTATGATAAAAATAAATAGCTGGTAAAAAAGTAGTACACAAAAGTTTTTGACCAAAAAGTGTCAGGAAGGAAGATCCACATCCTTAAATCTGCATACTAAAAGATATATTTTTCATGGTTTGAAATAAAAATGCTTATTAGTAAATACAATCAATAGTTAATTTTCATAATGTAATCTCAAAACTATATTAAATACCTCTTATATATATGTAACCATATGCAACATAAAGGTGACAAAATGGTATGATATATAGAATAGAAATGGAATATTTGAATACATATGAAGATGCATGAAACATACTAGAATATGTCATAAAATGGAACATAATTTTCTCTCACTGGAAGGTTGATTCAAAGTGTATTATTTTTATCATATGCCACTTCATAACCACTTTAGGAAACATGGCCTTATTTCTTTTCCATTTTTCTTGCTAAACTCTCTAGAAAGTTTAATCATGGATTTGGTGGAGTTTTCCAAAGCTCAAGGAAAATAGCCCATCCCTCTACACCAAGGTTTGATTTATAGGTTGTATACCTTTCACTTGGCTATTTTTTGGCCCAAACTCATTGTTGTCCATGAAGCCTCTAACTTGAGTCCCCCTCCTCCCACTTGCCAACATTATTGACACTCCTTGTCTGAGTAAAAAGAAGTGCATTCAACACCCCCCCCTAATCTTTCTTCTAGGCTAGGGACTCCTAAAACCTCATTGGTGAAATCCACAAAATTGTGTGGTCTGAAAAGTAAAGCCTCCAAACCATTGATTGACAGTAAAAGTAAATGAAAAACCTCTCCCCTCCAACCAAAAAGTCAAAACTCTCCATTCAAGAAGTGTAAAGTGAGGAGGAAGATGAGTCTGGAGAGGAAAATAACAACCCATGAAGGTCCCATAGGTTAGCGATCTCAATTGGTTGTAGATGATTCAGAAGAGGAGGGAGAAAACTAAGGGAGTGGAATAACTGTGGGGAAAATGAAGAAAGTGCATATTGTTGACAGTGAAGGAGGTTTAATTGAAACCATTAACGATTTTGAGAAATCTACAACCAATAACTCCACTCACATCTCATGTAGTACAAAATTAGATTCCATTGAATTAACTAGGATATGTTGTTGAAGGAGGAGAACGCTAACACAGTTGTTGTCAAAGGCACCTGCACTGACTGCCAAACTATAACCACTAAACTAGGTACACTAAGGACTATATTAGGAGGCTTAAATACTAAGATCCTCGACATGGAAAAGAAAATGGGGTACATCTCCAAGTTCAACCTTCGTGCGATGCACAACTCAGCTACCTCCTTGTGTCTCATGCAACACAAGGTGCTGTACATGAAAGGATGCGAAGAATGACGAGAACTAGAAGGAACTCTTCAAGTTCCTCACAGATAACAAAATTCATGTGCTTTATTAGTCTGGATGTGACATAAGATCAGCAGGTCATGGATAACTATCTAGATCTATTTTGTTTATAGTGTTCTTTGTGTACAAGGGCTTTCTATTAGAACTCCTTTTTTTTGGTCTCTGTTGGTAAAGTAGAATTTGGTTCCAATATGAACATTTTATCACTTTCTAGTTTTTCAGGCTTTGCTTCTAGCTTAGTGAACTCTACTTCCAAGGTGAATATTTCATTTGTTTATAGTTTGTTGTTAGTTTTAGCTGTGAATACATTGTTAGTTCATGTGTTGTTAGTTGTGACTTACAATTTGCTGCTTTTCCTTAGTAATAGGTTTTATGTTGTTTGATTTGTGTTGTTATTTGAACTTGCTACGTCTTTGAATTGTGGTTTTGTAAGGGATGACACCCTTGCTTTGCTACTGATTAATATCAAAATATATTTTAAAATAATATCAAAAATATTTTTTTAAATATATATTATATTATATCAAGTAGAAACTAGATAACACCACACACATCTTTGAAACCTAAAAAATAAATTATATACTAGACACAATTCATAAATCCTTAGAAAGAGATCCAATTTCTCCAATAAGATAAGTGGTTGAATTAAAAAGAAATAATTTTTTTTATCAATTAAAAAAGTTAAAAACTAAAATTATGGAGGAAACTCCGTAGTTAAGCGCACTTGAGCTAGAGTAGTACTGAGATGGGTGACCTCCCAGGGAGTCACAGTGCTTCACCTCTATGAGCATCACCTAGATGCAATGAGTGCCAAGTGTTCCATTCATTCTCATGAGAGATGAGTTCTTGTGAACTACTATTCATGAAATATAAGTCAATGAGTTTGATTCAAAAACTATAGAGTTGAATCTTAATAGCAATATTACAACTAAAATTATAATTAAAAAATAAGAAGAAAAGATAAAGGTATAAGCATGGAGAACATTATCTCCAACAACAACAAATATTAGGAAGGAAATTTGGGTAATGCATAAATTAAGCCAATTACTAGGAAAATGATAAATAAAAAACTATTGGCTTATTAGGAAAATGATAAATAAAAAACTATGTTGTAATGGTAAGTGGGTTCCGTCTACATTTTTTAGGGGAATAAAGAGGATTCCGTGGATATAAGGCATATGACGGAGACGTCATTAATGTGGGCATGTGAAGACATTATTTAAATATTTTGGTCCCACACTTAGGTAATGACAAATATGGTTTCGTGTTGACATCTAAGGATAAAACTAAGGAATCCACCAACTATAATGGGATGTGGATTAGGTACCGAAAGTTATAAACAAAGGTGAAGTTTGTTGAACTTTGTGGAAAAACTTCACCATTCTATGGGGAAAAAGATTGGAACTTTCTTTGATTGGTAACAAATTTAGGCAAGAGTTGACTTCCTTTCATTTTGGTGGCACAAGATTTTAGTCTAAATCAGAACGTTGACAATGAGATTGGGTCAGTTGGAAAATCACAATAGAGTCTTTACTGTATGATAGCTTGATTTAATCTTCTTTCGTCGATATAGAGAATGGGTTATTTAAAATTCTTTGTTTTTGTCGACAGAAGAAAATATAAGGAATAAGTGATATAGTTTATTTTTTTCGTTTAATTAGTAGTTTTTAGTACATATGGTTATCTCATACTCTGTAAAGATCAGCAAAATTTCATCTCGGATAAAAAATTAACATATTGTTATTCTTATTTTGTACATTTTTAACAATCGATGAGCCATTCTCAAATGCTTGGGATCTAAGTTTAAAATGCACATTATATAAAAACAAAGTCGTTCCTGGTAAAATACAATTTCTTCTTAACCATGGTAGAGAAATTATTCATGAAGCTTAATGCACAACATTAATAAAATGTTTGTGGAGTGACAGTATATGCGTTGTGGAGGGTAAAGCAAGATTTTTTTTGGGGCTTGATTATAAATTCATAATAATTTCATGTGGTCGAAGACAAAAAGAAAAGGTGTTGTCCATTATGTTCTCCATAAGGACCCTACCAAGCATGTTGGTGCCCTATCAATAGTGTGAAGGTGTGAAAGTCTTTCTTTAGATGATATCAATAAGACCTAATAATTTAAAAGGTTTGTTATTAGCATATATATTTCATATAAAATATGTGATATATAATATATATGGGAGATAGTTTTTTGAAATGTTTATTGTATTTTTATGTAAGAAATTTATAAAAATAAGTAATTTGAGAAAGAGATCTATTGGGGGAGTGTATGTATTAGTTTATTTTGAACTAGTGTTTTCTTAAAGATACTATCACGACTCTTCCATTCTTACCTCTCTTTCTACAATCATCCTTATTTGTTTCAACTTCAAGTGCACAGAAGGAAGCGTATTGAAGGTGTTTCAAGTTCACACCCACTACTCTCTCAACTATCTCAACTATCTGAACTCACCTTGTCAAATGGGGCCAAATTCAAAATGTGATATTGTTATCAAGATTTAACTCTATAGTTTTTAAGTCAAACTCATTGACCCATGTTTCATGAGTAGTGATTCACAACAACCATCTCTCATCACGAGAAGGATTAGATCAAACATACTTGTTGCTTTTGGATTAGATCATGTCAAATATTTATTTTGCCTCATACGATCCAAAAACAACTATATTTGAAGAATCTCGTATCATAATTATATTTAATAATTAAATATAATATTAATACCAATAATATGATAGAATATTTATAAAGAGAAATATTAATTTAAACTATTTTATTTATTATATAATATATAGACATAAATTTTAATTTTACTTTATCAATTAACTTTAAATCAATACCTATCAAAACTTTTTATTACAATTTTTAAAAAATATATATTATATCAATTCAAACTACATAAAACAACATACATCTTCTAAATTTAAACAAAATAAAATACAATAAACACAACAATCCTCTCAAAAAGAGTATCCAAATCCTCCTAGTGAGATAAGAGAGAGAATTAAAAAGAAAAAATAAATTGATCAATTAAAAAATAAAAAAATTAAATTTAAAAAAGAAAAAGAAAAGAGAAAAACAAACGTATCAGAACAGATTAAGATATATGCGTGTATAACATTATCTCCAACAACAAACATTAGGAAATGTGGGTAATGCATAAATTAAGCCAAATATTAGGAAAATGATAAACAGTCTGTGTCTGTCACTTCACGGTAAGTGGGTTCCGTCTACAATTTTAGGGGAATAAAGAGTATTAGTTTAGTTGCCAACAAGAAAGATATACGACATAAGACAGAAAAGTCTTTTGATGTCGCATGTGAAGACATTATTTAAATGTAATGACAAATATGGTTTCGTGTTGACATCTAGGCCCCGTTTGTTTCACGGAATTGGGAGTGACACTTCTCGTTTTTGCAAATCCGCTGTTTGTTTCTCTAAATTTCAATTCCGGTTTCGTCAAGCAAAACCGGGTTTAGACACCAAAATGAGTGGCATCATCTTCCCACTAAATAGGTGGAATTAGAAATCATACCCTGGTTTTGCGATAATAAGGTTTTGAGTCAAATTCCAATTCCCCAA
>MU226379.1:820028-833438 GCA_018584345.1 Thuja plicata | reverse complement strand
ACGCTACAAACAATTAGTTAAGTTTGTTAAAGCTATGTGGAAAAATTTAACCATACATTGTAACAAATTTAGGCAAAGGTTGACTTCCTCGCATATTAGTGGTAGAAGATTTTAGTCTAAATCAGAACGTTTGACAATGAGATTGAGTCGGTTGGAAAATCACAATTGTGTGATTGATATTGAGTCTTTATTCTGTTATACATTGATTTTTTTTTTTTAATAGTTGGTGTGGTAGGGGAAAGGACTTAGTATCTGCACACCTTATGTTCGTATATTTGTAGATCGTAAATGATATGTTGGATTTTAACAATTTTTTGTTGTTGTCTTTGTATACGAGTTAATTGCTTAAAGCTAAGGTTTCATCTTTTGGGTATTCACGGATCTCTCTGTAGAGACCGTCGAACGCATAGTGGTAAAAAAGTGGCCATTTCAGAGTGGCGCCGGATACTCACTATGTTCTTGTGCCAATAGTCGTTCACTAAAAAATACATGTACTTGTGGCCAAATGTCTCAGTAATCGTTAGGAAATGTCCCAATAATGGTGCATAAATGGACCAATTACCAACCAAGTCATTGTGGGGTTGCATCTAGCCATTGTGAACATAGATGTTGATCTCACAACTTCTCTCACATGCGAAGAAGCTGTGGTGGTGAGGGCGGGAGATCCGTTTCCAGGGCTAGGGAGCAGCCAAAGAAGGAACATTTATGGTGGGTCTCCTAGAAGGCTCTTCATCTTGTGGGGATGAGAATGGGAAGACCACATCATTAGGTGTGGGATGATGCAACAAGGCATTGCCTTGTCCAAATTTCAAGGCCTCAAAGATGGCCTTGATGAACCCTTTAGTGATGATATTGATGAGGAGTTGGACTAGGTATACCAGTATAAATATGAGGAGAAATTAGATGGGTTGGGCAACAAGGATTCGTTTGAAAACGAGGAGCCCAGCGGTGAGCAGGAGGAAGAGGATGAGGAAGAAGCTGAGGAAGAAGAGGAAGCTGAAGACGACGAAGGAGAGAATGCAGATGCAGAGGAAGAGGGCGACACGGATGAAGAGGAACCTGATGAACAGAAGCCCAAGGAGAGCTATGAATCAGAAAGTGTAGCCTCGGCAGAGGACATCAACGACAACTCCTCCTCTTCATCATACTATTACACACAGATAAGTTGTCTATGAGCCATTTTGTACATACACAGCTAAGAATTTTGAACCTCTCCTGTATTTCCAAACTCTAATAGGATTATGGAACGATTGTGGTGGATATGAGTTGACTGTGGCTCCATTTTGGTTTTTTAGCAGCAATAGGTTGGCCTTTCAGTTAAAGTAGGTTTTTTTATGTAACTTTTAAATATTAACATATAGAGTTTGGCTTCGGCCCCTTATTTATAAAAAAAAATGGGCCAATTATCAACCAAAAAAACTAAAAAATGATCAACTATTTGTACATATGTGATCGGCTATTGGTACATGTGTTGTCATTTTTGGGGCTCCTTTAATATTAGTAATTGGGAGGTCAAGGTGACAAAAAGGTAACGGTTATTAGACCCCCTAACAGTTACTGATCCTTTCACCTATATAGTCCATATTTTATATTTTTTGGGGCAAAAAAAAGTAAAGGGAAAAGTTTTCTTAGTGATTTAGGTTTTTTTTAATTAGCGGTTTTCAATATATATGATTATTTCATATTCTTAGTGTTTAGGAAATATCTATGAAGTTTTAAATATAAAGTATACATCTTATATCCGATGTTAATTAATTCATCTTGAATCAAACCATTCATTACTATACTATTGAGAACTTAAGGGAAATTTGGACATATCAATTTTAGCAATTATTATAGTGTAGCTTCTATATCTTGTGAATGAAATATAAAAGAAAGAAATAGTTACATAATTGATAATTATTTTTGTTTTATGATCTAAAGAGAATTTTTTATTTTTATTTTTATTTTTTATTAATTTAAAAATATATTTTTAAACATATATACATTATTTAATTTTAATCGATAAAAATTAAGCTAATATAATTGTTCTAAACACATTATTATTTTGGCATCCTCCTTGTCAGTATTTGAACTCGACTTAATGGCTAAAGACCAACTGAATATAAATGCATTAGAAACCCTACAAATCATTTTCAAATGACAGTCTTTAAACAATATACAATACTTGAAACAAATCAAATCTGAAAAAAGTTAGTCAATTTTTATTATTTAACACTTTTAGTTCAAAAATCAGATGATTAATGTGTACTATTTAAGGGTTCTTTATCAAATGCAAACTCAAACGTCAAACGCATGCTAAAAATGTACCCATTTCTGTTACAATATAATTTCTTCAGCACAATACTAAGACAAATATTATATATCGTGCAAATCTATATTAATGACCACCAAAACTTAATCTCCGACCAAAAGTTAACACAATGTTTTGAAAACATTCTTCATAAAATATTCTGTACATTTTTTACAATCTATGAAACATTTATTCCCAAATGCTTCATATCTAAGTTTAAAATGCACACTATATAAAATATAGCCGTTTCTGGTAAAATACAATTTCTTCACCATGATAATATTCCCAAACCAGAAGAAAGAAAAAGAGTGCAAAAAAATTGCTGATTAAGCAGAACACCATGACAACTATAAAGAGATGGTAGCCAATCGATTTCAATATCTGGTAGATATTAGATTATCATGTAAAACACTCATTTTTCGAAGAAGAAAAGATAAAAAAAAACACAGAACTTAGAACGCAATATTTGTGAAGTTTTGTTCACATCAACAGATAAATTGGGCCTTCTGATACTCGTTTTTAAGGCCTCTGTACTGTATTAGTCGTATCAATCTAACTTCACACGAAAATTTAACAATATGAAATTTTCTCATCTTTATTCCATTTATCCTTAAATAACCAATTGTTACAATGCCGGCTTAATGCCTGGATAAATATAAATCTATAAATGCTGAGCTGAAACATCAATATCAATATAATCACAAAATCTATTTATAACATTGTTGAATCAGTATTTCTCAGGCGCTAATTCTGTCGTCCAAATTTATCCAACTTTTACACCATTTTTAGTAATATACAATGGCAAATTCTCAAAACTAGTGTAGTGTGCGTTGTAAATTAGAGACGTAACAGCTAAGATGCGAAAAAGATAAAGGAGATTCCATTTAACGCATGCAAATGAAAAAGCTGCCATTGCGTGCAGTGCAAGGAAACTTTTGAATTGAGGACTTACATCAAATATTTTATTGGTAAAGATAGACAAATTGAATTTTTGATTTTAAATTCTTGATAATTTCATGTGTTTAAGAGAGAGAGAAAAAAGAAAAAAAAAAAAAGAAAAAAGAAAAGGTGTTGTCTATTATATTCTCCTCGAGGACCCTACCAAGTTATGATGGTGACCGATCAATAGTATGATAGAATGCATAGACTCTATAGTGTTATTTACAAGGTTCCTTCTAAATAATACTATGGGGCCGATGCACTCTATTGGCTCTATAGATGCTGCCACACACATTTCGAGATTTCTATTAAATTTTTATTAGAGAAATTTATATAAATAAGTGTTTTGAGAAGGATATCTCTTGGTATGTGTGTTAGTTTATTTTGGACCAGTATTCTCTTAAAGACACCATCTGCTTCTGCTTACACCACTCTTTCTCACGCCTGTCCTTGTTTATTTCGACTTCAAGCACAAAGAAGGGAGCAAATTGAAGGCATTTCAAGTTTGCCACCACACCCCTCTCAAATACCAGCCAATTTACCTCATAAGACATTTTGTCAAATTTTGAAATGTTTACGAATATTTTTTTCCTCCATTGTAGGAAACCTCTTGACTCAATAATATATTAAAGTATATAATTGTTAAAATAATGATAATAATAAATTTATAAAGGTTAAATTTGATTTTGAAGATTTTTAAAATATAATAAAAAATGATTTGCATAAATATCTTAAGAAAATCACTAAAAATCATAATCAATAACGAAGTAAATACAGGTTAAAATTGATTTCGAAGATTTTGAAAATACAATAAAAATTGTTTGTATAAGTATCATAAGTGAATTAATAAGATCAAAATGAATAATCATTTATTTATTTATTTTTGCTTGGTAATGCACAATCTAAGTTAAGGAAACAAATATTATATTTAAAAAAGTTTACACTTCTATTGTTGTTGCATGATTACTATTGCCAAATCTAGTAACAAAATCCTATAATAAGCTACATCATATGATAAACTACATGCAAGCCAAAGTGCTCGCAACTAGAAAAATACTATCATCCAGTCCAATGATAGGGCTAAAGCAATTAGGTTATCACCTTTCTCTTGGAGGATCTCAAAGTCATATGATGCAGGGGATTCTATTGTCTCCTCTTAACTTCTGTCTAGCCATTATCTCTTAGATGAAAATGTCCACTTCCCGACCATCCAAGCTTTCTGCCACCATTGAATTCTCCAGTGGCTTAGGAGAGGAAGTCAAGGCAGCATTTGACAATGCAAGTGTCTATTACAAGAGTTAAGAGTTCACCACAGACCCATTATTGGGGTGGGTAACAACAGGAGTGAAAGAATGATCTTCAAGTGAAGGAGAAGACTAGACCTTAATAACTTCAAGAGGAGCTTGAGATTGATTCAAGTCTTGAGGTGAGTTAGGATGAATGTATGATGAAAGAAAATCTGGCATAAGGAGCTTTCACTAGGATGAAAGGGAAAACTAGGAAGCTCATGCCACAAATGCTCTCACACATTGGAAGGAAAGTTGACCCACTAGGCTCAAGGAGGCTCAAGTGCTAAGAGGATGCAATGATTCATAATGAGTTGAAAGTTGACTATGTAAAATTAAAAGTGAATAATGTAAGATGTAGGGAAAAAATGAGATAAGTTGTGTATACAGACAAATCATAAACTGTAAACTCAATTCTGACACCAAATTTGGAAATCTAAAGCAGAGACTCATCTCTGATTCAAATTTCATTCTAGAATGGAAGGAACGAGGTGAACTTGAAGGTGCAAGGCGCCCTAGCTCACCAAAAGCTCTGGGAGGTGCCTAAGACTCAACAAATTTTGATCAAACCTCAGCCACTTGTAACCTCTTGTTAGATCTACTTGTAAAGTTCATTCCTTAGCTTTTCCACCTATCACCCACACACAAAAAATGATAAAACTATTGGGGAAAAGGGGTTTTCCTTGGTCAAGCACTTATTTAGGAATTAACCTTGAAATTAAATTAAAATTGTTAAAAAGGAAAAGTGTGTTATTAGTAGCAGAAGCTTAATAAGATATTATACCTTCATAAGTGTTGAATTTCTCATGAAGATGCTTGCAATGTTGTCTTGACCTTAGATCTAGGATAGGAAGATCATGGATGCCTTCACAAATGCCTTTATCTAKACTTTATTCCTTTTCCTCCATTCTTGATGCTTGAATATCAATGTKAATATATTTCCTTGATTGAATTCCTTGGTCTTGAATTGCTTGATTAAATTATTTGCTCCTAGTGTGCTTRATTGAATTACGAGATGTCACAATGAGGGAGGGAGCATTAATTTTATAGCTCTCCAATCCATTTTGAGACTCAAAACTAGAAGAAGGCCAATAGGGATTTGAATATCCCACTAAAAACCCATGTCCTTCTCCAATTCAAATTTGGGTCACATTAAAGTGGCCCTTGAGGTACAGGGTGACCTATTTCTCCCTGTGCCTTATGGGGTGCCTAGTTCCAACCGATTTGGGCTCAAAATTAAATTGGGAGTCAATGTGGGTAAGGGATACCCAAAATGCACACATAATTGAGGTTTGAATTCAAAATAAATATAAAGGGCCACCTATTTTAAAATAGGGCCTATGTATGCAAGAGGTGATAAATGATTGACATAATTAAATGGGGCCACCTAAAATTAAGGGTTCTCATGTAAATCAAATTAATAGAGGATAAATATGGGCATGCGCAGGATCATGGTGTACCAAACTAGGCCCATAAGTGGCAATGAAATTTTAGAAAATCAGGGTTAGGCAAGTTGACGTGAAAATTTGAACAAGTTTTCAATCTTAAATCAAAAAAATGTAAGAAGAGAATCTGTAGAGAATTGAATATAGTTTGTAAGATACTAGCCCTTTTTTGAAAAAAAAATTATTCTATATGGTGAAAATTTCAAATTTCAATGCAGCAGTACGAAAATTTTAGGAAAAAGATAAGAAGTAGGTGTATGTTTGACCACCTTAAACACAATCAAATAATAATATTTTTTACAAGATTTTTTTATAAGTCTCACGTTTGGATGTGACGCATATATTTTTGTAATTTTTTTTTCAAGTAAATAATTAATTATGATTTTTCTGCTATAACTTTTCCAGAATAAAAAAACTCTCATGTCTGACCACCTTAACTTAGTCTGAACTTCATAAAATCAATTTTTTTTCTTGTACTAGGTGAAGTATATAATGTGACGCATGTTTCAAATTTCAAAAATGCTATACTGTTTAAAAGTTATAGTTATTTTTCAATCCGTCTATCAATTAGGACTTTAGAGGTAACTCAATTAGAAAATAAATAATAATTACTTATTGAACGCAAAATTTGACAGCAATTGTGTTGATGGAAAGTTGAGAATCTCCTTAAAAAACCCTTTTTGTTTCATCAAATTTGGTGAAAAAAGTCGTCAGCTACATGGTCGAAGTCTCGAGATCAGAGGAAGTAGGGAAAACACATTTTTTGGGTTGACCGTGTAGGTTTGGCATTCCAAATCCAAAACCCAAAGCAAATCCTGAAGCAAATGTTGATTGTGTCAGAGGTAACGTGTATCAGATAGGTATGAGGTACCCAATAGCTATCAGATACATGATACGTAGAACATGCATACATAATAAATTTTTATATTACACTATATATAATATATGTTATTATGTATAATATTATATTATATGATACTATATATATGGGTATGTGCAAGAAGATGAGGGGCCAAAAAGTGGCAATGTGAAAAAATTCCACTTTTCACTCGTCCAAAAGCACATGAAAACATTTGTTGACTTTCTAGTAGGCCTGGGTGTCAACACACCTTGGCAAACCTGACACCAAAGCACAAGCCTAATCGGGTACATGATTTTTTTGGGTACCTGATATTTTTGGGTACCTGATTTTTTGGGTACCCAAAACCTGTGGCATAAATCAAAGCCTGAGAGTCGTTATCTTATTTCTTTCATTGTCTATGGATTGAAAAACAACTATTTTATCCCGTACACGATATTTTTGGGTACCAGATTTCTCTCACAACAAATTCAACTTTGCGGTATATACAGTAAGTGAATTCTTGATATATTTTGATGTATTTCTTTCATTTTGATGTTAAATGAAGTTTTTTTGGTTGAAATAGGGTTTTGTATTGATTTTTTTTAATAATATATGAAATCAATTTGAAATTTATATTTATTTTTTATTTAATCAGGCATGACTAACAACAATGAAGAAAATAACCCTCCCCCACCAAATAATGATCCCCAAAACAATCCAAAACCGCTTCAAAACCCTCGATCTTTAGAGGATTTGATACCAGACAAAATGAACACTATACAGGGCTTCCAAAACACATATCAGAATATACCTACATTAGGTCCCATGCTTGCCACCCTAAATACTATTGTTCAAAATATTGACACACTTAAACGACAATGTAATGCTGCTCTTCATTGGCGTGATGATATGCATGCCCAATTTGATGACAAGCTTGACCATGATGGGATTGCGGCCTTTAATATAACTAAAGATGATATATCCTCCCTTTTTGTGAATCCTAAAACATGATTAAAATTTGAACCCAAAAATCCCAAACTATCAATTAAATGATGCAATGCGTAGACACTTTTGGGATCGCTGGTGGATGGTTTTTCATAAACCACCCCACAACAATTTGGAGGTCCCTTTCTATTTTATAAAAAAATTGTATGCTGAGTTTGTGCTTGGTCACAATGTAAATTATTGGAGCATGAGGCCCAACATGGGCGTAGGTGGAGGAGCTCCTCAGACTGGGCCATTTGCCCAATGCAAAAGGCCACTACCTTTGTCCCCCCCACTGATGTCTCACAACCTCCTCCAGTACAACATCCAGATATTATTGCAGAGGCTGCCTCACAGAGTATTAGTGTCATTCACACATTGAGTGATTAGTTGATCACCCAGACCAGGTCATTGTTACCTCCTGGTGTGGATGATGCTGGGGCATCGACATATGGCAATAGTTCACAGGTTTGCATTCCCCATACTTACATTATGTGCAAGAATTTGTGCCTTGGACTGCTTACTAATGTTGATACATATCAATACGTTATTGATGAGGAGGATACATGAGATGTATCTATAGAGGCTGCAACACCTCATGGAGCATCTGCATCTTATGAGAGTGATGAGGAGGGGCATGTAGAGCCATGGACTCCTATTGATACGGTAAGAGTAAACATTGTAAATAAATTTGTCACATGACCTATTTAATTTAAAAATAGTTTATTTATTCAGATTAGTTTTAATGACTACATGCACTTATGTATATATATTTGGTCCATTTATGTTCAGTCGATGACAGAGGAGGAGTTGAGACAGGTGGATGACTCCATTATTTTGGCCATTTAATATGGTCTTGACACCTATACAGTATATTATAAATTATGTACGCATTAGTTTTTTTATATCATTTGGTGTACATGCTTGAATCTCTATCAATTAGAGCAATAAAAATCATACATTTACTAATATATTTTCATCTTATTGTACTCTTGCAGGTATCAGCTGCTGTTAGTGGGGGGCATGAGGGGGTTCCTTCTTCATGTGTCAACAAAGGAAAGGTAATTAAGTGTTTAAGATTAATTATACATGCATATGTATGCCACTTGTGTGTAGTAATAAATACTTTACATGCACTTTATTGTATAGGGTGTGGCTCTTGACGATGTCCCGACACAGGTTCAGGAGCCTAGGCTGACAGGCATCTCGATTTGGAGTGATAGCCCGATTGTATGTAGATTTATATATTGTTATTTATATTTTGTAATCAGGGTTGTTATGATGAAGTACATTTATATATAATTGACTATCTTTTTTATTCTCATAGGTTACTCCCAGTGTGAGGGAGGCCCCATGAGAATGTTTCATATCTTTGTTGACCCATTATTCTAGAGGAGACATCAGCGGACATGAGTTTTAATTTTAGTTCAATCAATTTGTAATTTTATTACGCTATCATCCTATTTTGTAAATTTATTACTCGATGTTGCACCTTGGGCCCCTGCACCTTTCTACTAATCTCATTATTACAAATATATATTTATAGGTCGGAGTTGGTATTGGTGGCGTTGTCCCTTCGCTACCAAGGGCTTATGTTAGGACACATGATCATGGTATGCGACCGAGATGCCAAATACATATGTTTGTATTCAGTTATAATTTATAATTAAATTAGTGTTTGAATTGTGAACAATATATATATATATATATATATATATATATATATATATATATACAAATTATATAAACTATGCAATCTAACTTGGGTTTGAACTCTTTTTTGATGCAGGATCAATCAGAGTCAAATAGTTCTTCAAAGAGGCTATATTTTGATGATCCCCCTACGACATAGGATGTAGTTTTAGTTGTGGTTATTTAGAGATGCCACTTGACATATTTTGAGATGGCATATATGCCACATTGTACACCTTGAAACATTGATTTTGTAGACATTTTGAAATGGCATGTGCCATAGTTTTTTGTATGGAGATACTTTTGATACGTTCTATGTATAGAACATTTTCATTTTTATGTTATATTTGTGTCATCTTTTGTATACACATGTATTATTCATGTTTATGGAATTGAATGGTGAAGTTATATCTTGACTATGATTATGATTGTTATATCTTGAAGTTATATTTTGAAGTTATATTTGATTATCATTATGATTTAAATTATATCTTTTAGAAGTTATATGTTAATTTATTTGAATTTGTTATAATAGATGCAATAAATTATCGAGATCACTCAAATTGTCCTTTGTTTTATAATAATACCCAAATCCTTCCTTCAATAATGCATCAACTTATAAACCCAAACCACTTCAATAGACCTATGAATGGTCAAATACATCATACTTTGGCCCATTATACTCTACATCTTAAGTTTCTTCTACCAACTTCATGCCCATTCATTCAAACATGTTTCATGTTCCTTGATTATCTATATCTGCCCAAATAGATTCTCTGACCCAAATACTTTATCCTCACTAAAAATGTTGATTCTAAACCCTCCAAGGGAATCAACATACTTGTTTTATCCTATCTTCAAATTCCCAAGCACTTCTCTTGTATATTTTTACTCCAAACTCCAAATTGTCCTTTCTAGGCGCACAATCCTATTCCAAAAAGTTTAGAAATGACTATTTTTGGTTGTTTTCTCCCAAAATTTCCAAAATAATTACAAAACTAATAAGTGCTTTAGATACCCTTTATCAAGTTATAAAACATATGTCAAACTCAACCCACATTGTTTTGTAACATCATGCTCAAAAACCGTTGTCCTCAATCATATACCTAGGCCTAATTGCTCTATTTTACAAAGGAAACCATTGAAGAAAATGCTCCTAGACCTTTCCCCTTTGGAAAATATAATAATTTTGTCCCAATTAGAGAAAAACAATCTCAATTTGGTCCGATGACCCTCACTACAAGTTTTGGCATCGACTGAGATTGCCTTTCCAAATTCAAATGAAGTCGAATCATCCAAAACTAAGAGAGATTGTTGTAGACCTCAACAAAACAATCCCGTAGCCCTTGACGGTTTGTCGATATCTCTCATGAGGTCTGAGATACAAGCCTTGAAAGATCACTGTCCAATCATTCTTAGTGCACCTTGGGGACACTTGGGTTGAGCGTGGTCGTAAGCATTCTAGTGACTCTGTGGGTGGAATAGGGTTGTCACTAGCGTTTACCCAACCAATTGGAGCTGATGGAGCAGACGGTTCGATGCCAGAATGGACGGTTTGAAAGATACACTATGGAGCTACTTTCAACTAACCCGTACTTCAAGTTTTGGCATTGACTGAGATTGCCTTGCCAAATTCAAATGAAGTCAAATCACCCAAAACTGAGAGAGGTTTTTGTAGACCTCGACAATAAAATCCCGTATCCCCTGACAGTTTTTTGATACCTCTCACAAGGTTCGATATAAAAGCCTTGGAAAATCACTTCCCGATCATGCTTAGTGCACATTGGGGACACTTGGGTTGAGCATGGTCATGAGCATTCCAGTGACTCCGTGGGCAGAATGAGGTTGTCACTGGCATTGAACCAGCCAACCAAAGCCGATGGAGCAGATGGTTCGATGCAAGGACAAACAGTTTGAAAGATACACTACGGAGCTACTTTCAACTGACCCTCATTGCAATTTTTGGCATTGACTGAGATTGCCTTGTCAAATTTAAACAAAGTTGAATTGCCCAAAATCGATAAAGGTTGTTGTAGACCTCGGCAACATAATCCTGTAGCTCTTGATGATTTGTCGATACCTCTCACGAGGTCTGAGATACGAGCCTTAGAAGATCGCTGCCCAATCATGCTTAGTGCACCTTGGGGACACTTGGGTTGAGCATGGTCACTGTCATGCCAAAAAGTTTGGTAAAAACATAATTTATTTATTTTAAAACATGCTAAAGGAAGGGTACACTACCTCAAAGGTAACACTTCCACGCAAAGCAGTGTAGAAGAAAAATAGTAAATAGAAAGGTCATACGAGGTAGGATAGCTCTCAAAGCTATCCTACAGGGATCCTTAAGCTACACGCTTTGATTTGCACGCAAGCTAAGATAGTTGACTAAAAGTAAACTAGAGTTGACCAAAAGTCAACTATACTTTGAATTATGTGAAAGGAAGTTTCTAGGGCCAGCTAAGCCCTTAGGAAGGCTCACACACGCAAATCAAGATAGTTGACCCCAAAGTCAACTAGAGTTGTCAAAAAAGTCAACCATCTCCGAAAGGCGCAAAACTGAAATCCTAGGTTGACGGGGGTACAGGGATAACCTAGTGTAAAAATTGGGACAGTCGAACTAGGTTTGACCATGGTTGACCTAAAGTCAACCGTGCACAACGTCGGTCAACAGTAACGATACTACCCTATAGATAATTAATCTAATATAATATCTTACGTACGACACCTTAAATAATATAATGATTAATAATATCCCCTAATATAAAATTAGCATCCTAACAAGTGAAAAACAAAACTAAGATTTTAAAATGAGTATTAATAGACCAAATCTCCACATTATTTAATCTATTTTAAATCAACTATATCTAATATAATGTTGAATTTAATCCATTCCATATAATATAATATTCAAAACTTTAAACTAATCTTAATCCTCTTTTATTTATAAATAAATCTAATATGTAATTATAAAACCACTATAACAACAATCTACTTAAAATAATAAAATCAATTTAATTATTATAAAGAAATCCATATCCTTACAAAAATCAAATCTAATTTAAGATCTAACTTTTTCATATGAAACCTATTATAACAAAATCAATTTTAATCTATCATTAATTCTTTAAAATATTTCTATCTAACAATATTAATTCTAATAATAAATTTAAGTTTGAAACTATTATTAAAAATTTATTTAAATCATAATTTAAAGACTAAATCTAATCGAAGATAAGATAAATCTTATCTAATCTACTCCTATATAATAACATATTTTAATTAAAACTTACTTATTTAATCTATAAAAACCAACTAGCATAAGACATCATTATGTACCAAGAAAATACCCTATTTTAAAAATAAGTTAGAATAAACTTAAAAACCCTAACAATAAACTATTCCCGTAGGAGCTACGAAGCAAAGGAGGTGGCGGTTTAAAAAAATGTTGCAGAGTAGCGCAAAGAAGAGAGGCGGTGGCGAGAGTAGCAGCCTCAGGTGGCAACACCACCCATGAGGGAGGGAAGTAGTGGGGTGGCGTGGGTGCGGCGTGATTCTCGCCTCACCCGCCCCACCACTGTGTTCGCCGTAGTGGTGCTGCGGGGGGAGGGGGGACGGTGCCACTCGACCCTGGCCGCACTCTACAATGGAAAATGCCAAGAGGGGTGGGTGCTGGGGTGGCTTCATCCACACCCCAAACCCCAATTAAACCATCCCCTCAAAACACTCTGTGTTTTTATTTTTATTTAATTTATTCTCGTGCGATGGAAAACATTTTGAAGAATGTTTCCAGAATTTCCTAAGGTAAAAAAAATATAAACTCTTTCCTCAAGAACACTAAAGTTTATTTAAATTTCCATTTACTCTTGATAAAGAAACATCTAATTTACCAAATTTACAAGTAGGATTCAAGAAAATATATTTAGGTAAATC
>MU226379.1:795674-819246 GCA_018584345.1 Thuja plicata | reverse complement strand
CCCTTTTGTAGAGCTCGTAGTCAAGATTATGGTCGTGTAATTTTTATCATGTTTTGGTTTTATATAATATATTATAAGTTGAAAATACTTCAAGTAGGTATTTTAACATTTAAGAACACGCTCATTCAAAAAATATTAAAAATAACAAATCATATCAGAAAAATTAAAACTTTATATTTAACACTAGAGGAGACAATCCTCTTCAAGAATATGTAATTTTTTTTTACTAGTGTAGATTTGATAGGAAAAATTGAACGCGAACTAAAAACTGTTGATTTCAGGTCACACCGACTTTGGATAGTTATAACAGACAATATATATAATGAAATCCAATCTTTATTTTTTTGTGCATTAGCTATACATGTCATCTAAAACATATTATGGAATCAGAGGAAAAAAATATTATTTGCATATAGTTTTTTAACGCGGACTAGACCCTAGATTTTTAGCATATTTCAGGAATAAAAAAATGGACTTCAAAAAATAAAAAACAATGTCAATTTTTGTTCAATTTTTTTAAAAAAAATTATAAGCCTAAACTTCATCAAATTCTACACATTTCATTAGTTTACATCATCTTCAAATTCTAAACACAAATGCCACTTTTATGTTGTTAAAGTTTAAAAATTTGAATGTTGTCATCCTTTTTCTTTATAAAAGTGTGACACAGGTTTGTACTTTTACCCACCCACGAGCTTGGGGATCTAGAATGGAACAGGATACAAACAAGAACACACCAACTCACATAAAGAAACATATAGATAAAACCCACATTTTAAACTTCCCAACACGTGGTAGAACAAAAAGGAAGGTCTCCAAGAGGGCTTCCTAGAAATAGGGATAGTGGTAGACCTCACAGTAGGAGAAAGCCAAGTATATAAATCAGAAATTTGAAGCCACACATAAACTTGGAATGACCATCTACACAAGATGCAGTCATAAAATACACCTCCTTATGCCCCCCAAAAGCCCTCAGACCATACTTGGCATCATGGGTATCATGAAACCCCATGTCCTTCCCTTCACACATGGGAGAATATACACTAAATTGGAGTCATTTCCACCACCCCTTCAAGGTTACTCTTCCCTCCCAAGGGTGAGTGTGTCCTTGAAGAATCCCATCCAAAATGATTCACATAATAAAACACAACAAAATAAAACTTCAAAAACTCAATTTGAAAATAACTTAAAATTTACATAGGACTCCTTTAATGGAGTTTCAAGCTCAAGAACATCAAGATAACCATGAAACCTACTTTTAAATAAGACCAACCTTTTTCCAAGATAAGGTGAGTTGAAAATTGGTGAGGAGATATCTTCCTATCCTTCTTCTCCAAAAGCTCCTTCAATTCTGAAATTGTCTCTAAGGGTAGAAAGTGGGTGAACACTCAACTCTTCTTAAAACATTCCTTAAATAGGAAAACCTCTAACATGACAAAGACTAACCCAAAGGTGAGGTGAACCTAACCATCCCTTTCTTCCCAGTTGCCTTCATTCTCCATGAATGGAGTTAAATGCAACTTGGGAAGAAGAGAGAGGTTAACCAAAGTTATACAACTCCTCAAATTCGCTCAAGTTTAAAAATGAGACTTTAGAGGAGCAATAAATGAGTTTAGAGGCTCATTTATGACTGAAAATGACCCCTAACCCCTAGGGTACCAAGTTGGGTAGCTAAAAATGACCCCGGTTACTTTCTGGGAGCCTAAAAGACCCTCCTAAATTACACCTAAAGTTAACCCACGGATTTCTAAGTCAAGTTGACCATCTAAAATATTTTAACCTTGGGTAAGCTTGGGTACTACACTTAGGTAACCTTAGGTTAACCCTACACCTAACCATGGTTCACATAACTAGCCATGTCAATCATTAATTGCAACACTTGCCAAATTTGGCACAATAAATTAAACAAATGACATGACTTATTCACATTAACATTAACTAATTTAAATACACACATGCAAACCACATTTATGAATAAATCACATATACAATGAGGTCCATATTTCTTTATATAAAAAGGACCTTGGAATGCACAGAATTTCACATAGGTTCCAATACTAGGTCCTCGATTTAGATCCATGGTCAACTATCCCTGCACACTTATTACACACATCAGTAGGTCCAAAACAATATGATATGAAAGCATAATATGACATCAATAATTTATTGCATATAACTATATCTGAATTCAAACTTAAATAAGCATAGCATCAGTTTCCTAAATTTTTTTATCACAATACGTTCATACATTTAATCCCATTTATGACATCAACATAACTGAAACTGAATCAAAATATGTAGTATCTCAAGTGTACCCTGATTACATAATCAGGTACTGAATATATAACATAGGATTTCACAGATCCTCAAATACATAAGAGTCTCAAAAGGTCAAAGCATGTCTAAGTATATAATCAATGAAAGCATAGAAAGTACTGAAAGAATAACAAAATAAAGCAGTGAAACAAGTACTGTCTGAGGTAGGTCTCACATCCACCCCCTCTAGGCATGAACTACTCATGGAGTTCATCAAAGAAGTGAGGGTACTGAGATATCATCTGTGATGTGTCCTCTTAACGGACTATAACCTCATCGTAGTAATATCATTGGACCCTAACCTAGTCCATCTCCTTGCCTCAAAGTGTAGGATTCGTTGAGTCATAATACAAATGGGATCCATAGCTAACTAGTCGTCTGACTCCTCCTGTGGCATCAAAGATGGTGGTCTAATTTTCTACTAGGCGGTTATCAACCGCTGCAAACACCATGTGGGACTTTCCGCTATTCTTCACCGTCGTTTTGGACATCGTTGCATGCTGAATACCACCCTGAGAACATTCCCTAGCTAAGTGACCCATGACACCACAAGTGTAACATGGCCCAGGTGACTGAACCTGAACACCTGAAGGCCTAGAGTACTGATAAATTTATATAAATAAGTATTTTGAGAAGGATATCTCTTGGTATGTGTGTTAGTTTATTTTGGACAATTATTCTCTTAAAGACACCATTTGCTTCTGCTTACATCACTCTTTCTCACGCCCGTCCTTTTTTGTTTCTACTTCAAGCAGAAAGAAGGGAGCAAATTGAAGGCATTTTAAGTTTGCCACCATGACCCTCTCAACTACCAGCCAATTTACCTCATAAGAAATTTTGTCAAATTTTGAAATGTTTACGAATATTTTTTTTGCCATTGTAGGAAACCTCTCGACTCAATAATATATTAATGTATATAATTGTTAAAATAATGATAATAATATTTATAAAGGTTAAATTTGATTTTGAAGATTTTTAAAATATAATAAAAAATTATTTGCATAAATATCTTAAGAAAGTCACTAAAAATCATAATCAATAACTAAGTAAATAAAGGTTAAAATTGATTTCAAAGATTTTCAAAATATAATAAAAATTGTTTGTGTAAGTATCTTAAGTGAATTAATGAGATCAAAATGAATAATCATTTATTTATTTATTTTTGCTTGGTAATGCAAAACCGAATTTAAGGAAACACATATTATATTTAAAAAAGTTTACATTTCTATGGTTGTTGCCTGATTACTATTGCCAAATCTAGTAACAAAATCCTATAATGAGCTACATCATATGATAAACTACATGCAAGCCAAAGTGCTTGCAACTAGAAAAATACTATCATCCAGTCCAATAATAGGGCTAAAGTAACTAGGTTATCACCTTTATCTTGGAGGATCTCAAATTCATATGATGTAGGGGATTCTTTTGTCTCCTCTTAACTTCTGTCTAGCCATTATCTCTTAGATGAAAAAGTCCACTTCCAGACCATCCAAGATTTCTGCCACCATTGAATTCTCCAGCGGCTTAGGAGAGGAAGTCAAGGCAATATTTGACAATGCAAGTGTCTGTTACAAGAGTTAAGAGTTCACCACAGACCCATTATTGGGGTGGGTAACAACAGGAGTGAAAGAATGATCTTCAGGTGAAGGAGAAGACTAGACCTTAATAACTTCAAGAGAAGCTTGAGATTGATTCCAGTCTTGAGGTGAGTTAGGATGAATGTATGATGAAAGAAAATTTGGCACAGAGAGCTTTCATTAGGATGAAAGGGAAAAATAGGAAGCTCATGCCACAAATTCTCTCACACATTGGAAGGAAAGTTGACCCACTAGGCTCAAGGAGGCTCAAGTGCTAAGAGGATGCAATGATTCATAATGACTTGAAAGTTGACTATGTAAAATTAAAAGTGAATAATGCAAGATGTAGGGAAAAAATGAGATACATTGTGTATATAGACAAATCATAAACTGTAAACTCAATTCTGACACCAAATCTGGAAATCTAAAGTAGAGACTCATTTATGATTCAAATTTCACTCTAGAATGGAAGGAATGAGGTGAACTTGAAGGTGCAAAGTGACCTAGCTCACCAGAAGCTCTGGGAGGTGCCTAAGACTCAACAAATTTTGATGAAACCTCAGCCACTTGTAACCTCTTGTTAGATCTACCTGTAAAGTTCTTTCCGTAACTTTTTCACCTATCACCCACACACAAAAAATGATAAAACTATTGGGGAAAAGGGGTTTTCCTTGGTCAAGCACTTATTTAGAAATTAACCTTGAAATTAAATTAAAATTGTTAAAAAGGAAAAGCATGTTATTAGTAGTGGAAGCTTAACAAGATATTATACCTTCATAAGTGTTGAATTTCTCATGAAGATGCTTGCAATGTTTTCTTGACCTTAGATTTAGGATAGGAAGATCATGGATGCCTTCACAAATGCCTTTATCTAGACTTTAGTCCTTTTCCTCCATTCTTGATGCTTGAATATCAATGTGAATATATTTCCTTGATTTCTTGATTGAATTCCTTGGTCTTGAATTGCTTGATTGAATTATTTGCTCCTAGTGTGCTTGATTGAATTATGAGATGTCACAATGAGGGAGGGAGCATTAATTTTATACCTCTCCAATCCATTTTGAGACTCAAAACTAGAAGAACACGAATAGGGATTTGAATATCCCACTAAAAACCCATGTCCTTCTCCAATTCAAATTGGGGTCACATTAAAGTGGAATAAAGTGGCCCCTGAGGTACAGGGAGACCTATTTCTCCTTGTGCCTTATAGGGTGCTTAGTTCCAACCAATTTGGGCTCAAAATTAAATTGGGAGTCAATGTGGGTAAGCGATACCCAAAATGCGCACATAATGGAGGTTTGAATTTAAAATAAATACAAAAGGCCACCTATTTTAAAATAGGGCCTATGTATGAAAGAGGTGATAAATGATTGAAATAATTAAATGGGGCCAGCTAAAATTAAGGGTTCTCATGTAAATCAAATTAATAGAGGATAAATATGGGCATGTGCAGGATCATGGTGTACCAAACTAGGCCCATAAGTGGCAATGGAATTTCAGAAAATCAGGGTTAGGCAAGTTGATGTGAAAGTTTGAACAAGTTTTCAATCTTATATCAAAAAAATGTAAGAAGAGAATCTTTAGAGAATTGAATATAGTTTTTAAGATACTAGCCCTTTTTTGAAAAAAAAATTATTGTATATGGTGAAAATTTCAAATTTCAATGCAGCAGTACGCAAATTTCAAAAAAAAGATAAGAAGTAGGTGTATGTTTGTCCACCTTTAAACAATCAAATAATAATATTTTTTTACAAGATTTTTTTATAAGTCTCATGTCCGGATGCGACGCATATTTTTTTTCCAAGTAAATAATTAATTATAATTTTTCTGCTATAACTTTTCCAGAATAAAAAAACTCCCGTGTCTAACCACCTTAACTTAGTCTTAACTTCATAAAATTGATTTTTTTCTTGTACTAGGTGAAGTATATAATGTGACGCATGTTTTGAATTTAAAAAATGCTATACTATTTAAAAGTTATAGTTATTTTTCAATCAATCCATCAACCAGGACTTTAGAGGTAATTAAATTAGAAAATAAATAATAATTATTTATTGAACTCAAAATTTGACAGCAATTGTATTGATGGAAAGTTGAGAATCTCCTTAAAAAAACCTTTTCATCTCATCAAATTTGGTGAAAAAAATTCGTCGGCTACATGGTCGAAGTCTCAAGATCAGAGGAAGTAGAGAAAACACATTTTTTGGGTTGACCGTGTAGGTTTGGCATTCCAAATCCAAAACCCAAAGCAAATCCCGAAGCAAATGTTGATTGTGTCAGAGGTAACGTGTATCACATAGCTATCAGGTACCCAATAGCTATCAGATACATGATACCTAGAACATGCATACATAATAAATTTTTATATTACACTCTATATAATATATGTTATTATGCATAATATTATATTATATGATACTATATATATGGGTATGTGCAAGAAGATGAGGGGCCAAAAAGTGGCAATGAGAAAAAAATCCACTTTTCACTCGTCCAAAAGAGCATGAAATTTTTTTTTGTCTTTCTAGTAGGCCTGGGTGTCAACACACCTTGGAAAACCTGACACCAAAGCACAAGCCTAATCGGGTACCTAATTTTTTTGGGTACCTGATATTTCTGGGTAGCCAAAACCTGTGGCATAAATCAAAGCCTGAGAGTCATTTTCTTATTTCTCTCATTTCCTATGGATTGAAAAATGGCTAGTTTATCCCCTACACAATATTTTTGGGTACCATATTTCTCCAACAACAAATTCAACTTTGCGGTAAATACGGTAAGTGAATTCTTGATATATTTTGACGTATTTCTTTCATTTTGATGTTAAATGAAGTTTTTTTGGTTAAAATAGGGTTTTGTATTAATTTTTTTTAATAATATATGAAATCAATTTGAAATTTATATTTATTATTTATTTAATCAGGCATGACTAACAACAATGAAGAAAATAACCCTCCCCACCAAATAGCGATCCCCAAAACAATCCAGAACCGCTTCAAAACCCTCGATCTTTAGAGGATTTGATACAAGACAATTTGAACACTATACAGGACTTGCAAAACACATATTAGCATATACCTACATTAGGTCCCATGCTTTCCACCCTAAATACTATTTTTTAAAATATTGACACACTGACATGGAAACGTAATGCTACTCTTCATTGGCGTGACGATATGCATGCCTAATTTGATGACGGGCTTGACCATGATGGGATTGCGGCCCTTAATATATCTAAAGATGATATATCCTCCCTTTTTGTGAATCCTAAAACTGGATGAAAAGTTTAACCCAAAAATTCCAAATTATCAATTAAATGGTGCACAAACGATGCAATGCGTAGACACTTTTGGGATCGCTGGTGGATGGTTTTTGATAAACCACCCCACAATAATTTGGAGGTCCCTTTCTATTTTATAAAAAAATTGTATGCTGAGTTTGTGCTTGGTCACAATGTAAATTATTGGAGCATGAGGCCCAACATGGGCGTAGGCGAAGGAGCTCCTCAAACTGGTCCATTTGCCCAGTGCAAAAAGGCCACTACCTTTGTCCCCCCACTGATGTCTCACCCCCTCCTCCACTGCAGCATCCAAATATTATTGCAGAGGATACCTCAAAGAGTATTAGGGTCATTCACACATTGATCAATCAGTTGATCACCTAGACCAGGTCATTGTTGCCTCTTGGTGTGGATGATGCTGGGGCATCGACATTTGTCAGCAGTTCACAGGTCTGCATTCCCCATACTTGCATTATGTGCAAGAATTTGTGCCTCAAAATGCTTACTGATGTTGATACATATCAATATGTTATTGATGAGGAGGATACATGAGACATAGCTACAGAGGCTGCAACACCTCATGAGCATCTGTGTCTCATGAGAGTGATGAGGAGGGGCATGCAGAGGCATGGACTCCTATTGATACAGTAATAGTAAACATTATAAATAAATTTGTAACATGAACTATTTAATTTAAAAATTGTTTATTTATTCAGATTAGTTTTAATGACTACATGCACTTATGTATATATGTTTGGTCCATTTATGTTCAGTTGATGACAAAGGAGGAGTTGAGACAGGTGGATGAATCCATAATTTTGGCCATTTCATTTGGTCTTGACACCTATACGGTATATTGTAAATTATGTACCCATTAGTTTTTTTATATCATTTGGTGTACATGCTTAAATCTCTATCAATTAGAGCAATAAAAATCATACATTTACTAATATATTTTCATCTTATTGTACTCTTGCAGGTATCAGCTGATGTCAGTGGGGGGCACGAGGGTGTTCCTTCTTCATGTGTTGACAAAGGAAATGTAATTAAGTGTTTAAGATTAATTATGCATGCATATGTATGCCACTTGTGTGTAGTAATAAATATTTTACATGCACTTTATTGTATAGGGTGTGGCTCTTGACGATGTCCCGACACAGGTTTAGGAGCCTAGGCTGACAGACATCTCGATTTGGAGTGATATCCCGATTGTACATAGATTTATATATTGTTATTTATATTTTGTAATTAGGGTTGTTATGATGAAGTAAATTTATATATAATTGACTATCTTTTTTCCTCTCATAGGTTACTCCCAGTGTGAGGGAGGCCCCACGAGAATCTTTCATATCTTTCTTGACCCAACCCACTTTTCCAGAGGAGAGATCAGCGGACATAAGTTTTAATTTTAGTTCAATCAATTTGTAATTTTATTACGCTATCATCCTATTTTGTAAATTTATTACTCTATGTTGCACCTTGGGCCCCTGCACCATTCTACTAATCTCATTATTACAAATATATATTTATAGGTCAGAGTTGGTATTGGTGGCATTGTCCCTTCGCTACCAAGGGCTTATGTTAGGACACTTGATCATGGTAGGCGACCGAGATGCCAAATATAGATGTTTGTATTCAGTTATAATTTATAATTAAATTAGTGTTTGAATTATGAACTATATATATGTACAAATTATATAAACTAAGCAATCTAACTTGAGTTTGAACTCTTTTTTGATGTAGGATCAATCAGAGCCAAATATTTCTTCAGAGAGGCTACATTTTGATGACCCCCCTACGACATAGGATGTAGTTTTAGTTGTGGTTATTTAGAGATGCCACTTGACACATTTTGAGATGGCATATATGCCACATTTGACACCTTGAAACATTGATTTTGTGGACATTTTGAAATGGCATGTGCCATATTTGTAGATGGAGATACTTTTGATACTTTCTATATATAGAACATTTTCATTTTTATGTTATATTTGTGTCATCTTTTGTATACACATGTATTATTCATGTTTATGGAATTGAATGGTGAAGTTATATCTTGACTATGATTATGATTGTTATATCTTGAAGTTATATTTTGAAGTTTTATTTGATTATCATTATGATTTAAATTATATCTTGTAGAAGTTATATATCAATTTGTTTGAATTTGTTATAATAGATGGAATAAACTACCGAGATCACTCAAATTGTCCTTTATTTTATAACAATACCCAAATCCTTCCTTCAATAATGCATCAAATTCTTAACCTAACCCACTTCAATAGACCTATGAATGGTCAAATACATCATACTTTGGCCCATTATACTCTACATCTTAAGTTTTTTGTACCAATTTCATGCCCATTCATTCAAACATGCTTCATGTTCCTTGATTATCTTCATTTTCCCAAATAGATTCTCTGACCCAAATACTTGATCCTCACTACAAATGTTGATTCTAAACACTCGAAGGGAATCAACATACTTGGTTTGTCCTATCTTCAAATTCCCAAGCACTTCTCTTGTATAGTTTTACTCCAAACTCTAAATTGTCCTTTCTAGGCACACAATCCTATTTCAAAAAGTTTAGCAGCGACTATTTTTGGTTGTTTTATCCAAAAATTTCCAAAAGAATTTCAAAAATAATAAGTGTTTTAGATACCCTTTATCAATTTATAAAACATATGTCAAACTCAACCCACATTGTTTTGTAACATCATGCTCAAAAGCTGTTGTCCTCAATCACATACCTAGGCCTAATTGCTCAATTTTACAAAGGAACCCATTTAAGAAAATGATCCTAGAACTTTCCCATTTGGACAGTAGCATAATTTAGTCCCAATTAGAGAAAAAAAAGCTCAATTTGGTCTTATGACCCTCACTGCAAGTTTTGGCATCGACTGAGATTGCCTTGCCAAATTCAAATGAAGTCGAATCACCCAAAACTGAGTGAGATTATTCTAGACCTCGACAAAACAATCCCCTAGGCCCTTGACAGTTTATTGATACCTCTCACGAGGTCTGAGATACGAGCCTTGGAAGATCGCTGCCCAATTGTTCTTAGTGCACCTTGGGGACGCTCTAGTTGAGCATGGTCGCAATCATTCCAGTGACTGCATGGGCGGAATGGGGTTGTCACTGGCATTTACCTAGCCAACCGGAGCTGATGGAGCAGATGGTTCGATGCCAGGATGGAAATTTTGAAAGATACACTATGGAGCTACTTTCAACTGACCTTCACGACAAATTTTGGCATTGACTGAGATTGGCTTGCCAAATTCAAATGAAGCTAAATCGCCCAAAACTGAGAAAAGGTTGTTGTAGAATTTGGTAATACAATCCCGTATCCGCTGATGATTTATTGACACCTCTCACGAGGTTCGAGATACAAGCCTTGGAAAATCACTTCCCAATCATGCTTAGTGCACATTGGGGACACTTGGGTTGACTGTGGTCACGAGTGTTCCAATGACTCCGTGGGCGGAATGAGGTTGTCACTGGTGTTGACCCAGCCAACCAGAGCCGATGGAGTAGACAGTTTGATGCAAGGATAGAAAGTTTGAAAGATACACTACGGAGCTACTTTCAACTGACCCTGACTGCAAGTTTTGGCATCGACTCAGATTGCCTTATCAAATTCAAACGAAGTTGAATTGCCCAAAACCAAGAAAGGTTGTTGTAGACCTCGGCAACATGATCTTGTAGCTCCTGATGATTTATTGATACCTCTCACGAGGTCTGAGATACAAGCCTTGAAATATCAGTGCCCAATCGTGCTTAGTGCACCTTGGGGACACTTGGGTTGAGCGTGGTCACTATCATGACCAAAAGTTTGGTAAAAACACACAAACAATTTTTTTTTAAAACACGCTAAAGGAAGGGTACACTACCTCAAAGGTAACACTTCCATGCAAAGTGTTGCAGAAGAAAAATAGTAAATGGAAAGGTCATATGAGGTAGGATAGCTCTTGAAATTATCCTATAGGGATCCCTAAGCTACACTCTTCAATTTGAACACAAGGCGAGATAGTTAACCAAAAGTCAACCATAGTTGATCAAAAGTCAACTATACTTCAAATTACATGAAAGGAAGTTTCTAGGACCTGCTAATCCCTTAGGAAGGCTCACACCCGCAAATCAAGATATTTGACCCCAAAGTCAACTAGAGTTGACAAAAAAGTCAACCATCTCTGAAAGGCACAAAATTGAAATCCTAGGGCGACGGGCATACAAGGATCACTTAGTATGAAAATCAGGATAGTCAAACTAGGTTTGACCAAGGTTGACCAAAATTCAACCATGCACAACGTCGGTCAACAATAACGATACTACCCTAAAGATAATTAATCTAATATAATATCTTACGTACTAAGCCTTAAATAATATAATGATTAACAATATCCCCTAATATAAAATTAGCATCCTAACAAGTGAAAAACAAAACTAAGATTTTAAAATGAGTATTAATAGACCAAATCTCCACATTATTTAATCTATTTTATATCAACTATATCCAATATAATGTTAAATTTAATCCATTCCATATAATATAATGTTCAAAACTTTAAACTAATCTTAATCCTCTTTTATTTATAAATAAATCTAATATGTAATTATAAAACCACTATAACAACAATCTAATTAAAACAATAAAATCAATTTATTTATTATAAAGAAATCCATATCCTTACAAAAATCAAATCTAATTTAAGCTCTAACTTTTTCATATCAAACCTATTATAACAAAATCAATTTTAATCTATCATCAATTCTTTAAAATATTTATATTTAACAATATTAACTCTAATAATAAATTTAAGTTTGAAACTATTATTAAAACTTTATTTAAATCATAATTTAAAGACTAAATCTAATCTAAGATAAGATAAATCAAATCTAATCTACTCCTATATAATAACATATTTCAATTAAAACTTACTTATTTAATCTATAAAAACCAACTAGCATAAAACATCATTATGTACCAAGAAAATACGCTATTTTAAAAAAAAGTTAGAATAAACTTAAAAACCCTAACAATAAACTATTCTTGTAGGAGCTGCAAAGAAAAGGAGGTGGTGGTTTAAACAAATGTCGCAGAGCGAAACGAAGAAGAGAGGCGGTGGTGGGAGTAGTGGGGTGGTGTGGGTGCAACGCGACTCTCGCTCCGCTCGCCCCACCACTGCGTTCGTTCTAGTGGTGCTGCGGGGGGATGGCGCCGCCCAGCCCTGGCCGCCCACTATGGTGGAAAATGCAAAGAGGGGTGGATGTTGGGGTGGCTTCGGCCACACCCCAAACCCCAATTAAACCATCCCCTCAAAACCCTCTGTGTTTTTATTATTATTTTATTTATTCTCGTGTGATGGAAAATGTTTTGAATTTAATTTTGAATAAAGTTTCTAGAATTTCCTAAGGTAAAAAAAATATAAACTCTTTCCTCAAGAACACTAAATTTTATTTAAATTTCCATTTACTCTTGATAAAGAAATATCTAATTTACCAAATTTACAAGTAGGATTCAAGAAAATATATTTAGGTAAACCCCTAAATTTTAAAGTTATTTTTACACTCGTATAGAATAAAATGGAATGTTTAATCCAATGAGTAAAATTATAAGGTTTGTTATTTATTTGTTCCTCCGAAAGTAATTTAAATCAACATACATAGTATACCTTTCAATAACCACTTTTCTCAATACAAAAATACAATAAGATTACACTACCCATTGGAACTCCATATTACTATAAGGGTATTTAAAATTTTCTAAATGATAAAGGATTACAAACTTTCTTAATGACCTTAATACAACTTTGTAACAATGAAATTTAAGAAATCTTAAAATATCCTAGGTTACAAAACTCCTTAATTTCTGGTGTTTCCCATCTTCCATAAAGGGGTAGAATAGCAACTTCTACATCCAACTGATACCTTCATAGATGAGGTTGACCATGGAGGATCACCTCCCAACCTAGGCATTTTCAAGGCTACCCACGAGCTTAGGGATCTAGAATGGAACATGATACAAACAAGAATTTGCCAACTCACATAAAGAAACATGTAAAAAAAACCCACATTTAAAACTTCCCAACACATGGTAGTACAAAAAGGAAAGTCTCCAAGAGGCCTTTCTAAAAATAGAGATGGTGGTAGACCTCACAGTAGGAGAAACCCAAATATACAAATCATAAATCTCAAGCCACACATGAACTTGGAATGACCATCTACACAAGATGCAGTCATAAGATACACCTCCTTATGCCCCCCAAAAGCCCCCAGACGATACTTGACATCATGGGTATCATGAAACCCAATGTCTTTCCCTCCACACATGGGAGACTCTACACTAAAATGGAGTCATTTCCACCACCCCTTCAAGGTTACTCTTCCCTCCCAAGGGTGAGTGTGCCTTGAAGAATCCCATCCAAAATGATTCACATAATAAAACACAACAAAATAATACTTCAAAAATTCAACTTGAAAATAACTTAAAATTTACATAGGACTCCTTTAATGGAGTTTCAAGCTCAAGAAAATCAAGATAACCATGAAACCTACTTTTAAAGAAGACCAAACTTTTTACAAGCTAAGGTGAGTTGAAAATTGGTGAGGAGATATCCTTCCTATCCTTCTTCTCAAAAAGCTCCTTCAATTATGAAATCTGTCTCTAAGAGTAGAGAGTGGGTGAACACTCAACTCTTCTTAAAACGTTCCTTAAATAAGAAAACTTGCAACATGACCAAGACTAACCCAAAGGTGAGGTGACCCTAACCATCCCTTTCTTCCCAGTTTCCTTCATTCTCCATTAATGGAGTTAAATGCAACTTGGGAAGAAGAGAGAGGTTAACTAAAGTAACACAACTCTTCAAATTCGCTCAAGTTTGAAAATGAGATTTTAGAGGAGAAATAAATGAGTTTAGAGACTCATTTATGACTGAAAATGACCCCTAACCCCTAGGGTACCAAGTTAGGTAGCTAAAACTGACCCCGGTTACTTTCTAGGAGCCTAAAAGACCCTCCTAAACTACACCTAAAGTTAACCCACGAATTTCTAAGTCAAGTTGACCATATATAATATTCTAACCTTGGGTAAGCTTGGATACTACACTTAGGTAACCTTAGGTTAACCCTACACCTAACCATGGTTCACATAACTAGCCATGTCAATCATTAAGTGCAACACTTGCCAAATTTGACACAATAAATTAAAACAAATGACATGGCTTATTCACATTAACATTAACTAATTTAAATACACACATGCAAACCATATTTATGAATAAACCACATATACAATGAGGTCCATATTTATTTATATAAACAAGACCTTGGAATGCACAGAATTTCGCATAGGTTTCAATACTAGGTCCCCAATTTAGATCCATGGTCAACTATGCATGCACACTCATTGCACACATGAGTAGGTCTAAAACAACATGATATGAAAGCATAATATGACATCAATAATTTATTGCATATAACTATATCTAAATTCAAACTTAAATAAGAATAGAATCAATTTTCTAAACCAAATTCATCACAATACATTCATACATTTAATCCCATATATGACATCATCATAACTGAAACTGAATCAAAATATGTGGAATCTCAAGTGTACCCTGGTTACATAATCAAGTACTATATATATAACATAGGATTACACAAATCCTCAAATACATAAGAGTCTCAAAAGGTCAAAGCATGTCTAAGTATATAATCACTGAAAGCATAGAAAGTACTAAAAGAATAACAAAATAAAGCAGTGAAACAAGGACTGTCTGAGGTAGGTCTCACATCCACCCCCTCTAGACATGAACTTCTCATGGAGTTCATCGAAGAGGTGAGGGTACTGAGATATCATCTATGTTGTGTCCTCTCAAGGGACTATAACCTCATTGTAGTAATATCATTGGACCCTAACCTAGTCCATCTCCCTTTCTCAAAGTGTAGGATTCATTGAGTCATAATACAGATGGGATCCATAGATAACTGGTTGTCTAAATCCTCCTGTGGCCTCAAAGATGGTGGTCTGATGCTCCATTGAGTGGTTATCAATTGCTTCAAACACCATGTGGACTTTCCCCTATCCTTCACTATCAGTTCAGACATCGTTGCATGCTGACTAACACCCTTAGAACATTCCCTAGCTAAGTGACCCATGACACCACAAGTATAACATGGCCCATGTGACTGAACCTGAACACCTGAAGGCCTAGAGTACTAAGATCCTGAATTCCTAGAGGTCCCACTGTATCCATCCCAAGAGGACTATTGAGTCTGCATTGGAGGTGTGCTTGGCGGCTGTGGCCTCCGATCGTGCTTATACTGTTGTGGCTACTACTGCTGTTGTGGGGACCTGAATGTCCCCAAGGAGTTCCTATGATTACCCTTCCATGAGGGTCTCTGATTACTTGTAGCCTGAGATGCGGTATTAAGGTTATGAGACCTATCCCTAGCATTCGGTGGTCCTCCAACTATCTCTTTGGCCACTAAGGGCCTGTCCACTGTGAACCTCAAGTCTCTTGAAGATACCATGCATACCCTATCTAAAATTGCAAGATTTAATACCTTGATAAACATGTTCATTTATATCTTCTCATCCCCCATGTACTCCACATAAGTTAGGAGATTGAGAAACTTTCCCTCATATTGGGCTACTGTAAGTCCCCATTGTCGGAGATCATGGAACTCATCAATACGATGCTGCCTGAACTATTTTGAAATATATCAAGCTTTCAAAATCTCAATGAAAGACTCCCACGTAAGGGTATTGATGTATATGCATCCCTTGGACTCCTCATGCCTCCACCAAGTGGATGCCTGGTCTCTAAAAAGGAGTATCGCAAGATGTGCTCTAAGGTTGCTACCATAGTTTTGCAGTCTGAAACACCTCTCAAGGCTTAAAAGCCAAGCCTCTGCTCTTTCTCCATTTGTCTCTCCTATGCATATAGGTGGAATGAGCCTCAACAACTCTATGATTTGAATCACAATATCTGGTTCTCTATCATACCTCTAAGCTGCCATTCTTAGAATAACCCTTGGTCCTCCAATGGACCCTACTTCCTGCTCATGCTAATTCTCCCCAAACCTAGGAGGTGGGATCCTACTCCTCTCTCTAGCGGAGGACCCATATTCTTCCAAGTTTTGTTGCTCTCTCTACTAAATCACTGGAGGCATATGTTCTAGAATAAGTCCTGCCAAATTCTGAAATGCAAGAAGTAGTATTGTATTAGGATAAGGAGGTGGACTCTAATTCCCCCTGTGATCCTCTACCTCTTGTCGTACCTCCTCATGAGCTGTGGGAGTACATTTCTGATCACATCCCTATCTATGAGCCTAATGAGTGACAAGAGACATCTACACATACAATGCAAAGTTTAGTAATAACACAGTGGGTTAGGTTCCCAATTTTGCTAAACCTGGCTCTGATACCAAAATGTCATGCCCAAAAGTTTGGCAAAAATAGACAAGAAATTTTTTTTTAAACACACTAAAGGAAGGGTACACTACCTCAAATGTAACACTTGCACACAAAGAAGTGCAGAAGAAAAATAGTAAATGGAAAGGTCATATGAGGTAGGATAGCTCTCGAAACTATCCTACAGGGATCCCTAAGCTATACGGTTCGATCTACATGTAAACTGAGACAGTTGACCAAAATTCAATTATACTCTAAATTATGTGAAAGGAAGTTTCTAGGGCCTACTAAACCCTTAGGAAGGCTCATGCACACAAATTGAGATAGTTGATCCCAAAGTCAACTAGAGTTGACCAAAAAGTCAACCATCTCTGAAAGGCGCAAAACTAAAATCTTAGGGTGATGTGGGTACATGGATCACCTGGTGCAAAAATTAGGATAGTCAGACTAGGTTTGACCATGGTTGACCAAAATTCAATTGTGCACAATGTGGGTCAACAATAACGATACTACCCTATAGATAATTAATATAATATAATATATTATATACTAAAACTTAAATAATATAATGATTAACAATATCCCCTAATATAAAATTAGCATCCTAACAAGTGAAAAAAAAAACTAAAATTTTAAAATGAATATTAACAAACCAAATCTCCACATTATTTAATCTATTTTAAATCAACTGTATCCAATATAATGTTGAATTTAATCCATTCCATATAATATAATGTTCAAAACTTTAAACTAATCTTAATCCTCTTTTATTTACAAATAAATCTAATATGTAATTATAAAACCACTATAACAATAATCTAATTAAAATAATAAAATCAATTTAATTCTTATAAAGAAATCAATATCCTTACAAAAATAAAATCTAATTTAAGATCTAACTTTTTCATATGAAACCTATTATAACAAAATAAATTTTAATCTATCATTAATTCTTTAAAATATTTCTGTTTAACAATATTAAATCTAATAATAAATCTAAGTTTGAAACTATTATTAAAACTCTATTTAAATCATAATTTAAAGACTAAATCTAATCTAAGATAAGATAAATCTAATCTAATCTACTCCTATATAATAACACCTTTTAATTAAAACCTACTTATTTAATCTATAAAAACCAACTAGCATAAGACATCATTATGTACCAAGAAAATACCCTATTTTAAAAACAAGTTAGAATAAACTTAAAAACCCTAACAATAAACTATTCTCGTAGGAGCTACGAAGCAAAGGAGGTGGCAGTTTAAACAAATGTCACAGAGCGGCGTGAAGAAGAGAGGCGGTGGCGGGAGTGGTGGTCGGCACCACGCACGAGGGAGGGAGGGAGGAAAGTAGTGGGGTGGCATGGGTGTGGCGCGGCTCTCACACCGCCCGCCCCACCACTATGCTCTGCGCAGTGGTGCTGCAGGGGGACGACACCGCCCAACGCCGACTGCCCACTACAGTGGAAAATGTCAAGAGGGGTAGGTGCGGGGGTGGCTTCGGCCATGCCCCAAACCCCAATTAAACCATCCCCTCAAAACACTCTACATTTTTATTATTATTTTATTTGTTCTCGTGCGATGGAAAATATTTTGAATTCAATTTTGAAGAAAGTTTCCAGAATTTCCTAAGGTAAAAAAAATATAATCTCTTTCCTCAAGAACACTAAAGTTTATTTAAATCTTCATTTACTCTTGATAGAGAAACATCTAATTTACCAAATTTACAAGTAGGATTCAAGAAAATATATTTAGGTAAATCGCTAAATTTTAAAGTTATTTTTACACCTGTATAGAATAAAATGAAATATTTAATCCAAGGAGTAAAGTTATAAGGTTTGTAATTTATTTCTTCCTCAATAAGCAATTTAAATCAACATACATAGTATACCTTTCAATAACCACTTTTCTCAATACAAAAATACAAGAAGATTACATTGCCCATTGGAACTCCATATTACTATAAGGGCATTTAAAATTTTCTAAATGATAAAGGATTACAAACTTTCTTAATGATGTTAATACAAATTTGCAACAATGAAATTTAAGAAATCTTAAAACATCCTAGGTTACAAAACTCCTTAATTTCTGGTGTTTCCCATCTTCCATAAAAGGGTAGAATAGAAAATTCTACATCCAACTGATACCTACATAGATGAGGTTGACCATGGAGGCTAACCTCCCAAGCTAGGCCTTTTCAAGGCCACTCCCGAGCTTGGGGATCCAGAATGGAGAAGGATACAAACATGAACTCACCAACTCACATAAACAAAAACATAGATAAAACCCACATTTAAAACTTTCCAACACATGGTAGAAAAAAAAGGAAGGTCTCCAAGAGGCCTTCCTGAAAACAGTAGTGGTAGACCTCACAATAGGAGAAAGCCAAGTATACAAAACAAAAAACTCAAGCCACACATGAACTTGGAATGACCATCTACACAAGATTTAGTCATAAAATACACCTCCTTATGCCCCCCCAAAAACCCTCAGGCCATACTTGGCATCATGGGTATCAGGAAACCCAATGTCTTTCCCTCCACACATGGGAGACTCTACACTAAATTGGAGTCATTTACACCACCCTTTCAAGGTTACTCTGCCCTCTCAAGGGTGAGTGTGACTTGAAGAATCCTATCCAAAATGATTCACATAATAAAACACAACAAAATAAAACTTCAAAAACTCAACTTTAAAATAGCTTAAAATTTACATAGGACTCATTTAATGGAGTTTCAAGCTCAAGAACATCAAGATAACCATGAAACCTAATTTTAAAGAAGACCAACCTTTTTCCAAGCTAAGGTGAGTTGAAAATTGGTGAGGAGATATCCTTCCTATCCTTCTTCTCCAAAAGCTCCTTCAATTCTAAAATCTGTCTCTAAGGGTAGAGAGTGGGTGAACACTCAACTCTTCTTAAAACATTCCTTAAATAGGAAAACCTCCAACATGACCAAGACTAATCCAAAGGTGAGGTGACCCTAACCATCCCTTTCTTCCCAGTTGCCTTCATTCTCTATGACTGGAGTTAAATGCAACTTGGGAAGAAGAGAGGTTAACCAAAGTTACATAACTCCTCAAATTTTCTTAGGTTTGAAAATGAAACTTTAGAGGAGTAATAAATGAGTTTAGAGGCTCATTTATGACTGAAAATTACCCCTAACCCCTAGGGTACCAAGTTGGATAGCTAAAATTGACCCCAATTACCTTTTGGGAGCCTAAAAGACCCTCCTAAACCACACCTAAAGTTAACCCACAGATTTTTAAGTCAAGTTGACTATCTAGAATCTTCTAACTTTGGGTAAGCTTGGATACTACACTTAGGTAACCTTATGTTAACCCTACACCTAACTATGGTTCACATAACTAGCCATGTCAATCATTAATTGCAACACTTGCCAAATTTGACACAATAAATTAAAACAAATGACATAGATTATTCACATTAACATTAACTAATTTAAATACACTCATGCAAACCACATTTATGAATAAACCACATATACAACAAGGTGCATGTTTCTTTATATAAACAGGATCGTGGAATGCACAAAATTTTGCATAGGTTCCAATACTGGGTCCCTGATTTAGATCCATGGTCAACTATCACTACACACTCATTGCACACATAAGTAGGTCTGAAACAAAATGATATGAAAGCATAAATATATGACATCAATAATTTATTACATATAACTATATCTGAATTTAAACTTAAATAAGCATAGCATCGGTTTCCTAAACTAAATTCATCACAATACATTCATACATTTAATCCCATATATGACATCATCATAACTAAAACTAAATCAAAACATGTAGTATCTCAAGTGTACCCTAATTACATAATTAGGTACTCAATATATAACATAGGATTCCATATATCCTCAAATACATAAGAGTCTCAAAAGGTCAAATCATGTCAAAGTACATAATCGGTGATAGCATAGAAAGCACTGAAAGCATAACAAAATAAGTAGTGAAACATGGACCGTCTGAGGTAGGTCTCATAGTCACAAGCATTCTAGTGACTTCATGGGCAGAACAAGGTAGTCACTGGTGTTTACCTAGCCAACTGAAGCTGATGGAGTAGACGGTTTGATGTTAGGATAGACGGTTTGAAAGATACACTACGGAGCTACTTTTTGTTAGTAATAACTGAGAGGGGGGGGGGTGAATCAGTGGCCTCAAATTTTTATCCTTTAAACTTGAATCCACCAATTAATACACCTTAGATTATTAATTCCCTAGAAGATGTATGCCTTTGAAATACTTGAAACAAATGACTATCTGTTGGTTTACCTTGTCTATCCTTATTCTCCTTGATTACCGATAGACAATAAAACTTATTTACTAATGCTCAGTAAATATGTAGAGTATACCAATCAATCCATAAATGCATATGTGAAATGTAAAACAATAAATTAATAAATCATACACACATAACACAAGGATTTTAACATGAAAACCCTGTTAAGGGAAAAACTACTGGGACCGGTACCCCAAATTTTCACTCTTCTGAAGTGAGCCCTGTTAGGAGCCAACCCTGTTAAAGGTTACAAATACACTATTAAGTGCGAACTTGTTAGAGGATTTTTATACATAGATTATCACTAAGTATCTGGCACCTATGCTACCATCCTTGAATCAGTCTCTAGACTGTCAATAGGCTTTATGCTAATCTTACTACCATCCTTGAATCAGCCTCCTTCTTAGACTGTCAATAGGCTTTAGGTAAGACTGATGCTACTATCATGAATCAATCTTTTTGGTAATTTGTTAGGATACACCTCAATTATAGAAGATGGTTAAGTCCTACTCTGTTAAGAGACTTAATGCTTTAATGGTTAAACTGAAACACAATGACCTATTTCTAATGCAACTTTGAATTGCAGATATTTATTTATGTACTTTACCTCTCTAATCAATGTATCAATTCAATTTCTTTGTACTTCACTCTTTTTGCTCTATGATGCTGTGCTTCACTATTCGTCAGTGTCTACAAAACTCTTTAGCTCTCCCTTAGCTTGATTGAGCGGGACTGCATGAAGTTTATCCTTCATCAGTTTTTCTTCAGCATCTTCTCTCAATTCACTCCCCCATAATTGAGTGTATTTGGAAATGAATTATGATTGTCTCTTATATAGACATGATTTTCCATGATTTTTGATTCTTGATTCTTGGCGTGAAAAACAATCCAACCAATTTGATTTACGGCTTTAACTCCTGATTTATCTCGTAGTTATCTTCTTGCCAACTGTATAAATCATCTTTAAATCACTTACTTAACTATGGTCAAATAAAAAAAATAAAATAACTAGTTAAGTCTATCTTTAAGCTCTGCCAGCTAGATATTTTGTCATTTTCTGATCTATCTATTCTGTTGGTCAATTCTGCAGTTCATCGCCGGTGACAACTGCCAGTTCCATCGGTACAAATTTAGTTAGCTTTAGGATCTCCGTCCGTCGGGCATCATTGGATCTTTCTTTTTGGGAAACACTGTTTTCAGCTCATCGGGCATCCCGTGATTCTACTTCGTCAGGCAACACTGTCTTCTGTTCGTCAGGCATCACTGTGACTTTATCTTTGTCTTTACCGATGGTGTGCACTCCACCAGTGTAATCTGTTACTTGGTGAATACGTGACTTTTATGTATTGCTAAAAGTATAATAATTGTTCCATTGATTCTCTAAAGTCTTTGGCATTATGTGTATGACCATACAGATGATATCAAGTTGACATCAATGACAATACAAACCATTAACTGATTTAATGTCTTGCATCATCTTCAACTGAACATTATCAAACATTCAATCAGTTAAATTTTATCAATCTCTCCCTTTGGCATTGATGGAAACATAGTGTATTATCACACTATACTATTTCTAATACAACATGAAATATAGTTGTTGAGATTCATCAAATTACCAAATAGTTTGTTTTGATAACTAAAAAAAAATGTCTGACCGCCGGTAAGCTCTGAGTAAGCTTAGATTTGATTCTTGCAGTTTTCTCTGTTTCTTCTTCTGATGTGTTGTGACCTCTATTGGTGTCAATTTCTCTCTCTTATTCTTTGATGTCTTTGTCTTGTATTTGCAACTTTTATACAAATACTCTCCCTATGGATATGATCTCTCCCTCTTTGGAGTAATCTGATAATGAATAGTTTCTGATGATAATATGAAATACATTCTCTCCCTTTGACATTAATGCCAAACAAATATTTTCACAAATATCTGACATTTTATCAAATAATTTCTTCTATCCATAATATATTCCTTGAATTTCCCTTATCCATCATCAATATAACAATTTACTCTGGTGCTTGGTTCTAATATATACCTGTCTGTATATAGATGTGGCTTTGAAGTTTAGCTTCTACTTGCATCAATCATGAATGATATTCTGATAATATATGGCTGATGTAGCTTTCAGTCCTTTTACTGACTGCTAGAGATGGGTTTGACCCCTAGTCTTTTTCTCAGGTACTCAAATGTATCCTTGGGTAGTGGCTTGGTGAAGATATCAACCAATTGTTCTTTTGATTGCACGTATTCAAGTGTATAGTCAGAAAATGGAAGCACTTCCATTGTAGACATGTTTAGCCTTCCGAGTAAGTGGTTTGGGGTCATGACAAGAGCCTTGAATGGGTTCCTATTCTTGACATGGCTTCCTCCCCATTCTGTTCCTCTTTCCACTCCTGTTAGGCCTAATTTTTGCATTCTAGATGGCAGACTAGTGATTCTGGGCTTCAGGGTCAAGGTCAAAATTTTAGGTCTATGTCGATCTCGACCCTAACCTAGGTCAGCGTCGACCTCAACCCTGACCTAGGTCAGGGTCTACCTCGACCTTGACCTAGGGTTCAGATCCCAGGGTCTTGCAGTTTCAGGAGGTCGGCCTTTGCAAAAAGTATTTCCTGCTCCCGGGTCGGCTGTTTCAGGTTCCGAAGCGTTGATTCCTAAATTATATTTAATATAGGTCC